>JAYESA010000003.1:63177132-63722528 GCA_036927795.1 Iris macrosiphon | reverse complement strand
TTAAACTTGACCTGGTGCAATCCCCTAGTTCGGAGATGCCTTGGTGACCTAACGGTCCCGAATACTTTCATGTTTATACTTGCACGAAACGACTATTAGATAGTCTTCCGGTGAATTAGATGAATGCAAGGCAAGATAGTGTTTACTTGATTGTGGCATAAAATTATGTAACAAGCATTGAAATGAGGCAAACGAGTACAAGTTATAATGTAAGCAGGCAAGCATGCATTTATATGAAACATAAGCATTCACGTTAGCACGGGTCTAAGGGGCAGTGCGAGGAGTAAAACCTTAAAGGGACATATCGTGCGACATAATTCATAAGGCGAGCAGTGTAAACAAGTGAAGCAGTGCACTACGAAGAGTATATAATAATCTACTCGAGGCATAACGGGGTCTACTTCCACGAAGTTAAGTTAGCATATGAGGGTCCAAGTTATGAGCTAAGTTTCATTTTCATGTTCTAACACAACCAATACAAGATTAAATTATTTCCTTAGCTATGTGCGTTGTATTCTTTATTATCATGCAACGGGTGATTCACCTAGCGACTAGCATGTATCGTCCATATTTTAAGTGTACAGGCTAAACAAAGACATGTTCATTGTAGCTACCCACCTTAGCGATGATTCGCCTCGTCGAGGGATACTCCGAGCGAGCCTTTGAAAGTCTAAGTCTGAACTCCTGAAGGGACAAGTCTGGAATCCTTTACCTCAAACGAGTCTTCTCGTTAAGCAAAGCAGGTCGGGTCATCTTACTTGCGCTGTTTGAATTGGCTATCCGCTTGAACGGAATGGATCGTTACATCAATCACAAGCAGAAAATTATAATGTACAAGGAAATATGATCATCAGAAAAAAATAGTAAAGCATCACAAACCATATATACATAGCTGATCATGAATATAGTAATATAAAATAAAGAACTAGCAAGAGTTTAAGTCATACATGATCAACTCTAGCTATAGTCTAGAATATGCTAATCATGTCATGCCTAGTAGGCGATATAACAAGTACAAAATATGAGCTAACATGTGCTCGGGGGTAAACGCCACAAAAGAATATGTACAATAAGTGGAAAAACAAGATAAGAACCCACTTAATTGGTCTGGTGCTCCGCGTGGTCACCATCATCTGGAAATAACGGAAGATCCTCTGGCTCTTCTATCGGATCTGGCCAAGCAAAACCAGTGGGGTCAGACCCCAAATAACAAGTACCATAAATGAGGCCAAACTATGAACTAAAACCAGCAATACAACACAGAGCTACAATATCCTAAGCAACATATACTACCAAGAATAATATAAAGTACATCGGGAAAAAGAAAATAAAACAGAAAACATGTAAAGAAAACTGGACGGGAACATATACGGGATCATGCAAGGTGAACATAAGCATATAAGTAAACTGGGAGAGAAAAAAAAACGAGAAAAGTGTAACTTTCACTTTTCGGGCTAGGGATATCTATGTCATTGGGTATTATATTTATTGATATATCCTTATTTAGTAATAATTGCTATGATTATTTATATATAATTAATTAATATAGAGGATAATGCATGACTAGCCCCTTAGTTAGACTAGTTGCTAATGAACCCAACTAGACTTGAACCCAAGTAGACTTGTCATGACCATTAGAGCAACTAATTTAGTTAGTCATGGTTGACTAGTTAATTAGAGGTAATAAATAGAATATTTCATTATTAGTATTAGAACCTTTTAAATTAAAATTTCTTATTAGTTAAACTCTTCATGACAACGTGGAGGAACATTTTGGACAATATAACCAAGCCAACCCATACCCTAGAGTGACAGACTCTATTTAGGAGAAGGGGAGCCTCCATCTTCTTCATTATTGTTCATGAAGAAACCCTAAGTTTAGTTCTTCTGTCCAAGCATTCTTTCCTCCACCAAAAATCCTCCAAATCAATCCCAATCCCTCTTATTTTGATCCTCAATGAGAGTTAGAAGCTTGAAGATTGTAAGAGGCTAGAAGAAGAAGGATTTTGCTAGAATTTGGTGTCCATTTCTCATCCTTGTGTTCATTGAAGGAACCACATTGGAAATCCATCTTCCAATAGATAAAAATCTTATTTTTCCTTATCATTTTAGATTTAAATTTTGTATTAAACCCATAGGAACCCTCCCTTAGTTTAAGACTATCCATAGAAAGAAGAACTAGATCCATAGGAGGCATATTGAAAAAGTTATATAGAATTTTGTGGCCATTTGGAGAAAACTTCGAGATGGCACACCAAGTGTTTGATAGAATGCCTAATGGGTCATTCTTCATTATTTTATATTGCATTTGGTATTTTAGATGTGTCATGATGATTTGGTGGTATTTGGGGAGTGATTTGAGTGTGTATTAAGAGGGTATCACATGAGTATCATGGTGTAATACTCATGAGTGGGTTGTTGCACACCAAGTGTTTGAGTTGGTGTAGGTGAGTGTGTGTATTAACATTGTATATAAATTGTGTATATATATATGTTAGTGTATATATATATATATATATATATATATATATATATATATATATATATATATATATATATATATATATATATATATATATATATGATAATATATGAGTTTATGTGTGTATATTGGATATGGGTATATAGCTATATATGTGTATTGTTATGATAGAATGGGGATTGGGATACACACAGTTGGTAGCTGTGATAGTGCAGTAAGTGCACTGTCTAATTGTCACTGTATAGCAGGGGGGAGCTAAGTATCAGACTTTGTAGGTTCATGTATCAATTACACTGTGTTAGTAAGGGAGACTAGGTGTCTATTTGTCACGTCAATATTGTCCATGACAACAACCTTTAGTATACACAACAGTCTTAAGTTACCCACAACACATTAGTCGGGTTACGGAGCCAAGCACAACAGCCTTCAAGATTCATGTATCAGACATTAAGTAGGGGATGCTGAGTAGAGCAGCAACCTTCAGTTGCTAGAAAGTTCAGAGTTCAGTGTTCAGTGATAGGGTCGGGCTATAAGTGTTGTAATTGGCAGTGAGGGGTTAACAGTTCAGTTGGATAGTACTAGGAGTAGCAGTAAGCAGCTAGGTGAGGGATGGATGCGAGTTACAGTGTGTGTAAGCTTGAGTGACTATGTTAATGTGTGTTCTCAGTTAGTATATTATGCATTGGCTAATTAGTTAGATATTAATACCTATCAGTCATTGTTAGTAGGTTGGTTATATAATGTTAGATAGTTAGTTAGAGTATCTATAGTAGTAGTGTTAGTTGGTATGAGATTCAAGGATAGGAGAGACTCGAGTATCTTGTGGTTAGTTTTGTATCAGTCATTGACAAATGAAAGTGTATTTACATTGTGTGTCTATATATATATATATATATATATATATATATATATATATATATATATATATATATATATATATATATAGTGTAGAAGGGAGTATTTCTGGTTGCCATTTCAGTTGAGGGTGCAGCAGGTTGCTGCACATTGGCAGCAACATAAACTGAGAATTAGTAGTAGGTATTAGTGACTGGTAGTGGGTATTACGAGGTTAATTGTGTGTTTATCAGTTTATTCAGTTGTGTGTGGGTGTTTGTGGCTCTAGTATAGTGAAGTGATGGTGTAGAGCTACTTTAGTGATGGGGGCTTGATGGCAGTAACTTAGTTCAGTAGCAACAATTGGGTTAAATGCAGTGCACTCAAGGCACTGCAAGTTTTGACCTGTGCACATGTGTGCACAGGCAGTGTTGAGGAACTATAGTATTTGGATGTATGCAGGTCAGGTGGCAGTGAGATGGGGGTGTTCAGGAAGTAAGAAGGGGTAAGGTTTAAGTATCCTGATACTTGTAGCAAATGCCAGTTAGTGAGATTCAATTAGTTATGTTAGTATTATAGGTAAGTTAGTATTGTATTTTAGTTACCAGTTAGATGTTAGTTTAAGTTAGTATCATATAGTAGTTAACTGGTTTAAGGTGAAAAGTATAGTACTTAGTACTACTAATTTTTTATTGTACATATATACTATTGTATTCCAATTATCTACTAGTATAGTGATAGTTAATATTAGCTATTATAACTCAAGGTATTAGCTAGTTAACTATATTTTCAAGATAGAAACCTAGAAACTTAGGAATGACTTAGTATCACTTAGTAACTAATAGTATGGGCTAGTAATCAACCTAAGATCTAGTTTGGACCTAGAAACCTAGAAATAACCTAGAAATTCCCATTTTAACTTATTTTAAACTTGTTTATCCCTTCATTACACTAAATAACATGTAAATTCATATATAGGTTTGTGTGACACCAGCTCAGACACCGTTTCGTATCATTTTCTCAGGACCTCAGAAAAGTACATTCTCTGTTAGTTTTCAGTACTTGGTAGTGTATATATCGCATGTTCTTGATCTATTTTACTTTATTCTGACACCATGATTATACGGGCTGGTATTATATGGATCGAGTCAGGAAATATTATTTATTTGCTGTGTGCATCGGATACTTCTTACACATATACACTATTGTGTGCTTCGGGTATTCCTTGTGCTTGTATCTATCGTGTGCTCCGTGTGATCATATTATATTCGTGTGCGTAACGTGTCATGATTTGATCCATGAATATTAGTCAGGATGGTGGTGTAGGAGTTGGTTATGTGATCAAATATTTAGTGTATCCGTGTACATGCCAATTATACGATACATGTATAATTGAGTTACCATAGTATAGACTTGTGCAACCCAATTCGATCACATAGTGAACTTGTACTCTAAATTACTTAGATAGTATCACCAGTTCTCTTGTTACAGTACACACCATATTTTTTGTATCTATTTATTCCAATTATCCTTGTTTATATGCCTACTTAGCTGTATTTTCCATTTTATAGTACCTATGCATCTTGTATACTTTCTATTACTGTTATATATTCTCTACCATGTATATAAAACTGCTTTCAGAGTATTGTATTTCGCTCCAATTCTGACTAGATATTTTTTTTCAGACAGCTATTTAGAGAATTTTTGTCCTACCTATTATGGCCCGCAGGACGGAGAGCTAGCTGAGGTAGCACCCTTAGCCCAGGACGATCAGGCTCCAGTTGTCGAGAAGACACATCTAGCTATAGCAGACCCTTAGCTAGTATTCATTGTACTGGATATGTCTCTAGCATTAGATTATGATATGTTGATTACATTGAGACCATTTTTGTTTATTGTTAGACTATAGACTTGTTATTATTATAACTTGTGATTCTCTTTTGTTTATGACATCGTGCCATTATCTATCTCTAGTTTGATTGATTAAGTATTGATGTTGTATATTCATCTTGTCCTCCTCTTGGAGTTGAGTTACCATTGACAGGTTGTATATATATCTTGCGTGAGTTTGTTAGATAGTATTGTGGACCTTTACATCATTCTACCGCCGATGTTGCGGCGTAGGCTTGATGTACCCACGAATCATGACCAATTTTTGGGTGCGGATCGTGAGACATTTTTATTGGTGGCCCATGCAGGTCAAGGTCACAACTAGTGCAGTATCGTAATAGTACTCCAAGTTGAAAACTATTACGAGCCTGCTATAGGACTTAGGATATAGGACGAGAGAATACTCAATCACAACTAATTTTTTTTTCTAATTTATTGAATATTTCTAATTCTCAGTCATTCAAAATACTTGTTTTCCTTGAATATTACTGTCCTTCCTTGACGATATCGTATCTTGTGCTTATTAATCTCTTTGTTTTGATCTATCTTCAGGATGCCTCCGAAGACCAGGTCACAGCGATCGGCAGCAACTTCAGAGAGGTCGGCGACTTCTCGACCCCCTTGTCGAAGCAGAAGCAGACGGTGTTCCACCTCCACCAGTTCGGAGGGCTGCCTCACTAGTTCAGGTGGGAGCCTCAGCTATTTTTGGGGTCCCTTTCCACCACATGTTCAGAGGATTGTTCCACCCGCTGCGGAGGGTTATCCTCCTTCTCCTCCAACAGTTCAGAGGGCTACTTTAGCAGGATCGGAGGGTCTTCTACCCCCCACCAACTGTGCCAGTTGACGGGGCACATATGTTCGCCATATTCTGGGAGTTGATGGCGGCACAGAAGGGTCAGGAGGATGTATTACTCCAGGTCATTGAGAATGCCCACCAGGTTGCATTGGCCGCAGTGGAGAAGGTGGCTTCGCCCCAGCCACAGGATGCACAGCCCAGACCGGGCAACATACATAATTTTAAGAAATTGGGTCCCTGCAACTTCAAAAGGACATAGGGTATTATCTACGCTGACGACTGGCTCGAGCACCTCAAGCATATTATGCGCTTGTCCCGTCCTGCCGATGACCTGAGGATAGAGGCGACTGGATTGTAGATGTCAGATATTGCTAGCACTTGGTTCCGGAATGAACTACATATTTCTGATCCAGGGTTGAAATGGATGGCTTCAAAGATCTGTTCAAGAGAAAGTTCTTTTCGCGCATAGAGAAACTCAACATGGAGAGACAATTTCAGAACCTCCAGCAGGAGGGCATATCGGTAGGGGAGTACGACACAGAGTTCGGCAGTTTGATAGGGCGAGCTGTTTCAGGGAGGGCCTAAACTGGGACGTGAGGGTCCTTATTTCTTTGAGCTATGAGACATATGCAATGATTCTTACGGAGGGCCGCAAGGTCAAGAGGGACCTAAGTTTGAGGCCCAAGAGGTACCGAGAGATATTTGGCAGCAGTAGTGCGGGCCCAGCAAAGCAGTCCCAGTTTCAATAGTAGCAACAACAGACCTTCCAGCCTCAGCGTCAATAGGCTTAGAGACATCAGCATCAGGCTCTTATTTGTCCTTTCTGTAAGAAGCCAGGACACGGATGGGTCATATGTAGGAAGAGGTTGGAAGTGTATTTGTTTTATAGAGCGACAGATCACCAGTTGAGAGATTATCGTCTGGCACCAGCTCGTCCGGGTCAGGGTAGAGATCTTGCTCAGAGAGCACTAGTTAGGGCACCAGCAGCACCTGCAGCACATCAGAGGGGACCACCACTCCCGACCTAGCAATAGTGTTTCGTCCAGCATCAGCAGCAGAGGGGAGCACCACAGGGGAGAACTTTTACCATAACGATTGAGGTGACAGAGCCAGTTGGAGACATTATCGTAGGTTCGGTTCTCCTAGATTCTATTCCAGCATTAGCTTTGTTTGATTTTGGTGCTTCCCATAGTTTTATATTAGTGTCTTTTGCTCTTAATCACCATTTTGAGACTAAATCTTTGTGTAGGACTTGCAAGATCACGACTGGGGGTGGCATCATCCTGGTCAGTGATGTTTGCAAGGATCGAAGAGTTACTTTGGGAGGCCGGGAGTTGAGTGCGTGCTTACTCATAATGCCACTTCCGAGCTACGATATTATACTCGGTATGGTTTGGTTGAGTAGGCACTATGCTAGCATAGATTATCGTGGAGGAAGAGTTTTATTTCGATCGCCGGGAGAACCAGAGTTCAAGATCGCCATATGAGCAGTAGAGGAGAGCGAGGGAGTCTTCTGTGGAGCCCTAGTAAAAGAGAAGGAGTTTCCACATCCTTTGATTACAGAGTTCCTGGATGTCTTCCCAAAGGAGTTGCTTGGACTACCGTCAGACGGGGACATCGAGTTCTCTATAGAATTGGTACCAGGTACAGAGCCGATATCATAGCATGACTATATGGTTAACAAAAGTGAGATGGCAGCGTTGATGAAGCAGGTGGACGAGTTACAGGACAAAGGCTTCATCAGATCCAGTTCATCACCATGGGGTGCTCCGGTATTGTTTGTACCAAAGAAGGATGGGTCGGTATGCATTTGTATCGACTATAGGGCTCTGAACAACCTCACTATCAAGAACAGATACCCCCTGCCAAGGATAAACGATCTCTTCGATTAGTTGAGTGGAGCAAAGATATTCTTAAGGATAGACTTGAGGTTAGGCTACCACCAGGTAAAGGTAAATATGGGAGATATTCCGAAAATAACTTTTCAGACTCGGTATGGCCAGTTTGAGTTTATGGTGAAGCCGTTTGGGTTAACCAATGCTCAAGCGATATTTATGAACTTGATGAATAAGGTGTTCCACCAGTACCTTGATAAGTTCATAGTGGTGTTCATCGATGATATCCTCGTGTATTCGAAGATGCCAGAGGGGCACGAGGAGCAACAGAGGATAATTTTGGAGACTCTTAGGAAGGAGAAGCTTTATGAAAAGATTTCAAAGTGGGAGTTCTTCCTAGACAAGGTTGAATTCCTTGGGCATGTAGTGACAGTAGATAGGATCTCAGTTGACCCGAGGAAGATCATGACAGTGGGTTCATGGGCTACTCCAAGTTCGGTGGCAGAGATCAAAAGTTTTCTGGGTATGGCAGGATACTACATGAGGTTTATATAGGATTTTTCAAGGATTGCAGAGTCGATGACTAGGCTGACCAATAAGGACGTAGAGTTTGTATGGTCAGAGGAGTGCCAGGCCACTTTTGATGAGCTGAAGAAGAGATTGATGGCAGCTCCAGGGTTGACATTGCCATCGGGATTATGTGGATTCACTATTTATAGTGATGCTTCAGGGAAGGGTTTGGGTTGCATTCTGCAGCAGAATGAGAAGGTGATTGCCTATGCTTCTAGGCAGTTATGTCCTCATATGAAGAAGTATCCTACCCATGATCTGGAGTTGGCAGCAGTCATTTTTGCTCTAAATATGTTGAAATACTATCTGTAAGGAGAGCATGTAGAGATCTTCAAAGACCACAAGAGCTTGAAGTACGTGTTTACCCAGAAGGAGCTAAACATGAGACAACGGCGGTGGTTAAAGTTGATAAAGGACTTAGACATATCAGTATAGTACCATCCAGAGAAGGCCAATGTAGTCGCCAATGCCTTGAGCAGGTATCCGGTGGCGATATTCTTGACATTTGATAGACATTTGTTGGCCGATCTTGAGAGCTTGGGTATTGAGGTGATAGTTTCCAGTATCGAGATACAGATGTGGGGATTACAGATATAGTCCGCGCTGATGGACAAGATCAGGACTACACAATATAATAATGTGACTCTGAGGAGTATCAGAGCACAGGTTCATGTCGGATTATTAGATGACTTCACCATTTCTGATGATGGTTCCCTGCGGCACGGTACTAGGTTGTGTATACCGAGTAGGGAGTTGGACAAGGATGTTCTGCAGGAGGCACATCGCTCTCAGTACTTTATGTATCTCGGTGCCAACAAGAGGTATAGGGATTTGAGGGAGCATGTATGGTGGTATGGTACGAAATGGGAGGTAGCGCATTTCGTATCCAGATGCTTAGTGTGCCAGCAGTTGAAAGCAGAGAGGCAGAGGCTAGGCGGTTTACTTCAGCCCTTACCCATTCCAGAATGGAAGTGGGAGCATGTTACCATAGATTTTTTTTGGGGCTTCCGCGTTCTCCAGGAGGTAAAGACGCGATTTGAGTCATCGTAGACAGGTTGACCAAATTGGCCCACTTCTTGCCATTTAAAGTAGGTACATCTACGGAGAAGCTAGTAGAGATATATGTGCGTCAGATTGTCAGATTACATGGAGTCCATGTGATCATAGTCTCGGATCGGAATAGTCGCTTAATGTTCTACTTTTGGAAGAGTTTGCAGGCTATCTTGGGAACGCAACTCAAGTTCAGTACTGCATATCACTCCTAGACGGACGGGCAGTTGGAGAAGACTATTCAGACTCTCGAGGATATGCTACGCACCTATGTTCTGGACTTTGGAGGTTCTTGGGAGGATCATCTCCATCTGGTAGAATTTTCTTACAATAACAGTTACCAGGCGAGTATTGAGATGTCACTATTCGAGGCGTTGTATGGGCGAAGATGTCGTACTCCTTTATCTTAGGATGATATTGGAGAGCGAGCCTTATTAGGACCAGAGATGGTTGTGGATACAGCTGAAAAAGGTGAAGCTTATCAGGGATAGAATTCGGGTGGCACCGGACAAACAACGACATTTGACCAATAGCTACCGGAGATCATTGGAGTTTCATGTATAGGTTTTATTTGTGATTGCTTGTATTTGCTTTGTTTTATATTTCGTGTTAAGGTTGTGTTTCGTTCTAGGTTGGCGATCTGGAATTATTGTGGATTTCTTTGACACAGAACACGATTCTCTTTGGTGGAGGTGGGAATCTTAGTCCACGGTACATCGGACCCTTCGGTATTCTTGTGAGGGTCAATGTAGTATCCTACCGACTAGACTTGCCGCCTGTACTAAAGGGAGTACATGACATGTTCCATGTGTCACAGCTGAGATGATACGTGGTAGATCCTAGTCAAGTATTAGATCACTCGGAGATCGAAGTGGGTTTGACTCTCAGTTATCCAAAGCAGCCAGTGAAGATTTTGGATCACCAGGAGAAGGTGTTGTAGAACCAGATAATTTCCTTGGTACGTGTCGCTTGGAAGCATCACTCTCCAGGAGAGTCTACTTGTGAGAGGGAAGCCAAGATGCACGAGCGGTAGCCATATCTTTTCGAGCGGTGAGGTAATTTCTTTACTTGTTTAAATAGTGCTAATTCTTTCCTAAATTTTGAGGGCAAAATTATTTTTAGGAGGGTAGGATTGTAACTATCACTTTTCGTGCTAGGGTTATTTATATCATTTGATATTATATTTATTGATATATCCTTATTTAATAATAATTGTTATGATTGTTTATATATAATTATTTAATATAGAGGATAGTGCATGACTAGCCCCTTAGTTAGATTAGTTGCTAATGAACCCAACTAGACTTGTCATAACCATTAGAGCAACCCATTTAGTTAGTCATGGTTGACTATTTAATTAGATAGAATAAATAGAATATTTCATTATTAGTATTATAGCATTTTCAATTAAAAACCCTTATTAGTTAAACTCTTCATGACAACATAGGGGGACATTTTGGACAATATAACCAAGCCAACCCCAACCATAGAGTGGTCGGCTCTATTTAGGAGGAGGGGAGCTTCCATCTTCTTCATTATTGTTCATGAAGAAACCTTAAGTTTAGTTCTTTCCTCCAAGCATTCTTTCCTGCACCAAAAATCCTCCAAAGCAATCCCAATCCCTCTTATTTGATCCTCAAGGAGAGTTAGAAGGTAGAAGATTACAAGAGGCTAGAAGAAGAAGGATTTTGCTAGGAGTTGGTGTCGATTTCTCATCATTGTGCTCATTAGAGGAACCATATTGGAAATCCATCTCCCAATAGGTAAAAATATTATTTTCCCTTGTCAATTAAGATTTGAATAGTATATGAACCCAAAGGAACCCTCCTTTGGTTTAAGACTACCCATAGGAAGAAGAACTAGGTCCATATGAGGCCTACAGAGAAAGTTACATGGAGATTTATGGCCATTTGGAGAAAACTCCGAGATGGCACACCAAGTGTTTGATGGAATGCCTAATGGGTCATTTTTTACTATTTTATACTGTATTTGGTATTTTAGATGTGTCATAATGATTTCATGGTATTTGGAGAGTGATTTGAGTGTGTATCAAAAGGGTATCACATGAGTATCATGGTGCGAAACTCATGAGTGGTTGTTGCACATGAAGTGTTTGAGTTGGTGTAGGTGAGTGTGTGCATAGTGAGTATTAACATTGTATATAAATTGTGTATATAAATGTTAGTATATATATATCTATATGATAATATATGAGTTTATATGTGTATATTGGATATGGGTATATAGATATACATGTGTATTTTTATGATAAAATGGGGATTGGGATACACACAGTTGGTAGCTGTGATTGTGCACTAAGTGCACTTTTAAATTGTCACTCCATAGCAGGGGGAACTAAGTATCAGACTTTGTAGGTTCATGTATCAATTACACTGTGTTAGTAAGGGAGACTTGGTGTCTATTTGTCATAGCAACATTGCCTATGACAACAGCCTTTAGTATACACAACAGTCTTAAGTTACCCATATCACATTAGTCGGGTTAAGGATCCAAGCACAGCAGCCTTCAGGATTAATGTATCAGACATTAAGTAGGGGATGCTGAGTAGAGCAACAACCTTCAGTTGCTGGAAAGTTTAGAGTTCAATGATCAGTGATAGGGTCAGGCTATGAGTGTTGTAATTGGTAGTAAGGGGTTAACAGTTCAGTTGGATAGTACTAGGAGTAGCAGTGAGCAGCAAGGTGAAGGAGGGATGAGATTTATAGTGTGTGTAGGCTTGAGTGACTATGTGAATGTGTGTTCTCAGTTAGTATATTATGCATTAGCTAATTAGTTAGATATTAGTACCTATCAGTCATTGTTAGTAGGTTGGTTATGTAATGTTAGTTAGTTTGTTAGAATATCTATAGTAGTGGTGTTAGTTGGTATCAGGTTCAAGGACAGAAGAGACTCGAGTATCTTGTGGTTAGTTATGTATCAGTCATTGACAAACAGAAGTGTATCTATATTGTATGTGTCTATTTATGTGTTTATCTATCTATCTATCTATCTATCTATCTATCTATCTATCTATCTATCTATCTATCTATCTATCTATCTATCTATCTATCTAGTTATATATATATATATTATAGAAGGGAGTGTTTTAGGTTGCCATTTCAGTTGAGGGTGCAGCAGGTTGCTGCACATTGGTAGCAACAAAAATTGAGAATTAATAGTAGGTATCAGTGACTGGCAGTGGGTATTACGAGGTTAATTATGTGTGTATCAGTTTATTCAGTTGTGTGTGGTTGTTTGTGGCTCGAGTATAGTGAAGTAATGGTGTGGAGCTACTGCAGTGAGGGGGGCTTGATGGCAGTACCTTAGTTCAGTAGCCGCTACTGGGTTAAATGCAGTGCACTCAAGGTACTGCAAGTTTTGACCTGTGCACATGTGTGCACAGGCAGTGTGGAGGAACTATAGTGTTTGGATGTCTGCAGGTCAGGTTGCTGTGAGATAGGGGTGTTCAGGTAGTAAGATGGGGTAAGGTTTAAGTATCCTGATACTTGTAGCAAGTGCCAGTTAGTGAGCTTCAGTTAGTTATGTTAGTATTATAGGTAAGTTAGTATTGTATTTTAGTTATCAGTTAGATATTAGTTTAGGTTAGTATCTGATAGTAGTTAACTGGTTTAAGGTGAAGAGTATGGTACTTAGTACTACTAATTAGTAATTATACATATATGTTATTGTATTCCAATTATCTAGTAGTATAGTGCTAGTTAATATTAGCTATTATAACTCAAGGTATTAGCTAGTTAACTATATTTTCAAGATAGAAACCTAGAAACTTGGGAATGACTTAGTATCACTTAGTAACTAATAGTATGGACTAATAATCAACCTAATATCTAGTTTGGACCTAGAAACCTAGAAATGACCTAGAAATGACCTAGAAATTCCCATTTTCACTTATTTTAAACTTTTTTTATCCCTTCATTACACCAAATAACATGTAAATTCATATACAGGTTTGTGTGACACCAGCTCAGACACCGTTTTGTATTATTTTCTCAGGATCTCAGACGAGTACATTCTTTGTTAGTTTTCAGTACTTGATAGTGTATATATCACATGTTCTAGATCTGTTTTACTTGATTCTGACACCATGATTATACGGGCTGGTATTATATGGATCGAGTCAGGAGATGTTATTTATTTGACGTGTGCATCGGATCTTCTTACACATGTACTTTATCAAGTGCTTCGGGTATTCCTTGTGCTCGTATCTATCGTGTGTTTCGTGTGATCATATTATATTCGTGTGCGTAACGTATCGTGATTTGATCCCTGAATATTAGTTGGGGCGGGGGAGTAGGAGTTGGTTATGTGGTCAAACATTTAGTGTATTCGTATGCATGCCAATTATACGATACACGTATAATTGAGTTACCGTAGTATAGAGTTGTGTAATCCAACCCGATCACATAGTAAACTTGTACTCTAAATCTCTTATGTAATATCACCAGTTCTTTTATTATAGTACACACCATATTTCTTGTATCTATTTATTCTAGTTATCCTTGTTTATATGCCTAGTTCAGCTTTATTTTCCATTTTATAGTACTTGTGTATCTTGTATACTTTTTTTATTCTGTTATATATTCTCGTCCATGTATATGAAACTGCTTTCAGAGTATTGTACTTCTCTCCAATCCTGAATGGATATATTTTTCCAGGAGGCTATTTAAAGGATTGGTGTCCTACCTATTACGGCTCAGCAGGACAGAGATCTAGCTGAGGTAGCACCCTTAGCCCAGGACGACCAGGCACCAGTTGTTGAGTAGACACATCTAGCTATAGCAGACCCTTAGCTAGTATTCATTGTACTGGATATGTCTCCAATATTAGACTATGGCATGTTGATTACATTGAGACCATTTATGTTTATTGTTAGACTATAGACTTGTTATTATTATGAATTGTGATTCTCTTCTGTTTATGATATCGTGCCATTATCTAGCTCTAGTTTGATTGTTTGAGTATTGATATTGTATATTTATCTTGTCCTCCTTTTGGAGTTGAGTTTCCATTGACATATTGTAAATATATCTTGCGTGAGTTTGTTAGATAGTATTATGGACCTTTATAATATTCTATCGTCGATGTTGCGGCGTAGGCTGGACGTACCAAAAGAACTAGTACAGAGATGGAAGCATGCAAGGGAAACATGTTAAGAACAATGCATATAAGATAAATAGCGCACAAGACAATAGACCGGAATGCACCACGCCTAGTCACCATTAAGAAAGCAAGACAATATAAGACAAGACAATAAACGGACTCCATCCATTAATCACGGCCAAATAAGAAGTAAGGCTTGCTACATTAGATAAATAGGATTATCATAATTCCTAATTACTAACAAATACAATTTAAGATTTTCATACGGTCGCATGCCCTGCAGACTGTCCAAGCTACCCAAACATCGGATGACAGTAAACTAAATAATAGTGGATACACCACCCCCAGGAGAGATGTGCTCATAATCCAAGTCACACAAATATGAACCTGAGTAAGTCAATACAATATGCCCCATACGACGGTGAGCTGGAAATGTGCACTACTAAACGGCATGCTATAAGTCCATCAATCAGCAAAAGTTGTCGGGGCACGGGATTGCATGTAACCAAGAGATCCTCCCCCAATGATCTAATTATTCTTGCTAGTTATTAATCCTTAATATTTTAGGTTAGGATTCCGGGTGTGGCATTCTGCAGAATTCATCCTAGACATGATGCTTCCCGCAAGGATGAACTCGACAAGACAATGTTTTGACAAGCACAAACACAAGACTATACGGGACTATAACCATACGGTTAAAGGCAAGACGAGCGTGCGCTATAACAAGCCACAACAGTCAATATACCGGTCAGGAATCAGGAGTGCACCACTATGGGTCACTATCAGGTAAGTATAGGGCAGGCCTGGACATATGTATAATGGGTAGGTGTCCTCAAACTATACACGGCAGATGTATAATGGGTAATTGGCACAAAAACTATATATATGTTAAGTCAAGTACCAGGAGTGTACCATGACGGGTCACTATCAGGAACGTATAAGACCGGGTATAATGGGTAGGTGTTCCAAACTATACATAAAGCCGAGACTGGGTACAATAGGCAGGTCAATAAAATAAATAAGTAGTGCCGAGAAGTACCACAGGGAAACATATACATGTGTCGGGTCATGCCAAGAAAGTATCACAAACAAAAGATAATAAGAAAAGAAAAAATGGCAAAAATAGGGTCATTCGGATTATCCGTCGGATCATCCGATCCATCACAGCAAGTAATGGGCCACAATTTGGATCATCCGTCAGACTTCGTGAATCACCGTTGGATCATCCGATTGGTCACAGCTAGTTTATGGCCCAAAATTCGGACAATCTGCCAGATTGCCGCTGATCACCGTCGGATCATCCGAGTGGTCACAAAAATCCGGACATGAAATGTTTTTGAGACTTGTTCGAGCCGTAAAAACTCTGTTCTAACTCGGAATTTGGATTTTCAAAGGTCAAAATTATATATTATCAAATTTCCAACACCTGGGGACATTCGATTTTACCAACTTTGAGATTTGAGAGATCGATTCCGAAAAATATCGTACAAGTGATTTATGGGAAAAACTAAAACTTGTCCCGAAAAAAAAAACTCAAAACTACCAAATTAAAAACTAGGCACGGGTCTCAAGTAGCACATAAACTAAGTCTCATGGTAATCAGACTGGCTGTCATTTCTGATGCCGAGTTTTCTAACGGGTAAATACCAAGATTTCTGCAGGAAAGTCAAAACTAAGCCAAAATTATTTTTGAAAATATGCACGAGGTTGAAAATCACTAGAGAAACATATTTAACAAAACAAGCTCCATGAAATTCTAATCACAAAATCTCATAGAAAATAAAAACTGCAATAAAATTACGTTGTTCAATCTTTCGTAAGATGTACTTGCCTAAAGCCAAGCTTTCAGCCTAAACCTTCAACTCCACCACTGAAAGGGATTCATAAAATATACTCTAAGGCCTCAAGATGATGCTCCTAACTTCCTCAGAAAATGGAAAGGAAATAAAGAAGTGAAGAAAGAAAGAAAAGAGAGAGAGAGAGAGAGAGAGAGAGAGAGAGAGAGAGAGAGAGAGAAAATAATTTCATATATATAGAAGAGGTGATTTAATCGTGATCGTCCGATCCGCTACGTCAACGATCTAAGTCACGAGTCAAATCGATCTCATCCATCCAATACAAAATCAATAAACTATTGTATAAAAGAAAGCATCGGGTATTATTCACGTAAATATCTAATAAAAATATCTCAAAAGTAAAACTTTATCCATCAGACGAATTTTTCATTGATATGCCACAGTATTCCGGCGATAATCTGGTCAATGATAAAAAAGTTACAATTCTGAGGGAATTTTGCGATTCCATGAGATCCAATAAATTACAGTATAAAGCATGAAATATGTATCCACATACCGATATAGATATTGTGAGAAGGGTCTCACAACTCTCCCCTCCTTAAAAAAATTTTGTCCTCAGAATTTCAATAAGGCTAAACATCCAAACAAGAAAACCTGGAAAGCATGCTAGCAATAACTAAAAAGGAAACTCATATAACTATGAAATCCAAACAAGTAAAAGGGAGAAGGGGATATAGAAGCAATTAACTACTGCAAACAACTACCACACACAAGCAGGATGTGTAGCGCCCCGTTCCTCCTATTCGAGGAGCACGGCTAAGAAACACAAGACGGTATCGTTCGATCGGGATAGATTGAATTAAGAACTCATCCTCGTTATGGATTTGTTCCTTCGAAATCGATTCCCATATTCAGTGGACTGCGTCCCAAGGATCGGCTTAGCGGCAGAGTCAGGAGGGACCTCTCCGCTGCTATCTTTTATTGCCTCGGTTTTCGATGTCGCTTGTTGCTTTCGTGCTTTGAGTTAGTTTTGGGATTTGCTTGTTTTCCTTGAACGGTTTTGATGGTTTTCATTGTTTTCATTCATTGACTTGCACTTCTATTCCGAGATTGGAAAGAGAGAAAGAAGTATTAATCGAGCTGTTCGTGCGCAGGTGAACGAGCAGTAGGCGGCTTACGAGCGGAGTCGTGAAGCGCCTCTTTCCTTCTCCTTCCATCAATCTAAGTGAGTGGCTACCAACCCGATTAGCTAGCCCTGCTTCCAAGCTTCACTCCTTCGCCCCGATCAAACGATACCAAGTAATAATAAAAGAGATCAAGATAAAAAGGGAATAGACTTGGAAATATTACTTGTCAACTAAACTTATGAACGGTTATCATCCTGTATGCTAGTTCGTTTATAACTGTTCTATGAATCGTGCTAAGTATGGAATTATGCTTGTTATGAAATAAACTGTCAGGATGACTATGCAAAACCGTTATGCTATGAATAAATTCTATGAGTGTTGTTTGATCACGGACAACTTGTGCACAAGGTATGTTATGAGTTCCGCGGTCGGTCACCGGGGCGCTGGGATCGATCCGATCCGGACGAAACGTATGTATAGTCGTATGTTCCCGACAAGTGTTATGCAGCGGGGCTCGCCACCCGCGTTGCACGTCACTTTGCCTTGAGACTATAACCTGTCCCTCGTGGCACCACGCCAGTGATCTCTATGTATATTTAAACCTGTTGCATACTAACTTGTGTCTTCGTGGCAGGGAAGGCATGGTAAGTATTGTGCAGGTAATTCAGACGGGCAGGTAAAATCCACCGAACGGTGGCACGTTCATTTCAGTAAATTCTATATGCTGCTTACTTGTAAATGAACTAAGGCAAGATAAAAACCCACAAATATGCATGCTTCATTAAAATAACGTGTTGATTGGTATAGTCAGGCTAGCTCGCCTTCACCAGCATGTTTCGATATGCTGACCCTCGTTGAAACAGGTTCTCCGTACTAAGGCGAACCGAGCGAGGAGTCGAAGTTGTCTTCCAGATCCAGTCCAGCTGTTGACGCATCTTCACCGCGCCCTTGAAGCCTTTTGAAGTCCGAAGCTGCAACTCTTCATACACAAATGCAGCTCCGTGGCAAAGCTATCCTCCAGCCAGGATGTCTATATCTTTTGAAGTTTAGTAAAGGGATATAATGTACTGGACTGCTATCTCATTTTGAGTCATCTCTTTTGTAAGCCGTTCGGCATATTAGCTAACTCGTTCAAGAGTTTGTAATAGATGTTCATTATCAATAAAGAGAACTTTTCCATGTTTTAAATCTGTGTTTTAATTTATCTGCGTACTCTGAATATATGCTTGCTATGCAAATCATTAAAGCCTTGTGCGGGCGCAACCCCAGGCCCGCACGGCGGTCACGATTCGGGGGACGCCTAAATTGATTCTACGGAATTGGGTCGTGACATAGTGGTATCAGAGCACAGATTCAAAGTTCTTTAGACTTCGTGCTGGAAAAGTTCCTTTAACGATTAAATTCCTGTGCGAACTCTTGAACTCGCTAGGCCAAAAATGAGATATGTTCATGCAATAAGTCCATAATACATTATGATTCTAATATAATTTACCTTCTTTTGAAGGAATGGTACCAGCGCAATCTGCAGCGCAAGCTCCGAACGAAACACAAGAAAGCAGTTCGGGCACTTCGGGAAGCTCTCAGAGCCAACGAGGCATGTCTCAAGTCGACCCGCTTGAACGGGTGCTACAAATGCTAGAAACACAACGACAAAGAGATGATGCTCGCCAAGCCAAGCTCGAGAGCAATCTAGAGACCCGATTCTCAGTCCAACAGAAGCAGGTAGATGCCCTGCAACAGATCGTTCAGACTTTGGCTGCCAACCATTCCGCCGCAACAGCAACGACTCCGGTGGAACAGCCCGTGCTTGAAGTAGAGACGCCACAAATTCCAAGAACGAGGGACGTGACTACCTTTAACTTGGGCCACTTCAAGAAAGTCTGCAACACCCCATTCAACGGGACTGAGGACCCTGTGGTAGCTCTAGATTGGCTAGCAGAGCTTGAAGATCACTTCGCTCTGCTAGAGGTCCCCGAAGATAAGCGCGTCGCCTGCGCGCAACTACAGCTCCGCCTCAACGCGCACAATTGGTGGAACGTGCATCGACGATCTCTCCAATTTGATCACGGAGAGGAGGCGATCTCGTGGACGACTTTTCGTGCCGCGTTCAAAGAGGAGTTTATACCCCCTCCAGTACAACGTCAAATGGAAAATAATTTCGTGCAACTGAGACAGGGCATTATGACTGTGAAGCAGTACTCCGCCGAATTCAACCGACTCTCCAAATTCGCTAGGGCCTATTTACCTGATGCAGCGAGTCGAGCCAGAAGGTTTGAAGGTGGACTACGCCCTGCCATCCATTCGCACGTGGTCAATAATCAGTACGGGACAATGCGTGAAGTCATGAATCATGCCCTATCTCTCGAACCACAATATCCTCACGTTTCTGCCGGTGCTGTGCATACATCCAGTCACAAACGCCAAGGCAACGATGGAGGAAATAATGCTGCAAAACGTCATAACGACGGTGGTCATCACAAAGGGAACCAGAGACCATACTGTGATTTTTGTAGAAGACGTGGGCACACTACTGATAGATGTTACAGCAGAAAAGGTCTATGCTTCAACTGTGGCGGGCAAGGCCACGTAGCTCGGGATTGTCCACTCCCCTCTAAGCTCCTGCCTCAACCCAATAATCCCTAACGGTTGGTTCTATTCCTAAGTTTCGGGACGAAACTTCCAATTAGTTGGGTAGGATGTAGCGCCCCGTTCCTCCTATTCGAGGAGCGCGACTAAGAAACACAAGACGGTATCGTTCGATCGGGATAGATTGAATTAAGAACTCGTCCTCGTTATGGATTTGTTCCTTCGGAATCGATTCCCATATTCAGTGGACTGTGCCCCAAGGATCGGCTTAGCGGCAGAGTCAGGAGGGACCTCTCCGCTGCTATCTTTTATTGCCTCGGTTTTCGATGTCGCTTGTTGCTTTCGTGCTTTGAGTTGGTTTTGGGATTTGCTTATTTTCCTTGAACGGTTTCGATGGTTTTCATTGTTTTCGTTCATTGACTTGCACTTCTATTCCGAGATTGGAAAGAGAGGAAGAAGTATTAATCGAGCTGTTCGTGCGCAGGTGAACGAGCAGTAGGCGGCTTACGAGCGAAGTCATGAAGCGCCTCTTTCCTTATCCTTCCATCAATCTAAGTGAGTGGCTACCAACCCGATTAGCTAGCCCTGCTTCCAAGCTTCACTGCTTTGCCTCGATCAAACGATACCAAGTAATAATAAAAGAGATCAAGATAAAAAGGGAATAGACTTGGAAATATTGCTTGTCAACTAAACTTATGAACGGTTATCATCCTGTATGCTAGTTCGTTTATAACTGTTCTATGAATCGTGCTAAGTATAGAATTATGCTTGTTATGAAATAAACTGTCAGGATGACTATGCAAAACCGTTATGCTATGAACAAATTCTATGAGTGTTGTTTGATCACGGACAACTTGTGCACAAGGTACAACTTGTGCACAAGGTATGTTATGAGTTTCGCGATCGGTCACCGGGGCGCTGGGATCGATCCGATCCGGACGGAACGTATGTATAGTCGTATGTTACCCGGCAAGTGTTATGCAGCGGGGCTCGCCACCCGCGTTGCACGTCACTTTGCCTTGAGACTATAACCTGTCCCTCGTGGCACCACGCCAGTGATCTCTATGTATATTTAAACCTGTTGCATACTAACTTGTGTCTTCGTGGCAGGGAAGGCATGGTAAGTATTGTGCAGGTAATTCAGACGGGCAGGTAAAATCTACCGAACGGTGGCACGTTCATTTCAGTAAATTCTATATGCTGCTTACTTGTAAATGAACTAAGGGAAGATAGAAACCCACAAATATACATGCTTCATTAAAACAACGTGTTGATTGGTATAGTCAGGCTAGCTCGCCTTTACCAGCATGTTTCGATATGCTGACCCTCGTTGAAACAGGTTCTCTGTATTAAGGCGAACCGAGCGAGGAGCTGAAGTCGTCTTCCCGATCCAGTCCAGCTGTTGGCGCACCTTCACCGCGCCCTTGAAGCCTTTTGAAGTCCGAAGCTGCAACTCTTCATACACAAATGCAGCTCCGTGGCAAAGCTATCCTCCAGCCAGGATGTCTATATCTTTTGAAGTTTAGTAAAGGGATATAATGTACAGGACTGCTATCTCATTTTGAGTCATCTCTTTTGTAAGCCGTTCGGCATATTAGCTAACTCGTTCAAGAGTTTGTAATAGATGTTCATTATCAATAAAGAGAACTTTTCCATGTTTCAAATCTGTGTTTCAATTTATCTGCGTACTCTGAATATGTGCTTGCTATGCAAATCATTAAAGCCTTGTGCGGGCGTAACCCCAGGCCCACACGCCGGTCACGATTCGGGGGACGCCTAAATTGATTCTACGGAATTGGGTCGTGACAGGATGAGTTACGGAGGAAACGAAATAAGTATACCTCCAGAGTCGAACAAATGTGGGTAACGAGCACGAATATTATCCTCACACTCCCACGTCGACTCATCCGGTGAGTGATGACCCCAAGAAACTCCAACTAGTCGGATAGTCTAGTTCTTGAGAACCTTCTCCCTCCGATCCAAAATAGATACAGGTCGCTCCTCATATGAAAGGTCACTACCAACGACCAACTCTGAATGATCTAGGACATGGCTCAGATCCGGAATATACCGACGGAACTGAGATACATGAAATACGTCATGTACCTCACGAAGCAACGGTGGAAGGGCTAATCTATAGGAGACATCTCCTACGTGCTCGACAATATCGAACGGACTAATAAATCTAGGACCAAGCTTTCTCCGTACTCCAAATCTGATAACTCCACGGGTAGGCAAAATCCTAAGAAATACGTGATCTACGATAGAGAACCCAAGTTTTTCTTGATGCGAGTCTGCCCAATGACGCTGACAGTCCTGAGCTACTCCGAGATGCTTTCTGATCTTCATGATAACCTCAACTAACTGAGCTATCATCTCGGGACTGAGCATCTGCCTCTTGCTAATAACATCCCAAGCTAAGGGTAATCTGAATCTCCTGCCATACAATGCCTCGAAGGGTGCCATCTGAATGCTCCTCTAGAAGCTGTTCTTGTAGAAGAACTCCACTAAGTGCAAGTGATCCTCCTATGAACCACCAAACTCTAGTGTACATGATTAAAGCATATCCTCCAAAGTCTGAATCTTACGCTATGATTGACCATCTCTCTGCGGATGATAAGCTGAAGTGAACCTCAGATGGGTGCCTAAACTCTGTTAAAGACTCTACCATAATTGTGAAGTAAATTTGGAATACCTGGTCCAATGGAAAGTGTCAGAATAGGAGCCAAAATCAAACTCCACTTGATCTTCTCGAAAGAAACTTGACAAGAATCTGACCACTTGAAGCGCACGTACTTACACGTCAGCCATGTCAAGGGTGCATAAATCCTATCAAAGTTTTCCACAAACTGCCTATAGTAACCTACTAATCCCAAAAAAATTATGCACCTCTGAGACTGTACTAGGAACTGGCCAACTCTCAATAGCCTCTACCTTCTTGGGAACCACCTCTACGCCTCTGCCAGAAATAATATGACCCAAGAATGAAATGCGATCCAACCAGAAATCGCACTTGCTGAACCTCGTATATAGCTGATGCTCCCGAAGAGTCTGAAGTACTATGCTAAGATGCCTCTCATGCTCTACCTCAATCCGAATGTAGACCAAGATATCATCAATAAACACTATCACAAACTGGTCAAGGTAAGGCATGGAGATGCGATTCATGATATCCATGAATATTGCTGGCGCATTGGTCGCTCCAAATGGCATAACGAGGAACTCCCAATGGCCATATCTAGATCTGAACGTCGTCTTGGGTATATCCTGCTCTCTGATTCTGATCTGATGATCCTAGACCGTAAATCGATCTTAGAAAACATAGCTATCCCTCTAAGCAGATCAAACAAGTCATCTATCCTTGGCAAGGAAAACTTGTTCTTAATGGTCACCGTATTTAGGGTACAATAATCAACACACAAACTTGATGAACCATCCTTCTTTTTAACAAGAAGTAAGGGGGCTTCCCAAGGTAATCCATTGGCACGAATGAATTTCTTGGTCCTCAACTCCTCTATCATCTGATAAAAAATCTCCAACTCTAATGGTGACATTCTGTAGACTCTCTCTCTGAAACTGGCTCCGCCCTTGGAATCAAATTAATGTAGAACTCCACGTATCGAAATGGCAGCATGCCTGGAAACTCATCGGTAAATACATCTGGGAACTCGCAGGCAACTCTGGAAAACTGTACCTCCTCGTCTTTGGAGCAGCCATAAACAAATCACCTGGTCCGGATGTCTTTGGAGCAGCCTTCTTCAAAATTATTGGAATCTAATCAAAGCTGATGTCCTGTTAGCGGTCAGGGAATTCTTTGACTCGGTTAAACGACTCAAGAAATTTAATCATACTTTTGTGGTTCTGATTGCCAAAGTTGAGGGAGCTACTTTCCTAGGTGACCACAGGCCTATTGCTTGTTGCAACTTCCCCTATAAGATCATCACTCACCTTATATGTGACAAGATGAGAGCGATTACGCAAGAACTTATCTCCCAAACTGAACTGCCTTTATCAAAGGTAGATCCATTTCTGGGAACTGCTTGCTAGCCCATGAACTGGTCAAAGATTTCAATAAGCAAGGGAAAAATAAAGCGAGCCTCAAATTAGAACTGGGAAAAGCATATGACATGGTGAATCAAGACTTTTTGTGCCACAGTATGCTTCGCGTATAATTTGAAAAACGGTGGGTAGATAGGGTGAGGGAGTGTGTCTGCTCTCCCTCCTTCTCGATCTTGATTCGAGGGCAACCGGAGGGATATTTAAAGAGCTCCAGGGGCGTCAGGCAGGGTGACCCGTTATCACCTTATCTCTTCGCTATTGTGATGGAATTCTTAACGTGCTTGCTGGACGAGGAAGTTATAGATGAAGAGGTAACCCCGTTGTTTAAAAAGACCAAGCCGGTGGTATCTCATCTCATATACGTGGATGACATTTTAGTCTTTATGGAACCGACGAATAGGTCGCTTAACGTTATTAAGAGCATTTTTGACAATATGAAAAAGTGGTCGGGTTTGTAACTCAATAAAAATAAAAGCCAAATGTTTCTAAATCGGACCTGTGGGAAAAAAGAGACAAGGCTAGGGAAGATGAACAATTCTTAGGGCATGCTGCCGGTCAAATATCTTGGCCTTCCTCTCTCTATCAACTATGTCACGCATATATGTGGATTGCGAAGGCATTCTAAACTACACTCAAGTTAGGCTGGAGGGGTGGTAGGCTCATATCTTGTCGTTTAGGGGACGCATTAAGCTTATTAGATCAGTTATCTCGGTTATTACAATGTACTGGCTACAGTCCATCGTGATACCGAAATGCATTATTAAAAAAATAGAGCAAATGTGTGCTAACTTTCTATGGAAATGTGGGATACATGCAATCAGCTGGAAATAATTGTGCCACCCTAAGAGTGAAGGAGGCGTTGGTCTAAGATTGCTCACTATCCTTAGAGACATGGCATCCTACAAAATAATTTGGAAATTTATCTTGGGGAACTCCTTATGGGAAGACTGGATTAGAGGAAGGTACTTTCCTAGGGACGACTTCTGGTCTGCTAGGGCCAACAACAAATTTTCGGTGACTGTAAAACTACTTCTTGGGCTGAGAAACAAGGCCAAGAATAGGCTGACAAGGTTTTGTTTGCTCAGAAAATCAAACTAGCCTTTGGCATGACCCCTGATTCAACCATAGAAGCTTGATTGAGAGGGAGGGCTGGCCTAGTTACGAGCTAAGAGAGACCACTGAGCTTGTTGGCTATCTTATCCAGGAGAGAGACTAGAATTTCCAAGAATGTGATACTGGTTGTATGCCTGTTCATAGGCAGTGGCTGTAAGTGTATTACTAGATGTGTTAGGAAAGGGGAAGGTGATACTGGTTCTTGGGGTATCACTCCACTGTTAGTGTGTAACTGAGATCCGATACCAAGGTACCAACGATGGGGATAGTTGAGTAGATAGTTAAGGATAGTGAATTCACTAGGATCAGTAGGGGTGTTCTTGTACAGACTTGGGCTAGTATGTGTAAATGTTGGGTTTACCAAGCATTTGGTTTGTGTGTATGAGTTAGATACAACAATTTTCTTGAGATGGTGTATAGATGTGGTGCCGGGTTTGTGTACCCATTGGTGCACAAGGGGTGCTTAGAGGTAATCGTTTTAATTAGGATAATAGATACTAGAAGGTCAAGTCATGGGTTAAAGTAGGATGAGGATCAAGTTATTAAGTCTAGCTAAGGCATTTGGAGTTTAGACTATAGCATCAGCTAAGGTAATGCTAGGACTTCGTATTCACTGATACTTGGTGTTAAGTTACACTAAGTAAATAGGGGTATCAGTTGAAGCAACTGTAGTAAGGTTTCAGAGCAGTGAGTTCTTGCCTCAGGGGAGTCATGACTTAGTGTTGGAGTTTTGGACTGATACCAACTTGGTATCAGTTACAACTACAACTAGTGGGCAAGTATGTGTGTACATGGATATAGGTTAATATTTAAGTTAAGATAATATAGTAAGGTGTCAAGTGTATGATAAGTAATAGTTAAGGTTTTGAGTTGGTATTAAATTGTAGTATTAATTTCTAATCTATATATAAGTTATATGTACTGGTAGTATCTAGTATACATAGATAACAAGGTATTAACTTAATACCAAGTTTACGAGTTGTGTCTACCTAGTATCTACATGTATCAGTATTTATACATCTAATAGGTATATAAGATACCTAGTATCATAGGCATAGTGATACCAAGGTAGTGTTAGTTTTAAAGTGAGGTTGTAGTAGGTGGGTACTAGAAGTGTTGAGTTTCGCTAGTATACTTGTTTCAGCATATTCGTTTCTAGCATTCACATATATCTGTTTATTGTTAGTTAGTTTTATATAATGTTTACATGTCTCTCCAGATTTTTTTATATTCCAATATTTCTTTCATCATGTATTTCCTTACACTATTCAATAGTTTTTATCAATATAATTAAAATTGCTGTTAGTGTTTGTGCTTCGCTCTAATCCTGACTGGATAAAAATTTTCAGAGGATCTTGAGGACTTCTGTCCTACCCGTTATGGTCCAGGAGTAGAAGGCGATTACATCCTAGAGATTCTAGAAGAGCCACTCCATCTGGAGGAGATATCACCCCCAGTTGTTTAGACAATACTTAGCATAGTTTATTTATGTATTGGATTGTTCCAAACTTTGAGACTTGAGTTGTATTATGTTAAGACCTTATCTGTGTTGATATAGCTAGACTCTTAGACTTATTATTATTATTTAAGATATTTTCTAGACTTATGTCGGAACTTCTTTTATATCATTTTCATATCTTTATCGTGTCATTCATCTTCCTATAGATATAATTGTGATTGAGTAGACATTATATTCACCTTGTCCTCCTTATGGACTTGAGATCATTGACAAGTTTTATCTTTGTGAGTTGTGTTAGTTATTTTGAGATCTAGACAACGTTCTACCGTCGATGCTGCAGCGTAGGTTGGACGTACCCACGACTCATGTCCAATTTTTGGGTGTAGGTCGTGATAGATTCCGGACGAGGCGGCGGACTCCAACGTTACTTCACAAGAAGCTGTGAGGAAATTGTTCTTTGATGGTGATTCAAGAGCAAGGCCCAAAGGCGACGTCATCGCTGGGGTCGAAATATGATTGATCTCCCCATACGGCCTCATTATCAATCGTGCCTACTCTCTCACAGAGCCGTTCTCCAACAATATGGCAGAGTAAAATGCCTTCATCGTTGGGCTCCAACTTGCTAAACAAGTTAGAGTAAAATAGCGGAAGGATTACGGTAATTCTCAGTAAATAGTTAATTAGGTCCGGGGCGAGTATGAAGTCTAAAACGAAGACTTGATCCTCTACCACCAAGCGGCGTTTAGCATTATCACAACTTTCGAGATATTCTTCATAGAGCACGTCCAAACATTGAGGCAGACGTCTTATCTGACCTCGCTGCCTCCTTGGCAATTCCAGACAACACCTATCAGCTAATCACAGTGATCGATCAAGAGCTGGTCTGCCCCAAAACTAATCTATGTCTATGTCTGAGCTATGTGGCAGAAGTACACACTGATCTCCAAGACTGGAGGCTCCTATTCGTTGACTACGCGGTCTATAAAATTTGCCCCAAGAACCCAAAAGAAGTCGCGTCCATCAGGAGACGTTCCCTCATGTTCTACTACGATACGGCTACCAAAATGCTGTATAGCCTCTCATACAATGGTCTTCTGGTAAGATGCCTATCGAATGTAGAAGACAAACAGGCGCTTTGGGAAGCCCATGATGGCGTCTGCAGTGCCCACTAACCCAGTCTGAAACTGTAGGACCGTCTCCGGCGTTTCGGTTACTATTGGCCCACAATGGTAGCGGATGCCGTCGACTATGCAAGGAAGTGCCAAGCGTGCCAAATCCATGCAGACTTCTTCCACCAACCCTAGGAGTTCCTACACCCGACTGTTTCTTCCTGGCCATTCGAAGCCTGGGGTATGGACATTATTGTACCAATTAGTCCACCTTCATCCAAGGGACATCGGTTCATCCTTGCCATCACCGACTACTTCTCCAAATGTGCGAAAGTTGTACCACTCGCGAAAGTCAAGACATCCAACGTGATCAGCTTCGTCAAGCATCACATCATATACCACTTCGACTTGCCATGAAGGATCATTCACGAAAATGGTCCATAGTTTGTAAGATATGTATTCTACCGGTTTTGTGATAAAAACTGGATTCAGAATGTAGCGTCAACTGTCTATAACCCAGCAGCAAATGGACTGACAGAAGCCTTCAACAAGACCATCATAAAGCTCCTCAAGAAATTTGTGTCTTCCAGTAAACGCGACTGGAATGAGAAGCTTGGTGAATGTCTCTGGGCCAACAATACAACTGTTCGGGCCGCTATTGACAATACGCCTTTCTTTCTGGTATATGAAAGCAAAGCGGTCCTTCCGCTCTAGATCTATATCATTTCACTCCGAGTAGCTATCTCCAACCAATTAGTCGTCGACGACAACCACCGCCGATGGCTGAAAGACTTAGATGCACTCGACGAGAAACGTCTCTTAGCTCAGCAGTGCATTGAGCTCAATTAGGTGCGTTTCTCTGGAGCCTTCAACAAACGGATGAAGAAGAAGACCTACCAAGTGGGTGATCTTGTCCTAACCATAAGGAGGCCGATGGTTATGACCCACAAAACGGTCGATAAATTCTAGCCTAAATGGGTGGTCCCGTTCATCGTGGAGTCTGTATTCTCCAACGGTGCCTGCCGGCTGGTGAAATCCAACGATGACTTGCTCATGATGCCTATCAAGGATAAGTTCCTGAAAAAGTACTGTGTCTAAACTTGACTTGTACTCCCCTCATCACCGGCGGGATAATCCAGATGTACATCTCTACACTCTTGTTTCTTTATCCCCAGCAAGTGCCTACGTATATCATTTTCCCTTCGTTATAAAATTCTTGTAAAAATTATCATTTGTAGCCAGGAGCCCTGGATACACAACGGATGATGGATCCTCAAAGTCTTCCCAATATAACAATCCTCAGGTCCACTTGTACACTCTCGCAGTAACCACTCAAAAACTAATCTCGTTCGACGCTAGCCGTATTCATATTACCTCTGAGCTATCGTCCCACCAATCTTTCCAACGGAGCAATCCTCAGGTCTATCTTCATGTTCGGATAGACCACACTCAACAAATTACTCCTCAGCGAGTTTCTTGGACTTTGGTTCATGTCCATATTACCGCTTAACTATTATCCTAACATCTCTCTCCGACTGAGTTTGCCATGTCCATATTACCTCTGAACAAATTTTTTGGGTCTTGGCTATCGATCATCACGTCCACATTACCTTTGATATTGATTGTCATCCCCACTTATCACCCATACTCACCAAGGTACACCAGCAGTGTTAAGTCCACAAAAATTGCCACGTCCATATTACCTCTTTCATGGCTTGTCTCAAACCTATTACTTGCACTAATATGAGCAATAAATAATGGATCCACAAAACCTATCACGTCTATATTACCTCTGATAGGGATTGTTTTTAAATTTATTATTTGCACTCAACATGCACCACATATAATAAGTCCACCAAGAGTCCCCCAGTAGGATTTCCTCAATGGAATCAATTAGCCAGGTCCATACTTCCTCTGGCGTGCTTCCTTCTCCTTCCATAAAAATATCGGGATTGTACCTAACCTCTCGGTATAGCTATCGATCAGCTCATGTCTACGTCACCTCTGAGCGATCTTTCTCATATCCTCCCCCGAGAGTGTTCTATGTCCAAGTGACCTCTGAGCAAACCTCTCCCTACGAATATCACCATTCGTCATCTCAACTTGCCACGTCCATTTCACCTCTAGCAAGGCCTGCTTCAAACTTATTACTTGCACTCTCGTGCGCAAGAAGTAATAAGTCCCCCAAAGATCCCCCAGCGGGATATCCTTAAAAACCCACGGTATTGTACTATATCCATATTTTCTCTAGTACAATATCCAAATATCACATAAAATTCCTACACAACAGGACAAATGTAGGAAGAATTTCTGAAAAAGAAGAAACTTTTATTCAAGATCATGAGTACATATGATGGAAATCTGTTACAAGGGTTTTCATTGATATTCAAGGTCTTGAGTACATATGATAGAAATCACGTTTAAGGGTTTCCATGAGTTCTCGCCAACAAAAACCTCTTCCATTAAAAGGTACCCCATTATTGTTTCTGCCACGGACACAAGTGGGCCCAACAGCAGAGCTCAATGCTTTCTAGCTCACCACTCCACAGTGCAAACCTCAGTATACGAAAAAGAATTCATACTGATAGATAGCAAGAGAAGAGCAAGAGCAGACACTCTACAACCAGGCGGGAAGACCCACGACAGGAATGTCAATTAATCCAAATTTTGTATTTGCCGCCATAAGCCCCCAGCAGGTATCAAGCCACATAAAGGGTAGAAACACATCTAGAATGCTGCATGAACAAGGATGACTCAGCACGTGACGCAGGATGTTCATCCTTGTCTATTGGGTTAATCCTTGCCGAACTGTCATCGTCTCTGGGATCAGTCCTAGGAGAACTGTCCTTATCTCCTGGATTAGTTCTTGACGAGGAACTGCTGCATAAGGGTGACATTCTCTTTGAATGACGGGTGTTATGATATCCTTCAATGCTCCATCATGAGCACCACGGGCGAGGACAGATCCTGCAAAAAGAAGACATGCATTAGTCTCAGTGAAGATCGCATAAAGCCACAACTGACGTATACTACTTTCTCACCGCAGCGACGCACGACCGAGTCGGCACGTGCGAGCAAGAGGAGGTCTCATATATGTGGTCGAGCCAGAGATAAAGCTCTGCACGCATGAAAGCAGACGACCCCCCACCCATGCGGCCACATCAAATCACAACGCGCATGTTATAGAGGAGTACTCGTCCACACGACAAATTGCTGTAAAAAGGTCTACGCATGCCCAAGACAAGTCTCCTGCAGCAGGACGGTGTACTGGTGCCTCTGTGTCCTTCACATCCAGGTATGAGAAGTGCGATACTATCCTACCTCCAAGAAAATATTCAGATCAGGAGGCCACGGATCGAGAGTCGTAGCCTTCGGCATCCCCCACAGGATAAAAGGGGAAAGAAAGTAAGGGGATAAAGTTCTCTCTCTTCTGGCCAACTATTTATAGGCTTCAACAATGCATGGGGAGATTGAGGCAATGAACCCAACGGTTAATGAGGATGAACTTGGCATCTCGATTCTCGTGATCCACCATAATCTTCTTGAAAACTGACATCTCGAGCCCCATGCCAAGGGATAGCTCAGAATCCCAAGAAATCTCTTCGAGGATCGAATCGAATCCTATGTTAAATAGAGATGTGACAGCCTGGAAACACTCATCCGTGCGGCCCACGACCATGCGGACCCGACGTCCATGCGACCTTCCAGCCAAGCGACCGAAGACATCTTCTACATGCTTCTTATTCAATATTCCAAACTTATCAGTTTGAAGACTTCGAAGGGGGTCTTGTAGAAGTATGGAAAATATGCATCCATGCGACCCTGCGCCCCAAAAACAAAAACTCAAGAGAGATCAGGCCGCAGAGTCTCCCAGCGGCCCGAAAAGCCAACAGCCATATGCCCCTAAAAGGAGGCTCAAATCAGACCGCAGAATCATCTTGCGACCCAAACAAAGGCGACATCCATGTGTAATACCCAATCAGCCAAAGCCGCTTGGCCGCAGAAGGACCTAACAGGGCATCTCGTTAGCAAGATTGTCTCTGACAAAGAATCCTGACGAAAAAGAGTTTTTGACTATCAAAAGACGTGAACACACTAAACGACAAAAGTCTCACGTCATCACAGAACTTTACTTTCGAAGAATATGCAGCACCACGTGTATAACACAACTGGCCTCATGCGATACCATACAGGCTATACATCTCTGGCCCCATGCGTTCCAGATTCCATGTGGTCCCATGCATTTTTGGCCCCATGCGTCCCAGACTCCATGAGGTCCCGTGCGTCTCTGGCCTCATGTACCCCAGACTCCATGCTGTCCCATGCGTCTCTAGCCCCAGGCGACCCAGAATCCATGCGGTCCCGTGCGTCTCTAGCCCCATGCGTCCCAGACTCTATGCGGTCCCATACGTCTCTGGCCCCAGGCGTCCCAGACTCCATACGGTCGATGCATCTCTGGCTCCATGCGTTCCAGACTCCATGCGGTTCATGCGTCGTTGGCTCCACAGATCCCAGACTCTATGCGTCCCATACATCTCTGGCCACAGGGGTTTCAGACTCCATAAAGACCAAATCTTGTCGTTACGACAAGAGTGATTCTCACCAATAAAGTGTGGACTATGTGTAAAGCTGACCAAGTCACGCCCACAAAGGACAAGAACCACCCAAGTCTTCAGCAATAAAAAATTCCAACAAACGCCCATGTGGTAGCTCGACCTGCTCATGGTTAGAGCTGCACCTTATTACGAAGGGACACGTGACACCTTCCAACATCTATGCGGCCCAACATATGCGTACCCAGGATGATTATAAATAATAGGGTACCACACCCGAACAAAAGGCGGACTGGCTATCAACGAATCTATACTCGATCAAGGGAGAAGAGCTTTCGCATCGGATCATCCATGGAGTATAGGGAGTTGCTATACTCCTAACCCTCCATCGTTGCCCCCTAGAACACAAAATTTGTACTTTGACTGTCTATCTAGTACTCCTTTCTGTGCTCTCTTTATTTTGTTTATTAAATTAAGTTCTTTCCTAAAGACTTTCGAATTTAATGGCGAATATTTCTAATCCAGAGGAGGAGCATTACCGTACATATAAGATAAGAGGAAGTCATAAGACTCATACTGCACCTGTGAAAGCGTCACCGATGTCGATGAAGGAGGCAGTATAATCGATGGAGTTGGTGTCGATGCCGACGGCCCAGGAGGACTATCTTCTCCAATGCTAGTAGTCGAGCATTGTATAAATCCATGACAGATGCCAGCCTCGAATTGCTCCGAGCTACCAAATCCTGTATTCTCGCTAGTGTCTCGTCTAGGGTCACCGGCGTCCCCTGTAATGCCATCCTACGCGATGATGCAAGCCCATCAGAAGGTTCATGAAGAAGCTCAGCAAAACCAAGCGGAGAAGTTCATCGACAGATTTAGCTCTGAATTACGGAAGTTAATCAGTTCAAATGCAACTACCTTAGACGAGGATGTTCTTACTACAGCACGACCCATGGAGTGCAACACAAGGATAGAGTCCAGCCAGAAGCGGTCGTATGCATCAGCACCAGACCAAGCACAACAAAAAAGAGTTGCGAAGCGACCACAGATGAATCCACCGCAGAGAGCATCTACACCACTCGTACTAGTCCTTCCTACTTGTCACTACTGTGGCAAGGTAGGCCATTTCGTTAAAGAATGCCGACGCAGATTGAGACGATATTTATCTTGCGGATCCAAAAAGCATTCGGTAAGGGATTGCCCTGAACGTTGAGAGAAAGCAGTGATGATTCATCAACCAGCCACATCAGCACCAGCCGGAGCACCACAGGAAGAATTTGCAAAGAGTTCTCCCATGCACCAGTCGCCAGAAGCATCTCCGCAAGTACTGCCTACCTGTCATTATTGTCACAAGAAAGGCCACATTGAGAAGGAGTGCAGACGCAAGTTAAGATTATGCTTGATTTGCGGAACCAATCAACACTTAGCCAAGGATTGTCCTCAGCATCAAGAAAAAGCATTGATGATTCATCAACCAGCCACATCAGCACCAGCCGGAGCACCACAGGAAGAAATTGCAAGGAAGTCTCACATGCACCAGCCACCAGAAGTACCTTCTCAAGTACTACATGTCTGTCCATATTGTCGCAGGCGAGACCATATAGAGAACGAGTGCAGGCGAAAAAGGAAATTATGCTTAGCTTGCGGATCCAGTCAGCATTTATTAAAGGAATGCCCCGAACGTTGAGAAAGAGCGTTACCAGCACCAAGGCCAGCCTCTCCAGCATTGGAAGCACCGCAAACGAGAGTTGAAAGAGTCAGACCACAAGCCCCAGGAGGGAATCAGCCGAGGCCACCCTTGGTACCACAAACAACACTCTTCCAGCAGGCTCAACAGCAGCAGAGGAATCAACTGCAAGGACGTGAACAAGCTCCAGCGATGACTTTGGAAGACGCACAGACCCATGGAGTAGCTAATGCGCGTAATTTTTCGTAGTTATCTGTTTATAGATTTGTTTTATCTCGTGCCTATTGGTTCGTGACCTCAGCCTTAACCTATGTAATTTTGAACTTGCTTATAATTGATAACGGTAGAGTTTGTAGAGTCTTTTGTTATTGTACTTATTTTGTGTTGTTTTGTGAACTTGAATTAAGTTGTACCTCCTTTCATCATCATCTAGCGTACTTATATTTGTTGTACTACCTTGACTTATGCTGCTAATATAGCCTAGTTTTGCAAGCTTATCCTTTTATCGAGCTTGTTCATGACATATGTATTATTGGGTCGACACACTAATACAATTGTCTATTCAGAATCAGTGTATTACAGTCTGATCAACCTTAGTGTATTTTGGTTCGCTCTTCGCAAGACTACTTCACGTGGATTAAGATATATAGTTGACTAGTATACTTGCCCTCTAGATATGTCTGAGCATATCGTATCAGTTACATAACTGTACTAATACGAGCATGCGAACAAAGGATTACCAGAATAGGATTTTAATCCACAATTGTCTTGACAAATCCCATTTGAATTCGTTAAATGCCTTGATCCTGATACTTCTATTCTATTACCTCACCCTTGAACTCTTTATTATTGATCTTCGTCTTCCCTTATTTCGGAAAGACGAAATCTCGTGCTTGGTATAAGTTTGATATATAGACAGTACTAGATATACCCCACAGGCCGGTCGTATTGTTGATGACCCTTTTATATATGATTAAGGGAATATCATAGGTGATATGTTTGGTGTTAAAGACTTAAGGATTCAATAACATGATTAAATAAGTTAGGGCATAGCTTTATTAGATGTATAGCCTTAGATGATAGATGGGTAAATTCTAAGTTGGGTAGAGACCGCAATGTTCACTTGAGAGGAATCCTTAGACTGTAATCAAGTGAGATTGGATAGAGAGAACCCTACCATATTTTAATTTCGAGGACAAAATTTTTATAAGTTGGGTAGATTGTAAGCCCCCTGATTTTCAGTAATTATTAATTTGAATTTTTATAATTTTTCGTAATTTTTTGGGATTTTTCTGTAATTAAAACCTAGGCTTTTGGTAATTAAATAATTTTTAATTACTATTAATTAATATTAAAATATGATAGAAATAATATTTTATGGTGTAAAATAGAAAACTGGACATAGAGTAATTTTCTGGGAATTTATTGGACTCCGAAAACATTTTTAAAAGCCCTAAAAACCAATGTAGAATTAAACCGAATTAAACCCCTAAAATAAGCCCGGTTCAATTGAACCAAACCAACTCAAACTAACCCAGACCTGGTTCACTAAACCGAACCCAACCTTATCGGGTCGGGTCGGATCTAAACCCGACCCGAAACCCGAATACCCGAAACCCGCACTTAAACATTAGCGGATCGGGCCGGATTCATATTGAACCCGACCCGACCCAAACCCGTTAAACCCCAAGTCGTAAACCCAATCGGATTCACTGTTCCGATAGGCTATTTAATCCCCGCCGCCTAGCCGGAACCCTAATCCCTCTCTCTCTTCTCCTCCTGCCCTCCTCCGCAGCCCGCAGTGCCACTGGCCTCACCGGAACCCTAGCTCCCCCGCACCCTCGTCTTCCTCGACCGCTGCCCTAGCCATCTTCTTCCTCCCCTGACTGCCTCGCCGTCCCTATCCCTCCGCCTCAACAGCTACCTCTCCGCTCGACCATCGATCGACCTCTCCTCTGCCACAGAACCTCAGCAGCCACCCCGTTCCCCGCGGCCAGCCGACGTCCTCCATCCTCTCCCCTCTCAGCCCCTCAGCCGACGACTCGACATCATCCTCCCAGCCTCGCAGCCCTCAATGACTCCCCTCGCCTCGATGCCAACCCACAGACACCCTAGCCGCCCTCAACCCGTCCCCTCCCTCCATCTCTCTCCGCGGCTAAGCCTACGATCCGCTCTCACCTCTCCCCACGATCGGAACCCTAATCTCCAGCCACCCTTCCCCTCGACGACTCCGGCCCGCAGCAACAGAACCCTCGCTTGTCGCCGTCCTCCTCCCGAGCAGCCACACCCCGGCCGCCCCGAGCACAGCCACCCTCCGACGAGTCTCCGGCAGCCCTCGAATCCTAAACCCTAGGCTGGATACAGCAGTGGACACGGACACAGCAGCATCCCGGACACGGTTGACGCAGGACACGAAGCAGACACTCGGACCCGAAAAATCAGTCTTCACGGAGCCCTGTTCAGGTAGCATTTCCTCTCTCCTCGTTGCCCCATTTTTCTTTCCGTCAGTTGTGACGCGTAGACCGCGCGACCCCTTCGATGCTCGTGTAACCCGCTCGGTGCGTCGCATCCTGTGGTGATCGCGAACCGCGATCCAAAAATAGGAAAACCAATGCCCTATTTCACCCCGGAACTGAGTGCGCCCGCCAAACGGGACGACTTGGTCGTGCACGGTCTTTACCGAAACATGCGCGCCGTTGATACGGATGTGTGGAATTTCGTAGAAGTTGATTGGTTGTGCGTGCACACCAGAATCAACGCGTATCCGCCGACAACGCCCCGTATCTACCTATTCTGGAATATGTTGTAACTTCGTGTACACTGGTCGGATCGAGACAAAACTTGCGCCATCGGACTTGTAGCAATACGCTGGTCCTGTGACCCAAGTTTGGTTCGATTCTGAGAACGTTGACAAAATTGCGTATCGTGGGCCCCACAGGTTCCACATTGACGGGCGATTTTGTGATCGGCTCATCGAAATCCAGTTCTGGAAGTTTCGTAGGATTCGTATCATCGTTCTGGACTTGTTGACACTAAGTTTGACGAATTTGGAGACCTTTGACCCTGACACGCTTTTCGGTGCAAAGTGGCCCACATGTGGACCCCGCTTTGACCCGAAAATGTTATTTTTGCCCCTGTGTCCAAATTGGACTCAAGGACAGACGTTTCTAGCTATTTGATATTTTCTGAATCTAATGGTGATGTTTATTTCAGCAACCGGATTAGTACCTGCAAATCACACTGAGACTAGATCTACAGTTGGAGCCAGAACCCCAGGCAAGTGTACCTTGCCAAATCCTGCAGCTTTGCTACTTATTCCCTTGACTTATTTATACATTGTTGTGCAATTATACCTTGCCAACCTTGCAGTTCTTGTTGCATATTTTCTTGCTTTATTTATATTATTGTGCATGCTTAACCTAGGACCGTGTGACTTACTTAGCGTCCGATTATTAGTCGGGTGCCAACACCGTACGCGATGTTGTGTATGTCATCTAGAGATGGACATTCGTGACCCCTTTACATTTTTGTACTTGTCTTATCAAGTACATTATACCCAGGACACTATTTATGACAGGATCTTCTGAGATATTTATGGTGATTCTGTATAGGATACAGATTTCTGACATTGACATTATATTCTTAGATACTCTATGACTTGCTGCATTAGATATGATTATGCGTGACATGGACATGATGCATCATGGACATGAGACGTGTGATTACATTGGGTGGGGAGAGACACACAGGCTACAGGCTGATTATATATATAAACCCCTATTATTGTGAGGCACAAGACTCTGAAGCCCGAGCTTGGCCCATTACTCATTATTACTGCTACCGGCTCCCCGATACAGAGCTTGTAGTGGCTCAGCCTGAGTACTCGTGATGCTCTCACTTGCATTTCACATAGATGGTTACATACTTACCCTATTTATTTCATTATTTGCTGTACTGCATTTACTTTGGCTTGTATTATCTGTACCTTGCTATGTCCTCTGAGGACCTGGATCCGGATTATGTCCCCAGGATTTGCAGACGAGATCTATCATGAGGTATACGGGACCGCAGCAGGAGCTGATACAGGAGCTGTACCGACACCCGAGGACGAGATCATACCAGAGGACTTCTCCTGAGTATTGGCTTGAGATACTCATTTATTTCTGTTTCTAGTTATTTTATTTCCAGTCTATTGCATTGATGTATCAGACTTATTCTCGAATTGTTCTCCGAGACACTTTTATTGAGATATGTCAGTTTATTTTATTTGCATTATTCTGGCATTGGATTTGTGATTATCTGTTGTGGATGAGATTAGAATAGACTGTGACTTGTATCATTGGACCTATTTATTGTTGTATTACAGCTTAAGTATGCCCCGATGGATCCATTAAATTGGGTTTGTCCATCGGTGTGTGCTGCTGGCCATTATCACGTGTCCGGTCCCTCGATATTTTGGGACTGGGGCGTGACACTTAATAATGAATATGAGTATTTTGAATGCTTTTTTTCTTAAAGAGAATGATAGAAACTGCCTTGCATGCCTAATAAGAGAACTCACCTAGCTTGTCTATGAAACGAACTTACCTTCTTAACTAAGAGAACCTAAATGCTTGTCTAAGGCTAAGAGTTTGCAAGAACATGTTCCACTATCTCTTGTGCTTCGAGAGAACCATATCGTGTGCTTGAACTTGTTCAGTGAGGGCGGCTAGTTCGCAACAAAGATATATGGTCTGATGGTTCATTTCGTCTGCATAGAGTTTATTTGATAGTGTTTCATGCATTCGCATCGGTCGGACAATGGCTATTGGTGGAGAGCTGAACCTTGGTCACGGCTGCTACCATGATAGTGAAGAGCAACCATAAGTCACAGCTGCTAATAGCATCAGATAAATGAGTCATTGGTAAGCTGGATCAACCGTTACCGATCCTGAGTTACTCGGGGATCGTACTGCATATAAGATAGTTCATTGTGTTGGCTTGATAGAGGACTGCCCCTAGATATGCATTTGTTCCTAAAGGTGCATCTGTCCCTAGAATCTTTGAGTATAACTCACGAGACACGCTGCACACACCCTAAAAATAGAACAATCGACTTATTTTGCTTGCTTGCTTATATCGGATATGAACTCTGTTTTGAAAGATATTTTCAAAAAGAAAGTAATATGAATCCGTTCTTCTGCTGCATGTAACGAACATAGGTAAAACTAGAAAGATCACTAGTAATATAATATTTTATAACATGATTACTTAGTGTTGGTTTTAGTAAATGTTTGTTTCTGTTCAGTTGTTTTAGACTCACCAGTACTTATAAAAGTGTTGACCCACCAACCGTTTACTTGCTTGCAGGTACTAGATCATCCGAGGGAGCGATAGGCGTGCTTCATCCCCAAGACCCAAAAATCTGTGTTTCGATTGCCTCGAGTTACTTTTATAAAAAAGGGGCATAATGTATGGAACGATGCCATTTTATTAAAGAGAACCCAATCACTTGATTTGCCCCAAATACTCAGAAGGATAAATGCTTACAACAATGTCCCTCCGCTGCTTACTCAATAGATGCGATGATAGCCAAAACTTAAACGATGTTGCCTTGTGCGGGCGCAACCCCAGGCTCGCATGGCATCACGTCCCAGTATCAAACGGCCATACGCGCCCCGCGGGAGCGCCGAGGCGCGGTGATTCCCCTCTGGTCCGGCAGAGAAACGGTGGTCGGGAGGCCTTCGGGCCGGGGCGTGACATAATGGTATCAGAGCAATTCGATTCTTGGCCCAATCCGTTGCTTTAACTCTGAGATCGATATTGTATTGCAATAGAGCATTCCACACAATAAGTCCATAGATATTCTCAAAGTGCAGAAGTTTTGTGGATTTGATTCGTTGCTTGAGAGTTGTGCTTTCGTGCTTGTTGCTTGTGTTTTGATTGAGTACGGCGAGGGATGAGGACTATCGCTGCTTGGAATATCGATAAGTTTATCCTTGAAGTTTTGAGGACGAAACTTTTTGTTGGTGGGTAAGTATGTAGTGCCCCGCTCTGCGTCGGTACTATGTATCAAGGTTAGTGGGCAAAACTTTGTTCTCTGATTCTTGCACGCCTTAATAATGAATCTGAGTATTTTGAATGCTTGTTTGCTTAAAGAGAATGATAAAAACTGCTTTGCATGCCTAATAAGAGAACTCACCTAGCTTGTCTATGAAACAAACTTGCCTGCTTAACTAAGAGAACCTGAAACGCTTGTCTAAGGCAAAAAGTTTGCATGAACATGTTCCACTATCGCTTGTGCTTTGAGAGAACCATATCGTGTGCTTAAAATTGTTCAGTGAGGGCGGCTAGTCCGCAACAAAGATATATGGTCTGGTGGTTCATCTCATCTACATCCTAGAGTTTATTTGATAGTGTTTCATGCATTCGCATCGGTCAGACAATGGCTATTGGTGGAGAGCTGAACCTTGGTCACGGCTGCTACCATGATAGTGAAGAGCAACCATGAGTCACAGCTGCTAATAGCATCAGATAAATGAGTCATTGGTAAGCTGGATCAACCGTCACTACCAGAAAAAGTCAAATTAGCGACGTTTAAAAACGTCGCTAAATGACCAAAAATATCGCTAATTACGTTTAGCGACGTAATTAGTGACGTTTTAAAGAAGTCAGAAAAAAGTAAGTCGCTAAAAGAAAAAACGTCGCTAAACGTCGCTATGCCGACGTTTTTTAGCGACTTTAATGTGTCGCTAAATTTAGCGACGTTTAGCGACGCAGCGTCACTAATTAGCGACGTTTACTAACGTTGCTAAACGTCGCTAATTAGCAACTTTTATAGCGACGTTATACCGACGTCTTTAATGACCTGGCAATACTACCATGTCAGCAATTTGCGACGTACATCGACGATTTTAGCGACGTCTTTAGCGACGTCATTAGTGACGTGTATCAACATCCCTAATTAGCGACGTAGTTAGCGACGTATATTAACGTCGCTAAACGTCGCTAAAAATATCGCTAATTTTACAGAAAAAATAAAAAAAGAATACTGAATTGAATTTCTGGGTTTGCCAACCCCCTTGGGTTCATTATCAGGTATATGATGGTTGTTAACTAATGTTTGATATAAATATAATAGTACATATAGCTATAATTATTACCTATAGTCTGCTTGATGTTCATTTGAATATGCTATGGATGTGGTTCATTATCAGGTGGTGTGCAGGAGGGTGAACCTGCAGTGATTGTGTGTATATGTATCTCATACTACATGTAGTGTAGCAGCGTTGACAGGGATGTATAGAGGAATAAATACTGTGACTGTTAGTAGGTTCTGTGTGGTATGATCAGCTTATGTGCCATGAGGGGCCTCGAGCATGTAGTAGAAATAATTAAATAAGGGACACAGTAGCAGCAACAAGGGGGGAAATTCTAGTACACTGGGTAAATTCAGGCCAAGTATCAGTCATCAGTTGTAAAGCAAAATATATTAGGAACTATGTGAATATCAGTGAATTAAAACAGTACTATTTGTGCTGTGTGTTGGTCTTAATGTGCTCAGAGATAGGGAGTGTGTGTGTGTATTATAATTCAGTGTATTTGAGTTTGTACAGGGACTGTGGTTGGCTTGATACTCGAATTAGAGAGTATCAGAGATAGGGGTGAGTGAAGCCTGGAGGGAAGTAAGGTGTAGGCTTTATTTTACCTGCTGATTATTATGCGAGTAGGTAGTATGAGAGCTTAAGCAGTGACTTGTACTGCAGTGAAGTAAAGGGAAGTATTGCAGCACAGGTAGCAGAGGTGGAGATGCACAAATATGCATTATGGGAGTGTTTTGACTGTACCAGTATGAGGAAGATACTGAGTTGAGATGCAGCAGCACTTATGATGGGGGAAACTTAGGCTAACAAGTTACAACTTGTCTCATTGAACTGGAGAAAAATAAGGAAAAATAGGCACTGAACACTCAACACCGGTAAAATAACATATTTAATATGAATAATATAATAAAATTTGAAGAAAAGAAAGCATCCAACAGATCTCATCGTAAAGAATATAGAAAATTTATATCCATACAATCGCATCCTAAATAATAAAAAAATAGAAATATCCAGCAACTAGCTATACTACTGCGGATCTGCAGGAGGCTGACCACCGGCGCGCCTGAAGGATAAGAACAGCTCATACTCGTCCCGTGAAATTGACACTGATGTCGATGGAGAAGGCAGTGATATCGGTGGAGTCTGTATCGATGTAGGCGGACCAGGAGGCCGTACCCGCTCCAAGTCTGTGTCGACATCGATGGCAAAAATTATCGATGACAATCGAAGAAGCACGGTTTGCCTCCGTGTTTCAAACGGAAAGCCTTAGTACGGTCTATGCAATACGGACATGAGAGACGACCATGGGTGCTCCATCCCGATAATATTCCATAAGCCGGAAAGTCGTTGATGGTCCACATAAGTGCTGCCCTCATCTGAAAATTTTGCCTTTTAGAAACATTGTACGTGTTGGCACCTACTTCCCACAGCTGATTCAACTCATCTATCAAAGGCTGTAAATACACATCGATGTTCCTCTTCGGATTGTTCGGACCCGGGATAATAACGGTTAGGAACATATACCGAGTCTTCATGCACATCCAAGGCGGTAGATTGTACGGAGTGACGTTCATAGGCCAACACGAATACTGGGAGCCCGAAAGTCCGAATGGGGTAAAACCGTCAGAGGAGAGCCCCAATCTGACATTATGCGGATCTTCGACAAAATATGGATACTCTCGATCAAAGTGCTTCCATGCTTCTCCATCGGATGGATAATCCAATACTCCTTCGATCTGTTTTCGCCTGTCCTAACTCATGTTTTCTGCAGTCTCCTTAACCATAAACAACCGCTGCAACCGCGGCGTCAAAGACAAGTAGTGCATCGAATCGGTAGGCTTCCTTGCACCGACAGACTTTTCTATAACAGTGGCCTTGTAGCGATCAGCACCACAGAATCTTCACGCATCTTCATCATTGTCGTCTTTGTAGTACAACATGCACCCGTTGCGACATGCATCAATTTTCTCATATCCCATCCAAAGCGATCTCACCATCCTCTTAGATCGATAGAAGTCTTTAGGCAACTTTGCACCCTCGGGCAAGATCTCTATAATCAAATCGATCAGTCGATTATAACATTCTTGCGATATGTTAAAATCGGACTTGATGCTCAATAATCTTGTAACTACCTCCAACGGTGAATGATCCTCACAACCAGGATATAGTGGAGTCCTTGCATTCTCCAGCAACTCCATAAACTTTGCAGCATCGACATTCCGTGCCTCCTCAGCTGCATCATAATTGTCCGGATTGAAACTAGGTTACGCCGCATCATAATTGTCCGGATTGAAACTAGGCCCCGCGCATCATAAACCATGTTCACCAACCCGTCGTCGTAAGCATCGTGGTCGTGGATATCTATATACGGCTCCATATAGGGCTCCGACTCCGATGCTAGAGATACAAGTTCTCCGTGCGCGGTCCACTGATAGTAATTCGGCGTAAAACCCTTCGAGTACAAATGATATGTGACTTCCACTTCTGGATAATATTTTCTGTTGCGACATCTCACACACGAACACTTAATTTTGGTACCGTCCATGTACTGAGGGAACACCTTTGCGAACTGCAGGAACTGTTGTACGCCCTCAATGAATTTATCCCGTACACCGCACATGTTATCAGGATGACGGTTATACATCCATGAACGATGACGCAGATAGTAATTTATATCCATTTCTAGATACTTCTGCAAAAATGACAGTATGTATCATATAAATCATTACATACAGTGTGATTCTCTAAAGAAGAAGCTGACAATTAGTTGGCTAGGTAATCTATATTTAAAGTCACATAGAAGCATGCTAGATCCTGTACAGAGTGTGTGCACACCAGTGTAGGTACAATATTTTGTAGGACAACAGCATGCTAGATCCTGGTAACTATAGCAAACCCAAATCCCAGCCTATGCCAGGACAGAAGCTGTGGTTTCTTTTTTGTTAGGCTTGGTTTGGGATTGTTAAAGCTTATTATAAGATGGTAGGATTAAATTAAAAAAGATAATGAATTTTTAAGTCAAAATGAATTTGATAAGCAACACTTTTTGATGTGATTCAAGTTTCTGCTTTCTTTCCTCAGAGTAAATATATCCACTGGACTACAGTAGCACAATGTAAACTTTAAGTAATAGAAGTATCTTCTTAGATTAAGAACTGCCAGATTAGAAATCTTAACGACATGTCAGACACATTAAATTGTAATAACAAGATACTTCTATGATGTCTTCTATAAGGAAGAGCGTCAACCATGTCAAACTATTAGACATGTCAAGATTCATGGAATGTGATTTTATCTAATCAGCATCTCACTCGTGCTACCAACTAGGCGCAATAGAAGACTTGTGATGAGACATACAAAATAACTTCCATCTAAGGTTTTTGTAGCGCCCCGTTCTTCCGGTGCGGAGAGCGCGGCTAAGAAACACAAGACGGTATCGTTCGATCGGGATAGATTGAATTAAGAACTCGTCCTCGTTATGGATTTGTTTCTTCGGAATCGATTCCCATATTCAGTGGACTGCGCCCCAAGGATCGGCTTAGCGGCAGAGTCAGGAGGGACCTCTCCGCTGCTATCTTTTATTGCCTCAGTTTTCGATGTCGCTTGTTGCTTTCGTGCTTTGAGTTGGTTTTGGGATTTGCTTGTTTTCCTTGAACGGTTTCGATGGTTTCATTATTTTCGTTCATTGAACTGCACTTCTATTCCGAGATTGGAAAGAGAGAAAGAAGTATTAATCGAGCTATTCGTGTGCAGGTGAACGAGCAGTAGGCGGATTGCGAGCGGAGTCGTGAAGCGCCTCTTTCCTTCTCCTTCCAACTATCTAAGTGAGTGGCTACTAACCCGATTAGCTAGCCCTGCTTCCAAACTTCACAGCTAATAAATCTGCACTCTTCTATGCCCCGATCAAACGATACCAAGTAATAATAAAAAAAACCAAGATAAAAGAGAATAGACTTGGTTCTTATGCTTGTCAATCAAATATGTGAACTGTTATCATACTGTATGCTAGTTCGTTTATAACTGTTCTATGAATCGTGCTAAGTATGGAACACCTTGTATGCGCTAAACTGTTCAAAGAGGCTATGTTAAATGAAATATGCAATACCGACTGTCCCGTACTACTGTTTGCCTCAACTGCATGAACTGTTAACTTAGCAACGTACTGTTCGATCACGGACAACTTGTGCACAAGGTAACTGGTTCCTGCGGACGGTCGCTGGGGCACTGGCACCGATCCGGTCCGGACGGAACCCTACTGTATAGTCAACTGTACTGGACGGAATGGCTTGGAGCACCCACTGTACTTTCGCTGCAACCCATTCTCGTCTATGACTAGTGTCCTTATTGGCATACGCCAGTGATCTATTGTATATTTAAACCTGTTGCAAACTAACTTGTGTCTTCGTGGCAGGGAAGGCATGGTAAGTATTGTGCAGGTAATTCAGACGGGCAGGTAAAATCCACCGAACGGTGGCACGTTCATTTCAGTAAATTCTATATGCTGCTTACTTGTAAATGAACTAAGGCAAGATAGAAACCCACAAATATGCATGCTTCATTTAAAACAACATGTTGATTGGTATAGTCAGGCTAGCTCGCCTTCACCAGCATGTTTCGATATGCTGACCCTCGTTGAAACAGGTTCTCTGCACTAAGGCGAACCGAGCGAGGAGCCGAAGTCGTCTTCCCGATCCGGTCCAGCTGTTGGCGCATCTTCACCGCGCCCTTTGGAGTATTTTGAAGCCAGAAGCTGCAACTCTTCATACACAAATGCAGCTCCGTGGCAAAGCCGTCCTCCAGCCTGGAGGTCTTTATCATTTTGAGTTTATAAACGATGTAATGTACAGGACTGCTATCTCATTTTGAGTCATCTCTTTTGTAAGCCGTTCGGCATATTAGCTGACTCGTTCAGGAGTTTGTATTTGATGTTCATTATCAATAAAGAGAACTTTTCTATGTTTCAAATATGTGTTTCAATTTATCTGCGTACTCTGAATATGTGCTTGCTATGCAAATCATTAAAGCCTTGTGCGGGAGCAACCCCAGGCCCGCACGGCGGTCACGATTCGGGGGACGTCTCAACGATTCTACGGAATCGGGTCGTGACATAGTGGTATCAGAGCACAGATTCAAAGTTCCTTAGACTTCGTGCTAGAAAAGTTCCTTTAACGATCAAATTCCTGTGCGAACTCTTAAACTCGCTAGGCCAAGAATGAGATACGTTCATGCAATAAGTCCATAATACATTATGATCCTAATGTAATTTACCTTCTTTTGAAGGAATGGCTCCAGCGCAATCTGCAGCGCAAGCCCCGGACGAAACGCAAGGCCAAGAAAGTAGTTTGGGTACTTCGGGAAGTTCAAAGAGCCAGCGAGCCGCGCCAAGCATCGATCCCATCCAGCAAATGTTACGGATGTTGGAGAAAAACCAACAAAGGGACGAGGCTCGCTACGAACGGGCCGAGAAGCGAGCGGAAGAGAGTCAGCTCAAGTTTTAAGACAATATAGAAGCACGATTCTCAGTCCAACAGAAGCAGGTAGATACCCTACAGCAGATCGTTCAGACTTTGGCATCCAACCAGTCCGCGGCAACGCCAGCGACTCCGGTGGAACAGCCCGCGCTTGAAGTAGAGACGCCGCAAATTCCAAGGACGAGGGACGTGACTACCTTCGACTTTGGCTACTTCAAGAAAGTCTGCAACACCCCATTCAACGGGACTGAGGACCCAGTCGTAGCTCTAGATTGGTTGGCCGAACTTGAAGATCACTTCGCTCTGTTAGAGGTCCCCGACGAGAAGCGCGTCGCCTGCACGCAACTACAGCTCCGCCTCAACGCGCACGATTGGTGGGACGTGCATCGACGATCTCTCCAATTTGATCACGGAGATGAGGCGATCTCGTGGACGACTTTTTGTGCCGCGTTCGAAGAGGAGTTTGTACCCCCTCCAGTACAACGTCAAATAGAAAACGAGTTCGTACAACTGAGGCAGGGCAGCATGACTGTTAAGCAGTATTCCGCCGAATTCAACCGTCTCTCCAAATTTGCTAGGGCCTATTTACCTGATGCAGCGAGTCGAGCAAGAAGGTTTGAAGGTGGACTACGCCCTGCCATTCATGGGCACGTAGCCGTTCATCAATATCGTACGATGCGTGAAGTCATGAATCACGCCCTGTCGCTTGAACCACTCTATCCTCACGTTCCTGTCGGCGCTGTGCATACCTACAATCACAAACGCCAAAGCAACGACAGAGGAAACAACGCTGCAAAGCGTCCGAACAATGGTGGCAAGCATGGAGAAAAGTTAGACAAAGTATGCCATTTCTGTAGGCGGCCGGGGCACGCAATAGATAAGTGCCGCCTGAAACTTGGGTTATGTTTAGTTTGCGGTGAAGCAAACCATACCGTTCGTAACTGTCCACTGAGCCGCCTTAACCGTCGCCCGCAACGAAATGCTCCCTAACGGTAGGTCCTATTCTTAAGTTTCGGGACGAAACTTCCAATTAGTTGGGTAGGATGTAGCGCCCCGTTCTCCCAGTACGGAGAGCGCGACTAAGAAACACAAGACGGTATCGTTCGATCAGGATAGATTGAATTAAGAACTCGTCCTCGTTATGGATTTGTTTCTTCGGAATCGATTCCCATATTCAGTGGACTGCGCCCCAAGGATCGGCTTAGCGGCAGAGTCAGGAGGGACCTCTCCGCTGCTATCTTTTATTGCCTCGGTTTTCGATGTCGCTTGTTGCTTTCGTGCTTTGAGTTGGTTTTAGGATTTGCTTATTTTCCTTGAACGGTTTCGATGGTTTTATTGTTTTCGTTCATTGATATGCACTTCTATTCCGAGATTGGAAAGAGAGGAAGAAGTATTAATCGAGTTGTTCGTGTGCAGGTGAACGAGCAGTAGGCGGCTTGCGAGCGGAGTCGTGAAGTGCCTCTTTCCTTCTCCTTCCAACTATCTAAGTGAGTGGCTACCAACCCGATTAGCTAGCCCTGCTTCCAAGCTTCACAGCTAATAAATCTGCACTCTTCTATGCCCCGATCAAACGATACCAAGTAATAATAAAAGAAACCAAGATAAAAGAGAATAGACTTGGTTCTTATGCTTGTCAATCAAATATGTGAACTGTTATCATACTGTATGCTAGTTCGTTTATAACTGTTCTATGAATCGTGCTAAGTATGGAACACCTTGTATGCGCTAAACTGTTCAAAGAGGCTATGTTAAATGAAACATGCAATACCGACTGTCCCGTACTACTGTTTGCCTCAACTGCATGAACTGTTAACTTAGCAACGTACTGTTCGATCACGGACAACTTGTGCACAAGGTAACTGGTTCCTGCGGACGGTCGCTGGGGCACTGGCACCGATCCGGTCCGGACGGAACCCTACTGTATAGTCAACTGTACTGGACGGAATGGCTTGGAGCACCCACTGTACTTTCGCTGCAACCCATTCTCGTCTATGACTAGTGTCCTTATTGGCATACACCAGTAATCTATTGTATATTTAAACCTGTTGCAAACTAACTTGTGTCTTCGTGGCAGGGAAGGCATGGTAAGTATTGTGCAGGTAATTCAGACGGGCAGGTAAAATCCACCGAACGGTGGCACGTTCATTTCAGTAAATTCTATATGCTGCTTACTTGTAAATGAACTAAGGCAAGATAGAAACCCATAAATATGCATGCTTCATTTAAAACAACATGTTGATTGGTATAGTCAGGCTAGCTTGCCTTCACCAGAATGTTTCGATATGCTGACCCTCGTTGAAACAGGTTCTCCGCACTAAAGCGAACCGGGCGAGGAGCCGAAGTCGTCTTCCCGATCCGGTCCAGCTGTTGGCGCATCTTCACCGCGCCCTTTGGAGCATTTTGAAGCCAGAAGCTGCAACTCTTCATACACAAATGCAGCTCCGTGGCAAAGCCGTCCTCCAGCCTGGAGGTCTTTATCATTTTGAGTTTATAAAGGGATGTAATGTACAGGACTGTTATCTCATTTTGAGTCATCTCTTTTGTAAGCCGTTCGGCATATTAGCTGACTCGTTCAGGAGTTTGTATTAGATGTTCATTATCAATAAAGAGAACTTTTTTATGTTTCAAATCTGTGTTTCAATTTATCTGCGTACTCTGAATATGTGCTTGCTATGCAAATCATTAAAGCCTTGTGCGGGAGCAACCCCAGGCCCGCACGGCGGTCACGATTCGGGGGACGCCTCAACGATTCTACGGAATCGGGTCGTGACAGTTTCTACTGTAGAAACTTACTATACTGAAGCAACAAAATATTATTAAGATTATTGTTCATATGCTTCTAAGAAATTGGACCTGTAATAGGTGTTCCCAATAATTGATCGTTTAATATTCTACGGTAAAGAGCTAAAACATGCATAAATGACCAAACCATAACAAGAGGTTGCCAAATCTATAGCACGATTATCCAAGCTTCTCCAATAAGAGAAGGGTCGGGTATTGACCGTTGCCAAGCTGACATCAATCTCATATGCTAGTAAGATTAATATTCATGAGCAGATTCTTTATTTTCTAACCCATCTAAAGTTAGATAGAGTTTTGATATCTTCAAAGGAGTACGCATAATTTTAGCTAAACATATATTGAGAAGTGAAGAATGAAGGTCAAGGTATAAAACTTATTTCTTCCAGCAAATTTGCAAATAACCTATAAATTCCCTTTCATGGGTCCTAACTAGTAAGTACTACTATATATAAACTCATCCAAGCCATTAACACGAGAATAAAACAAAATTACAAACGTAAACTTAGTGAACATCAATAATTAATTACATGTAAGCAGAAAGTATATGTATTTAGGCAGAGTAGAGCAGAGCAGAGCAGTAGACAGTATATTCTAGGATTAAGGTAGTCTTGAATAAGATAGACGTATAGGAATCAATCCTGATCAAAAACCCTACCCCTAACCCTAACCCTAACCCCAGGTCAAAAAACCTAACCCTAACCCTAGGTCCTGATCCCAAGTCGTATCAGTTTTGGGTTAGGGTTGGTGTTACGTGTGTGTATGTGTGTCGTGTCTGTGTCAGTGTCTGTCAAGTGTGTGTTGTGTCAGTGTCACATGTGTGTCCTGTGAGAGAGAGAGAGAAAGAGAGGGTTTACCTAGAGCTCGAGGAGGAGGAGGGGGATGCCGGAGTAGCCGCTGTGGAGATGCCGGTCGCCGGAGAGGGGGGTGGGGGAAATCGCCGGAGAGAGAGAGAGGGTTTCAAATATTTCAAAAAATTTGACCGCTAGGGGAAAACGAAACTGAGCCCTAATTAACCAAATGTTAGCGACGTTTAGCGACGTCAAATAAAAACGTCGCTAAAATAAATTTTTGCTAAATATTTTTAATATTAAAGTCACTAAATACGTCGCTAAACGTCGCTAAATTAGACATATTAGCGACGTTTAGCGACCTTAATTGAACTTATAGCGACAAATCGTTTAAAATCTAAATAAAAGTCGCTAAACGTCGCCATTTAGCGACGTCTAGCGACGGTTTTACATGGAGTCGCTAATTTATATTTTATTAGCGACGTTTTATTTGACGTCGCTAAAAATGTCGCTAATCCCGCTTTTTCTAGTAGTGCGTTACCGATCCTGAGTTACTCGGGGACTGTATTGCATATAAGATAGTTCATTGTGTTGGCTTGATAGAGGACTACCCCTAGATATGCATTTGTTCCTAGATGTGCATATGTCCCTAGAGTCCTTGAGTATAGCTCACGAGACATACTGCGCACACCCTGAAAATAGAACAATCGGCTTATTTTGCTTGCTTGCTTATATCGAATATGAACTCTGTTTTGAAAGATATTTTCATAAGAAAAGTAATATGAATCCGTTCTTCTGTTGCATGTAACGAACATAGGTAAAACTAGAAAGATCACTAGTAATGTAATATTTTATAACATGATTACTTAGTGTTGGTTTTAGTGAATGTTTGCTTCTGTTCAGTTGTTTTAGACTCACCAGTACTTATAAAAGTGTTGACCCACCAATAGTTTACTTGCTTGCAGGTACTGGATCGTCCGAGGGAGCGATAGGCGTGCCTCATCCCCAAGACCCGAAAATCTGTGTTTCGATTGCCTCGAGCTGCTTTCGTATAAAAGGGGAATAATGTATGGAATGAATCTATTGTATTAAAGAGAACCCAGTCCCTCAATTTGCCTCGAATACTCAGATGGATAAATGCTTGCAACAATGTCCCTCCGCTGCTTACTCGATAGATACGATGATAGCCAAAACTTAAACGATGTTGCCTTGTGCAGGCGCAACCCCAGGCTCGCATGGCATCATGTCCCGGTATCAAATGGCCATACGCGCCCCACGGGAGCGCCAAGGCGCGGTGATTCGCGTTCGGTCCGGTGGGGAAACGCTGGTTGGGAGGCCTTCGGGGCCGGGGCGTGACATAACCGTCTGGATCGGATCGATGCCAGTGCCCCAGTGACCGTCCAAAGGAACTAATTGAGGCAATTCAGGGCAATTTCAAGCACATGACAATAACATGGCAATTTCAAGCATATGACAATAACAGGGCAAGGTCTACTTTTGCATAGTATTCCTGTTCGGTTTATTGTATGGCAAGATGAGTTCTTTACATAGCACAATTTAAAGAAGAAGTATACATTCTAACTTGTAGTTATGCATATGATGAACATTCTAAACGAACAAGAATGTAAAATAAGCAACCGTTCACAAGTTGAATGACAAGCATCATAGTCCAAGTCTATTCCTTTTTATCTTGACATCTTTTAGTTATTACTTGGTATCGTTTGATCGGGGCAAGCAAGAAGCAAGATTTTTAGATGTGAAGACTTGGAAGAAGGGCCAACTGAATCGAATATAAGACACTCACTAGTTGGTTGGAAGGAGGAAAGGAAAGAGGTGCTTTATGACTCCGTCCGTGCGTCGCCTACTACTCGTTCACCTGCATTGCCACGAACAGCTGATCAATACCTTTTTTACTCTTTCCAATCTCGGAATTGAAGTACAGTTCAACGAACGAAAATAATAAAATTCAACAAAACCGTTCAAGAAAACGTAAGTAAATCTGAAAACCAACTCAAGGCACGAAAGCAACAAAAGCGACATCGAAAACTGAGGCAAGAAAACTGTAGCAGAGAGGTCCCACTTGACTCTGCCGCTAAGCCCATCCTTGGGACACGGTCCACTGAATATGGGAATCGATTTTGAAGAAGCAAATCCATAACGAGGAAGATTTCTTGATTCAATCTATCCCGATCGAACGATACCGTCTTGTATTTCTTAGCCGCGTTCCCTGAATAGGGGGAACGAGGCACCACATCCTAACCAACTAATTGGAAGTTTCATCCACGAAACTTAGAAATATAACCTACCACTAGAAAATAATGAAGGAAACCTTTCCCTCATCTCAGATTCAAGCTCCCAAGTGGATTCTTCGACCAAATAATTTTGCCAAAGCACGCGCACAAGAGGAACCGAACGACTTCGAAGCAGCTTTTCTTTACGATCCAAAATTTGCACAGGTTGTTCGACATATGTCAAGTCTGCCTTAAGATCCAGTTGTTCAAGATCTACCACATGACTCGGGTCGTACACATACTTCCTAAGCTGTGAAACATGGAAGATATCGTGCACTTCGAATAGTGATGGTGGTAGGGCAATATGATATGCAACTGAGGCGACTCGCTTTAGTTTCTCGAACGGACCGACAAATTTTGGACTTAGCTTTCCCTTTCCTCCAAATCTGGTGACTCCTTGCATGGGCGAAACTTTGAGAAATACCCGATAGCCTTCAAGGAATTCAAGTGGACGTCGATGTGTATCTGAGTAGCTCTTCTGACGACTCTGAGTTGCCTTAAGCCGTTCCCGGATCAAGCGAATCTTTTGGATGGTTTGCTCCACGAGATCCGGGCCAAGAATTTGTCGTTCGCCAACTTCATCCCAACAGATCGGGGATCTGCACTTCCGCCCATACAATGTCTCATACGGCGCCATCTGAATGCTGGATTGAAAGCTATTGTCGTATGCAAATTCGGCTAACGGTAGATGCATGTCCCAACTCGTCTTCAAGTCCAAGGCGCAGAGCCGTTGCATGTCTTCGAGGATTTGGTTGACACGTTCTGTTTGACCGTCTGTCTGTGGATGGTAGGCGAAGCTGAACTTCAACTTCGTCCCCATTATTGGTATCAGAGCACAGCTTCAGTTCCTTGACCCTCGTATTGGAAAAGTTCCTTTAACAATCAAATCCCTGTGCGAACTCTTGAACTCGTTAGGCCAAAATGAGATACGTCCCTATAATGAGTCCATAATACATTATGATCCTGATATAATTCACCTTCTTTTGAAGGAATGGCACAAGCACAATCATCAACGCTAGCACCGGATGAGACACAAGCCCAAGAAAGCAGTTCCGGCACCTCGGGAAGTTCTCGGAGCCAGCGAGCCATGTCTCGTGTCGATCCCATTCAGCAGATGGTGAGGATGTTAGAGGCTAACCAACAGAGGGACGAGGCTCGTTATGGACGGGATGAGAAGCGAGCGGAAGAGAGGCAAAGCAAGTTCCAAGATAATATAGAAACCCGATTCTCCACTGGACGCATCAGTTGCTGGACTAGAGAGCCTCAAGATGTTGCACTAGAGAGCCTCAAGATGTTGCACTGTAACCGTATGCTGCATCATTATGGCACATTTTGAGGCTCTCTAGTGCAACATCGCAAAGCTCGCGTAGTTGAGCCAAACGATGCAGCACACGGTTACAGAGTTGGTTGAGTCGACCGAGCGCAACATTTCGACGCTGCAAGGGTCGTAGCTTTCATTAAGCGAGTAATTAGTACAGAAGACTGCTAGACTAATCTCCACCATGAATTCCTATAATGCTAGATTATTAGCATTGTGGCAGATATGCCTTCCAGTGTAGCTGGCATCGACACTGCCTCCACAGCCAGTACAGCTTAGACATGATGTTATTGAGCAGATCGTTGCACTAATTCATGGGAGTGCTCCTCCTCCAACTTGTAGTCCTAGTTTGGATATATTTTTCATGAGTTTGTATATCGACCATAGGTAGGTTTCTTGTATCATGCATTATTGTCAATCATTGTATAGAGTTATTAATTAGATCATTTTTATATCATACATTATTGTTGGTTATGTATTGTATCTGAATTGTGCTTTTTTTTCCTTTTGTTCTCTGTCAATGTTTCATATAGTTTGTGATATATATTTTTAGGACACGTGCTAATATAATCCTTTTTGAAATGTGAGTACAATAGCCATGCGAGGTTGATTCAGTGTATTAATATGATTCATTGAATTGAGAATTGCAAAAGTGCAATTTCCAATTCATGTATTTCTTTGCCAGAATACAATGCAATGAATTCAAGATACTTGGATTTACTGAGAAATCTGATTCATTGAACTGATAATTGCAAAATTACAATTTTTGATTCGGGTATTTCTTTGCCATGCGATGAATTCAATATCCTTGTTTTTGCTGGCATGAATTGTGAATATTAATGAATTGGCAAACTTTTAATGCATTTCCAATTTGAAAGGGAACATTATCATGATCACAGGATCACACCGTCCAATTCCTTACTTAGTGCGAAATTGGGAAATACAATTTCTAGTTAAATGAACATTGTTAAATTGGTTTAATTCATAATAATTTGATCAAACAGGTCCAATAAAGAAGTTAATTGTCCATGAGGGAGGCCTGACTCAATAACTGACTAGCCTACTTTTCTCAATTTCAAAATGAAATATAGGAATGTAACAAATTGAAATAAATTAAATAGGTGTGGAAGTTGTAACAAAATAGAATAAAACATTGGTTTATTGCAATCTTTCTAGTATCAAGTTTAGTTAAAACAAAAAACAAAAAAAATTTAGTTGTATATTAACTTAGCCCCATTCTGTATTAGTAATTTATTAATTTTCTGTTGACTATATTGATCTTTCTACTGCTGGATAGAGTTCGTGGTCATTGTAGCCACTCGTTAAAAAACCGCAGTTGAAAAAGAAACTGTTAAAATTACCAAAATTATTATTTATTTTAATTTAGTAGCCCTTTCAAGTTTCTAAAATATATATATATATATATATATATATATATATATATATATATATATATATATATATATATTTCAATTTCTCTCTGTTAAAATATTTAACATTTATCTGTATATATTTTATCTTAATCAATAAACAATTTATTTATAGATTGAAGCAAGGGAGGAATTCTAGATTGAAGCAATGGGCTGAGCGGTACTCCAGCCAACCAAAATATTTTTTTGTTTCTATATGGCACAAACCTACATCTTAGTCCAAATTCTAGCTTAAACCAGTGTTTTAAAATGGGATCGGAGATAGACCTGACCAAGATACTGGATCCGGTCAAATCGGTTCAAACAGTTAGTTCAACCATTGGTTCAACCACAGGATTAGCCTAAGTGGTCCAAGCTAACTCCCTTATGGATACATATTTTTAAAAATATTCATTTTTAATTTAATTTTGAAAAAACAGTGAGTCAATACTGAACCTGACCGAAAAAATTATTGGTCAACTGGTCAACTAGTTGAATCGGCCGGTCTGGTCTGATTTTTAAAAACACTGAATTAAACCAAACTTATCCTAGCCTAATCCAACTCTTATTTCAGCCAAGCCAAACACTGGATTTTGGACGAGTTGGGTCTAATCTCCAAGGAGATGTTTGGATGAAGGTTTTGTATTTCTAGAAATTCATTTTTCATGGAAAAATGAATTCAACATTTTCATATCCATATCAATGTTTGGTTATATTATGTTGGAAATATGAAAAATGAAACTTAATTTATTTAGTTTTTCATAGATATTCTTTCATTAATTTCATAATACTTCTATTATCTAAATTCACATGTTTGGGATAGAAGTTAAAATTTTGAAAATAAAAGAGGGATAATATTGTCCAAACAAAATATCCAAATAATATATTTAGGAAAACCAAATTATTCCCAAAGGGGGTCTTGGATTTTACTTTCCCATTTTAATGAGAATATGAAGCCTCTATTTTTTTTCGCTAATTTTTAATCATAGACATACTGAACAAGAATAAAGAATCTAAAATCCACTCTCAATCCTCCTAAACTTAAACCAAACTTTCCCCAAAAGTAGAACAAAGCTTCTTCTGAATCCATAGGTATCAAATCCACATAAATTCTACTTAACTAAACCAAGACTCAGTTGCTTGCAAAATAAAATATTCGAAAAATTATTTAAATTACACAATTGTATTTATTTGTACATAAATATGTACATGAATAGACTACGATCTATCCGTAGTGTCCCAGACTAACTTAAAGCCACAAGAGTTCTTCTTTTAAAACAAAATAGTGAGATTATTAATATTCTCCAAAATAATACTTGCCCCAAATTTCGAAATAATGTCTTTATCATCATCCTTTTCTAAGTCTTTTTTTATTATTAAAATAAGATCAATTATCTGTACTATTATAATCTAAGCATAAATCCTTCAAACAACCACAGTATATATACCCTTCACATAAAAAAAATTTTAATTCTTATAATTACCTATAATTACCTGAACATATGTAAATGTCAAAATTGAACTGTCTAAACTGTTTGTAAATACTCCACTAACTTTTTTTTTTAAATAACCAATTATTTAACTACCTAATATTATTTATTTACAACTAAATAATTCTAATTCAAGTGGTTAAGGTGGAAGGTATTTTTCTTGGTTGCTTGAGTTCGATTTTTAGGAACGATAGTATTTGTAATCGTTTTATATTAAAAAAAAATTACGCATTGTTGTACGTGCACGTTACTTGTGTGAGACTCGTCTCACTGTTCTAGTATACGTACCCGATATACGCGTATTATACATGTATAGCTTGCTTATTGTTTAATTGCTTACATCTTGCTTTATGTCATTCATGCATTGTTTATATTATTTTTTTAAGTTTTTATTAATTGCATGCCTTGGACCGTTGGTCTCTTGGTTTTCTTGGTGGGTGGCTGTGATGAACCCGGGTGAGAGGCATGGATTATGATTCAATGTCCTACAATCAATTCCCTTCTATATAAGCAATCTCATTCCCTTTCCTTCACTTTTCTTTTCTTTTATTTTCTCTTTCCTTCTTCATTTCTTCCCCAGCAGAGAGCAGCAGTCGAGCTTGGCCTTGGCCGTGGGTGACCTTGGTAGTATTGGTATTAGGCTAGAACTTAACCGTAGGCTAGTACATCTTGTCAACCGAATAAACAACCTTGAATCTTGCTTGGATTCTTAGTATAGCTTGTTTTATCATTTGATCGATTTTATTTTTCGGTAACACTCTTGTTTCCCTTGGATTGGATTTGCTCTTGGATCCCGAGAACAACAAGTCGGAGAATGCAAAGTTGGCCTGAGAATGTATACAAAAATTATGCATGGAACCCTTGTCGCACAAGCAAAGTTCATGTGAGCGCACTTGTGTGTGTTTCACAAATTTCTTAGAAAATGCGCCAAGATATGTTAAGTACTCTGGGCGCACTTCTTTATTCCTACGTACATTTTGTACTAAGAGAATTCCTTCAAAAGTACACAAATCCCACTTGGCACACTTTTGAATGGATCTGCAAGTCATCAAGAATGTACGCCATTGCTTAAAAGTCAAGTTGGCGCACTTTGCAGATATTGTTGAGTTAGCGCACTTTAGTGAACTTTCCTTACCGGCGCACTTTGGTGCTTCTGAAAAATGACGCACTTTGCAATGTGGCGTACTGTGGCATTATCTAGAGACTGTGCACTTTGTAGCCCTTCTTAATTACTTAATGACTAAGCCAAGACTTCTGACCATTCTCGAAAATTATGTTCTCGACTGCAGAGTCGTCTCAACAGCTGTGCCATATCTTGGAACTTATGTTTTATCTTTTAGTAGACCTTCTTGCGTTTGTTTGTGCTCTAAATCTCACTACTGGCATACTTGATGAAAGTGCGTTAAGTTCATAGCTTGGGTACTTTCATTTGTGCTCCAATGATAGATTTATGCGCCAAGCTCCTGGCTGGCGCACTTCTATCATTGTGCGGCATGATCCTAGAAGTGTGCTTTAGTATGATTGAACGCCATCTTTGCTCGGACCACTTTTGTATCAAAGTGCACCAGAACTGTCCGGATTAGTGATTTATGCGCCAAAACTATTTTTGGCCAATTGTGCGCCAATGCCTGTTTTGTCCATTTGTGCGCCAATAGTAGTTTTTGGCCCATTGTGTACGGATGTTATATTCTTGCCTGATTGTTTGCACCAACCCTGAATTGTTAATTTATGCGCCTGCATGCCAGTATTCTCTTTAACATGCTTAACTCTTGATGATTCTCTAGTTCTCTTTTATCCTATTATTTTAGTTAATCCTGGGTATTTCTTGAACATGACATTCTTGATATTGATCTTGATTTTCTGACATGGTCTAGTGATTGTACATTTTAAATGAACCCCTAAATCTTGACATAGAATTGATAACATTGATAGTCCTGACCCTGCACTGATATTCCTGATACTGTACTGATAACCCTGATACTCTTGATCCTGATACTCCTGATAGTGGCTCGACGTAGCGCACCATCCTGATACTCCTGATCCTAATAATCTTGATAGTGGCTCAACGTAGCACACTCATAACTTGAGAAATTCTTGTAACTGTCCTGATCAAGGCTATTAGTAGCACGTGTATTGCATGACTTGTATCCCTGTGGTTGATTTTAATTATACTCGTCAAGTTACTGTCATGTCTTGCATCATGTCTAAGACAGATTCCTGAGCACCACGGTCGAGAATACTTGATAATTGTCCAGGCTAATAACTGGAATAATAATCTAGAAAGCATCTAGAGAGATTTTCTGGCTATATGCAATCCTGGTATCCCAGCGACACCTGATGGATTTGGAGCTCACCGTCGTGAGGGGCATATTTTCAGCACACCGTCGAGTGTTGCATTACCAGAAAAGATAAGAAATGATTATACCTGATAAGTCTATACTATGTACCTGTTCGTCTGGATAACCCGGATAGTCTGCAGGGAATATGCTTGTAAGGAATATCAAACTACATGTGTTAGTAACTAGGACTGTGATAACCCTAGTTTGCTAATGATAGCAAGCCGTATGGCATGATTGGCTGTGATCGCTTGATTTCCAATCTAGTCTACTCATGTTCTGATTTTATTAACAGTTGATCCGGAAATGGTAACCGGAGTACTGATTCCAGATGTCCTTGTTTAAATTACTCCTGAACTGCTTAACTATTATCTTACCCATTGCACTTATTTAATTATTCCTTATGTTATTTCTTACTGATTTGTCTACATGCTGATTTTAGTTCATAAGTTTTGCTCCCTTCTGATACTTGCTGTTTTGGGGTCTAACCCCATTGGTTTGGTATGGCCAGATTTCAGAGTAGGACGCAGGATCTCCCATACTTACCATCTCAAGATGGTGAATACGAGGAGCACCCGAGGACATGGGTGAGTTTTTTCTTTATAACCCACTTAATCTTGTACCTATTACTTTTGAGATATTGTCACGACCCGCACCCGGTGTAAGGGTACTAGTCGGAAACAACGCCCAGCCTACGCCGCAGAATCGGCGGTAGAACGCTGTCTAGATAAACTATCTAACAATTTAATGAACCACCAATAATGATAGTATACTCAATCACAGAACTAAGGTGGAAATGAGCACGAATCAGATAAAGAATAGAATAGTCACAATACAACTCATGAGTCTAAAATAATACATCAATGAGTCTGAAGAAAATTACAGAAATATGCTGGAGACAAATCCAGTACAAAGAATACTACAAAACTATAAAGCTACAACTCCAGGGTCAACTGTCTCAGTTGGGATAAGTCCCTCTTGAGCCAGGGTCTCAGAATCTAAACCCACAACATCCTGGGGTCCATAATAGGTAGGGTACTCCTCAGTGTCATCTGGAAAAATATATCCAGTCAGGAAAGGAGCAGAGTACAACCCTAACAGCAGTTCTCAAATAATGATAAAAACTATGTAACAGTAAATAGTTGTGGATAAACAAGATGCATAAATAGATACAAGAATGTATAGACAATAAGGAAATACTGGAAAGAAATACAATAATGAACAATATGCTGATGGAACAAGAATACTAATGACTAAGTGTGTGAGTACTAGCTTTAACATGTGATCGGCTTGGGAACTTGCACAAGAGTATGATGGCCTGGCTGATTATACGTGCGGTGTATGATCAACACTCACAAGGAACAAGACATGCACAAGGAGGGTATGATCACATATCTACACTAAAATACTCCCCACCCCGACTGGTATAATAGATCCAACCACGGTACGTTATGGCACTAGATTCCCCAAGAAGATAGCTAGTCTCCCCGAGAATCGGTGTCTGTACATGTACAAGATAACCAATGAAACAATACTTGCACCATATACACCATATACCAAGGAATAACATCTCATAACGAGATCCGGATATACCAATCCGTGTAACCATAGTGTCAAGAGAACATGTATATCTACACTAGATACAACGAACATAGAGGATATCATAAATGAGAAACTATCAGAGAATGTACTCGCCTGAAGTCCAATGAACAGTCTCACAAATGTCTGACTCGGTGCCTCGAAGACCTAGACATGGAATACCACATTAATACAAGGTCCCGGAAAGAGAACAAGTCAAACTAGGCAACTTCTAGGTCAATAAGTCAATTCTAAGGTAAAAGTCAACTATGGTCAACTCTAAAGTCCACTAAAGTCAAACATGGTCAAACCCAAAGTCAACCTCACAAGACATCTATAAAATAATATAGAGATAAACTACAATAATTTAGGAATCAAATTAGATTCAAAAAGAACTCACACAAAGTATACTAATAATACAATTAATATATACCCTAAAATAATATATACAACCCAACATTTATATAAATAACATAATATATTATTATAATTATTATTTCTCACAAAACACATATATATATACATATATATATATACAATTATAATATATAATATATACATTAAATCTGTCAAAGCGTCATTGAAAAACAGTGAATAAAATAGGATTAAATCAAAATAGTTTAAATAGTGACAGTCGGGACTGTCACCGAAGGACTGTCACCGAAACCCAAATAATAAACTGCCACTGCTTTGGTTTTTGCTGACAGTTAAACTGTCGCGGAAAAGCGTCGCAGAAAAGCTGCTGTTTCCCGCTGCTGCAATTAATGACAGGTTTGTCATTAATTGCCCGAAGGCTACAGCGGCTGCTATTAGTCGGCTAATTAATGACAGTTTTGTCATTAATTCACTGTCACTAAAACAAGTTATATATATATAATTATATATATAAAAACAGAATATATAAAACAGTATATATATATTTATATATATATATATATATAAACCATTAATACAAAAAATGTACATATATATATTAATATACACATAAACTTATACCTTCAAATATTTAACAAAGAACATATAATTTACATGGCTAGAAGCACACCTAAAATATTTACATTAATATCCAAATAATTATATAATAATTATAAATAATATAATTACACAATTAAACATACAAATATATTTTATAAAACATTTTATGTATAAATTATATTATTTAACAAGTAGTAACATATATATTTGCATGCAAGAAAGCTACATATTATATTGTACATTATATTAGCACACCCAAAATATAGATCTATGCTACAATAATTACTATAATAAATACACAAAATAAATATTTAATATCCATATATATATACTAATTATAAATGAAGAATTGAACCACAATTAATTAGATCTATACAAAAATACACACAATTGGAGAGTATCTCACCGTATCCCACTAGATCTAGGATACGCATGCGACACGAGTCCAACACACAACTAAATGCACCCCGAAGGACACAAATAAATCACAAATAATATTTATGAACAATTCAAAGCGTCAAAAGTAGATCTATGTGTCCGTGTCAAAATACGACATGTTCAAAGCCCCGTGTCGGAGGAAAACCCCCAAATGACACGTATCACCAAATAGTTGGGATACGAACCACAAGTATCCCAATATGGACACGACACTAGCCTCAAACACGAATCTCATGTCCAATTGATCTATAGGATCAATTGACACACACAAAAAAATGTAAATTCGGAATTCCAACAAAATTGACACAAAAAGCACCATAACTTTCTCCATGGGTCTCCTATGAACACAAAACAAAGTCCTATGGGTAGTACATACATATAGGTTGATTTTACATGATTAAATCTCAGATTTAGAAGCTATTTAAATGGGAAAATCTGAATTATACCTATTGGGAGATGGATTCCCAATGAAACCTCCAATTGAGATGAACTTGCTTCCAAATTGTAGATCCTTGCTCCTCTTTGTAGATTCTTGCTTCCTTCTTCTAGATCCTTGCTTCCTTCTTCTCTAATGGTGAATTGGAAAGAATTTGGAATGAATTTGGTAGGGAATTGGATTGGGAATGGAGGGAATTTGGTAGTGGGAGAATTCTAGATCTAGATTTGGAATGAGATAAGAGGAGAGAGAAATCCTCCCCCCCTCTTTAATAGGCCGGCCATAGCCCCTCCCCCAAGCAATTATAAAATGTCCAATGTACCCCTTGGGGCCTCTCATGAAGAAATAATTAAGGAAGGAAGCTTCTAGTCTAATCATTTAATTAATTTAATCCATCTTCTTAACCATGGGCTTTCTAAATGGGCCAAGTCTAACTAATTAATTCATGTTGGTCCATGGGTCCAAACTAAAATAGTTGGGTCCACTAAAATAAGTCCAAAATAATTAAATAATATCTAACAATAATTAAATAATACAACAAAAATTATTTACCATGCACAATATTTATTTAAATAGGAAATTACTAAAATACCCTTTTTTCTAAAATGTGGTAGTGACAGATATTTAGCCACCGAGCACATGTTTAGCTCGTATTTTGGAACTTGACATTCTAGCCTGTGGGCCTACATGTAAAACATACTGTAGACTATAACTAGAGCTGATCATGTAACATTGTACTCAACTATTTCTTTATTTTTGGTACTAGCTTCATGATCATCTGGGTATGTATAGTTTGGGATGCCTTACTATTATATGTTGGTGATTCATACATCTTGTAAACTTATTGCTTGCTTGAGATTGAGACACCTAGGATTCTTGACCCAGGACTGTCGGATGGATTTTAGAGTAAAACCCTCATATATCTAGACATTCGTGACCGTATCTCGGGGGTGTAGAGTACTCTGGTATACATAGCTGACTTTGTTTGCCCCCGCTCTCCAGTATTCTGGTTCTGGGACATGACACCTTGTCTCTATCTCTACAATTATAATACGACTTGGAAACGACTGAAAAAATAATTTTTTTGTATGTATATCATAAAAAAAACTACTGCATGGGTTCTTACCTAGTTGAGAAAAATATATATTAAAAACCACCTGAACTTATAACTCATCATAAAATATATTCAAAATTTAAATTAACTATAAGATATGATCTAATTAAACACATATCCAAAAAATTTAAAATATATTTATAACAAATTATAATTCAAATATATTCAAATAATATATTATCTAATTAAACACATATCCATAATTTTAAAAATATATTTATAAAAAATTATAATTCAAATATATTCAAATTATATTTAAAATATTCTAATATAATTTAAATTTTTATCTAATTATTTTAATAATATCATTAAAAAATTGATACGTGCAATGCAATTCTTTACGTACAATGCACGTGAATTTACTAGTATATATAAAAATTCTGATTTAAAATATATTCTATGTTCTTACCAATCCGTATAACCATGTGTCAAGAAATCAAGGATATCTATACTAGATACAAGAAACATAGAAGATATCATAAATGAAAAACTGTCAAAGAATGTACTCGTCTGAGATCCGGAGAAATGAATATCAAATAGTGTCTGTACTGGAGTCCAAGTGACCTATATATGATGTATCAAGGTCAAATAGTATTTTAAAGTCAATAATAAATTTAATTAACTCAAAACTAGGTTTCTAGGTCAAAACTAGGTCACGATAGTCAAACCAGGTCAACATAGTCAAACTAGGTCATTTTCTAGTTTCTAGGTTGATTTTACCTAGTTACAAGGTTTATAAAGTTATACTAAGTCTTAACAAGTCACTATTTGATTTTTAGGTGCTAACTTGGTCAAACTAGTCAATACTAGGCCAATACTAGGTTTCTAGGCTATACTAAAAAGTTACTAGCATATATTACCCTTATATACTTCTACCTATAATTTCTAGCAATACATTGGCCTATAGCTATTTACCTTACCCCATATCATGCATTTACCTAGTATCTTAGCCCGAATCTCAAATACCTTAACTATTAGTCAATACCTTATTTCTACGGTCAATACCTTGGCTAAACTAGGTTTTATATACATTTGGTATATATATATATATATATATATATATATATATATATATATATATATATATATATATATATATATATATATTGTTTATGTGGTGTGTCTCATTGTGTGTCATGAGAGTGATGTGTTATTGTAGGATCGAATAAGCAACTCTAGAGGGGGGTGGTGAATAGAGTTCTTATATATATGCAGCGGAATAAAGAATATCACCAATAAAAATTAACACAGCTAGCTAACTATATAAAAGTAAACTTACAGTAAGTAAAGAGAGAGAGAGAGAGAGAGAGAGAGAGAGAGAGAGAGAGAGAGAGAGAGAGAGCAGTAATCGCAAAGACAATGATTTATACTTGTTTTCCTCTGAGAGGACTAGTCCAGTCCCGAGAACTCTAGTCCGGAGTTGAAATCTACTACCCAGTAAAACACAAGTTTTGATCCGAAGGCTTGCAACTACTTACAGACACGAGCTTTTGATCCGAAGGACTAGAATACTTCTCAAAGTGTTGAACTTCTTGACAAGCTCCTTTTTACAACTCTTGCAAACTTCTAACCGAGCACGCATTGGCACTAAAGGATTAGGAGTTGTAAAATATCATGGGATGAGAAGATTGTAAAGATCTTTAGAATGAAGTAACGGAGAAGAGAAAATAGAATGGATTGAGATGATAAGAATATTAAAATCCTTCTCTATTTATAGCATTTTTGTAAACCGAGTTCGGGGCGAATTTGGATGCCAAACGTTTAAAATTTTGAACTTTGGAGCCGAGTCTCCAGGAAGAACTGGTTGCACGAAAATGCTAAGTCAGGGAACCGAGTTCGGACCGAACTCGCACCGAGTTTGTCCCGAGTTTTATCCGCGTTCGTTTCACCTGAAATAGTCAGAATTAGAGTGGGTTTGGGTTGGTTTACGCTGACTTAGGTTTATAAACAATCGGTTGGACAATTTTTAACACTTGAAATATTTTGGTTAAAATAATCTGGGTATTTTTAGAAAATATTTTGGATAGCCTAAAATGCCAAGTGTGACTCGATGTACATTTTTTTATACTCAAAGTAAATAGAAAAATTATATTGACTCGATAATGAAGGCAAGACACAACCCATACTCTGAAGCAGTTGAAGAAGCAGCAGTAAGTCTTCGTATCGTCAGTTCTTGTAAGTTATATCAAGCCCAAGTTTAGACGATTATCGAAATAAGGTTTGACCATGACCAATGGGCCAACAATCTCTCCTATTTTGATAATTGACAAACTCTGACTGATATACCAGAGAATGAAACTCAAAATATGAAAGAAAGGTACTACTTCACTTGATTTGCTTCTTCTTTGCTTTATGATATCAGTACCTACTACTCCCCCATTGTCATTTAATCAAAAATTGGAAAGCTCTCCCACAATTTTTTGTGTAGATGTCAAGACAAAAAAGACAACAAGAGTGAAGTAACATAAAAATATAAAGCAAAACTGATACATGCATTTTAGATAAGCAATTAGTTAAGATTCATGTCACAATCGCAGAAGTCTAAGACGTTAAGACATAATTTTTTTAATCAAAACTGAAGTCATAAACTACTACATAAGTCTAAAAGTGCGATATAAAAGAAATATGCAAAAGCATAATAATATAAAATAGTCCAAGAGCTTAATTACACTAAAAAGATAGCATAATGATCTGAATCACTCGTCATCTTCAGTCGTCGGGTCTCCAGTCTCAGCAGAACGGTTGGGATCATACAAAGCAGCAGCTGGATCCAAGTAAGGCTGAACATATGGGTCAACAACCCGGTATCCATCTTGTGAAGGATCACGAACCATAGGATAGGGTCCGCCAGGGATCTGAGAGAAGGAGTACTGCATGTCCGCCAAGGAGTTGGACATTGCTTGGAAACAAAGAGTGGTCCGATAGTCGGTCTGACTGTGACGGTCATCCTCGAGAGAACGACGTTCTAATGCAAGTATGTGATGCTCATCCTGAACTTTGATGTGATCTCGCATCATAGTCCAGAGCTTGTCCAAGGAGGCAGGGGGATCTGGAGCAGCAGGTTCAGGGTGAGGTGTGGAAGTAGCATGCGGAGGAGGTGGAGGAGGTGCAACTATAGGAATAGGGTCAGAACGTCGAGCAACAAAAAGGTAGGCAGGCTCGGCAAGATAGGTGCAATCCTCAAGTGATATCTGAAAGTGTGAAAAGATAATAGGCAAGTACATAGCGTACACAAGGTTACGATTGTTCTTGCGGGATCGGATCATCATTTGAATCATAGTCTTAGGAAAGTTGAATTTGATTCCAAAGTGAATATGATATAAAGCACAAAGTTCAAGATTGGTGATCTCATCAGTTGAGATTTGTTTAGGCCGGATGGATGAAAATATAATACGATGTAGGTCATAAAACCATCTATTCAAATATTTGGTCTTGAGTTGACTCTGAGGACGGAGATTGGGTAAATAGTTATAGTCCTTAAAATATTTAGAGTGGTGCCATCAGTGAATTTTGTAAGATGTGATAGGTACTAAGGGTTCTCCTTCATTTGGAATGTGAAGAATTTTTCCTAAGTATTCAGCATCAAACTCAATATCTAATCCAGCAACACTAGATTAATGGAATCATCAACTGAGGACATATTGCAGTAAAAAATGCGAATAACATTGATAAATATAGGATATCTAGTAGTAACTAAGTCCTCAAATCCTAACAAACAAAAAGATTCCAGATAGGTAAAAAATACAGTGACGTTGATAGGACTACAAGTACAGTCGATGCGGTCAACAAAATTATTAAACCATTCAACGAATTGGTCTAATATTACAAAAATTAATCTATTGAAATCTTTGTCGTCTGTCATAACAGGGCTAAACAGTGATTGATAAACCTCATCCTGAGTGAAAGATGAAGCTTCTCCAATATAAAATAGTCCAAGAGCTTAATTACACTAAAAAGATAGCATAATGATCTGAATCACTCGTCATCTTCAGTTGTCGGGTCTCCAGTCTCAGCAGAACGGTTGGGATCATACAAAGCAGCAGCTGGATCCAAGTAAGGCTGAACATATGGGTCAACAACCCGGTATCCATCTTGTGAAGGATCACGAACCATAGGATAGGGTCCGCCAGGGATCTGAGAGAAGGAGTACTGCATGTCCGCCAAGGAGTTGGACATTGCTTGGAAACAAAGAGTGGTCCGATAGTCGGTCTGACTGTGACGGTCATCCTCGAGAGAACGACGTTCTAATGCAAGTATGTGATGCTCATCCTGAACTTTGATGTGATCTCGCATCATAGTCCAGAGCTTGTCCAAGGAGGCAGGGGGATCTGGAGCAGCAGGTTCAGGGTGAGGTGTGGAAGTAGCATGCGGAGGAGGTGGAGGAGGTACAACTATAGGAATGGGGTCAGAACGTCGAGCAACAAAAAGGTAGGCTGGCTCAGCAAGATAGGTGCAATCGTCAAGTGATATCTGAAAGTGTGAAAAGATAATAGGCAAGTACATAGCGTACACAAGGTTACGATTGTTCTTGCGGGATCGGATCATCATTTGAATCATAGTCTTAGGAAAGCTGAATTTGATTCCAAAGTGAATATGATATAAAGCACAAAGTTCAAGATTGGTGATCTCATCAGTTGAGATTTGTTTAGGCCGGATGGATGAAAATATAATACGATGTAGGTCATAAAACCATCTATTCAAATATTTGGTCTTGAGTTGACTCTGAGGACGGAGATTGGGTAAACAGTTATAGTCCTTAAAATATTTAGAGTGGTGCCATCAGTGAATTTTGTAAGATGTGATAGGTACTAAGGGTTCTCCTTCATTTGGAATGTGAAGAATTTTTCCTAAGTATTCAGCATCAAACTCAATATCTAATCCAGCAACACTAGATTAATGGAATCATCAACTGAGGACATATTGCAGTAAAAAATGCGAATAACATTGATAAATATAGGATATCTAGTAGTAACTAAGTCCTCAAATCCTAACAAACAAAAAGATTCCAGATAGGTAAAAAATACAGTGACGTTGATAGGACTACAAGGACAGTCGATGCGGTCAACAAAATTATTAAACCATTCAACGGATTGGTCTAATATTGCAAAAATTAATCTATTGAAATCTTTGTCGTCTGTCATAACAGGGCTAAACAGTGATTGATAAACCTCATCCTGAGTGAAAGATGAAGCTTCTCCAATTTTTCTCTTCCTTTTAAACAATTTGGGATCCGTAAGAAAATATTGAAAGGAGGAGAAAATATGAGTTATACCTTCAAATAAATTAGGAACAGAGGTAGAGAAAGATGAAAGGAACTGAAATCTAAATTTTTAGCTCCTGAAACAGCACGAGGAGGGACATTCAAGGGGGTTAGGGTTTGGAAAAACTAGGTTTTTGGAGGGTTTTGGCCACTGCAAGGTTCTGGAGCTGTTAAGCCCAGTCCCAAAATACCAAGGGACTAGCCACGTGGCATTGGCCAGACAATTTCAATGGGCAAACCCAATTTCATGGATTCGTTAGAGTTCACTTAAGCTGCAACAAATATAAATATAAGTCTACACCATCTATCATAGTATAATTCTAGTCTCATCCACAGAAAGTAAACATAATTTAATATGATAGACCAGTCAAGATAATAGATAAAAAGAAAATAGTCCATCATCAAGTCCACATAAGTAGTGTCACGGGGAAAAACCCGTCAAAATAAGAAAAGAGAATAGCACCAATACATATGTCCATAAGTCAAGTCCAGATATGAAATAACACTAAGCATAAATAACTGAGTAACTAACTGAGTACTCAGGAGAAATTCTCTGGCACAACCTCGTCCCCTGGTGTCAATACTGCTATAGCGTCAGCTCCTGTCCCGTAAACCTCGGGGTAATCCTCCTTTGCTTTACCTGGAGACATAATCTGGATCCAGGTCCTCAGGGGACATCGCAAGGTACAAAAAATACTCAAGCCAAATAAAATACAGTAAATAAAAATAGATCCTCAGGGCAAGCTATGTAACCAACTAAGTGAAATATAAATAAGAGAATCACTAGTACTCAGGCTGAGACCACTACATGCTCTGTGTCGGGGAGCCCATAGCAGCAAGTGGTATCATGTAGTGCCAGTAAATATGCCAAGCTCTGATTCAGAGACTAAAGCACCTCCAGTAGTATAGTATATATATATAATCAGCCTGTAGCCTGTGTGTCTCTCTCCACCTAATGTAACCTCATATCTTATGTCCATAATATCTCATGTCCATAAAACGCATGATCATGACATCTAGCTAGTACAATGAGACATAATGATATCTCTATATATACAAGTCTCATATTATGAATCCTGTAAGCCTATACAGAATCACCATGAATAACTCAAGAAAGATTCTGTCACATGAAATAGTGTCAAGTGTCCTACGGTATGACGTAGTTGGTAAAGCAAGCAAGCAAAAATAGGATCGTAGAATTAACTCTCTAAATGACGTTACACGACTCCGCATACGGCGTCGAAACCCTAATCTTGTTCGGACGCTAAGCAACGTCTCACAGTCCTAGGTTGAACAGGTACATCACAGAAGTATATATATATATATATATATATATATATATATATATATATATATATAGAAAGAACTTAAGCAATTAATATAACAGGATCTCTGTAGGTTTGGCAAGGTACACTTGCCTGGGTTCTGAACTCTGTCAGTTGCTCCAGTAAAAGTAGAATCTTCAAGTACGCCTCCGGATGCTGAAACAAACATTACCATTATTCTTAGAATACTTAAAATATCTAGGATTGACTACCCATAAGTCCAATTTGGACACAGGGGCAAAATTGACAGTTTCGGGTCAAAGCGGGGTCAACATATGGCCTACTTTGCACCAAAAAATGTTCCAAAGATAAAGTTCTCCAAATTTAGTAAACTTATTGTCTACGAGTCCAGAATGATGGTATAAACTCAACAGAACATACAGAACTGGATTCTGATGAGCCGGCCACGAAATCACCAATCAAGTAAAATTGTGGGACCTACGAAACAGTATTTCGTCAATGTTCTCAAAATCGAACCAAACTTGGGTCACAGGACCAGCTTAACGCTGCGAATCCGATGGCACAAATTTCTTTACGAAATGACAAGCACACATAAAATAATAACAAGTGTCAGAATAGGTCGATACAATATATTTTGACAGAGACGTGTTGATTCGAGTGTGCACGTACATCTAAATCAAGTTCTGCAAAATCTCACACATCCGCATTGACGATATGCACCTTTCGGTAAAATTCTCACACGATGAAGTTGTCTCGTTTAGCAGGACACACCCCGTATCGAGAAAATTTAGTTTTACTAAATCAAATTTTTTTGGCAAATTTTAACATTAAAATGATCATAGCATAATTTGAATTAAAAAAAGTATTTAAAGGGATTAAAACTAGGTTATGTTGTCAAGAAGTCTGTTCAAGTAGAATTTTAGCATCGTGTGCCATTATGGAGATAACGGGACTCAAACACGCGTACTTGGAACAGTTCTTGTTCCTAAAATTAAGTCATTTTTTCTGTTTTGTGTCACAATTTGCGATCGACACAGGACACGATAAGCTAAACTAATTAAACAGGGTTAATGGGGGTCATGTGGTCTTCACATAGGATTCGATGGTTCGTTATTTGGTTTACTGTCTAGGGAGAAACAGAGGTGGAAAGAAGGGTACCTCGTTAGGCTCTGCTGCTCGGGATTTCATGGCGGGCTGTTCACAGCGGCGTGCGGTGGCGATCGGCGGCGGTCGACGGTCGGCAGCGTGCTTTTGGAGGTAGGGGATGAAGACTAAGGGGGTCTGGTCTTCTCTGATGTATATATAGGGAGTGGGGGGGGGGGTTCTGAAGGAGAATATGTAAACCCCCTGATTTTTCTTATTTTTAAAATCAATTTTTACAAATTTTCTAGAATTTTCTGGGATTTAAATTAGGATATTTTTGTAATTATATAATTTTTAAATAATGTTAATTAATATTAAAATATTATGAAAATAATATTTTATGGTGTAAAATGAAATACTAGATATAGGGTAATTTTTCGAGAATTTATTGGACCCCAGAAGCATTTTTAAAGCCCTAAAAACCAAGTTTATAACAAACCAAATAAAACCCTAGGATTAAACCCGGTTCAAGTGAACCAAACCAACCCAGACCCGGTTCAACTGAACCGAACCCAACCTTAGCGGGTCGGGTCGGATCTAAACCCGATCCGAAACCTGAATACCCGAACCCGCACCTAAGCTTTAATGGATCCGGGTCTAACCCAATACCCGCTGACCCGACCCGGACCCGTTACCCGATCGTAACCCTAAACCGAATCCTAATCGTAGTACTGTTCCGGCAAGCCCCTATTTAATCCCCCCGCCGCGGCCGCCTGAACCCTAAATCCGCCTTCCCTCCTCCTTCCTCCGCCTGAACCTCCTGCCATCGCCTACCCATCTCCACCCCGCCTCGATCATGACCCCGCAGCCGCTCGACCCTCTCCCCGCTCCACCGCCATCATCCCCGGCCATCCAGCACCACCACCAACCCTTCTCCGCCTTCCCTCTCCACCATCTCTCTCGACGAACCCCCACAACCCCTCTCCACCGTCTCCTCCCCTCTGCCTCTTCCCTCGCCATCCTCCGCCCTCTCCCCAACCCGACAGAGCCCTAGCCACCCCGACCCCATCCGCCTCGACCAGCCCCGTGCCATCTCAGCAGCCCGAGCCTCCGCCACCCAGGACCTCGCCGCCCTGACTCGACCTCATCGTCGACGACCCGCCAGAACCCCGGCCAGCCTCGCCTGAGCAATCCCCGGCCGTCTCCGCCCTTCTACGACGAGCACCGGTGCCCTATTGCCGAAACCCAAAACTGGACACAGTGGACACAGTGTCCCCTTGTGTCGTGTCGACTCACGGACACGGGAAAATTCAGTTTCCACGGAGCCCTGTTCAAGTAACCTGTCCTCTCTCCTCGTTGCCCCATTTTTTGTTCCGTCAGTTGTGACGCGTAGGCTGTGTAACCCTCTCGATGCCCCTGTAACCCGCTCGGTGCGTCGCTTCCTGTGGCGATCGCGAACCGCGATCCAAAAATAGGAAAAATAATACCCCAATTTCTCCCGGAACTGAGTGTGCCCCGCCAAACGGGACGACTTGGTCGCGTGCAGTTTTCACCGAAAGGTGTGCGTTGTTGATACGGACGTGCGGAATTTTGCATAAGTTGATTTGGATGTGCATGCATACCGGAATCAACGCGTATCCGTCGACAACGTCCCGTATCCGTCTGTTCTGGAACACGTTGTAACTTGGTATACAAATGTCAGATCAAAACAAATCTTATGCCATCAGACTCGTAGCAATACGCTGGTCCTGTGACCCAAGTTTGGTTCGGTTCTGAGAACATTGACAAAATCGCGTATCGTGGGCCCCACGGTTCTACTTGACAGGCAATTTTGTGACCGGCTCATCGGAATCCAATTCTGGAAGTTCCGTTGGGTTCGTATCATCGTTCTGGACTTGTTGACACTAAGTTTGATAAATTTGGAGACAATTATTCCTGACACGTTTTTCGGTACGAAGCGACCTACACGTGGACCCCGCTTTGACCAGAAACTGTCATTTTTGCCCCTGTGTCCAAATTGGACCCAAGGACAGGCGTTTCTATCTATTTGATATTTTTTGAATCTGATGGTGATGTTTATTTCAGCAACCGGAGAAGTACCTGCAAATCACACTGAGACCAGAGCTACAGTTTGAGCCAGAACCACAGACAAGTGTACCTTGCCACCCTTGCAGTCTTGTTACTTATTTCCTTGACTTATTTATACATTATTGTGCATGCTTAACCTAGGACCACGTGACTTTACTTAGCGTCCGATTAATAGTTGGGTGCCAATACCGTACGCGGAGTTGTGTAACGTCATCTAGAGATGGATATCGTGACCCTTTACATTCTCGTACTTGTCTTATCAAGTACATCATAACCCAGGACATTGGACACTATTTATGTGACAGAATCTTCCTAAAATATTCAAGATGATTCTGTATAGGATACAGGTTTTATGACATAGATATTATATTCATAGACATTATATGACTTGCTGCATTAGTTTTGATCTTGCGTGTCATGGATATGAGACATGTGATTACATTGGGTGGGGGGAGTATTACCATATCAAAGGCTGATTATATATATATATATTGTTATTTAGAGGTGCTTTGGCACATGTAATGGAATCGTAATACTACTTGCTTTGGTTATACTGGAATCGTAATACTAATACTGCTATGGGTTTCCCCGACACAGAGCCTATAGCAGTCTCAGCCTGAGTATGATTAAAACTCTCACTTGCATAACACTTAGCTGGTTATATAGTTTACCCTATTGATTCATTTATTACTGCACTGCATTTATTTATGGCTTGAGTTATTTTATACCTTATTATGTCCCCTGAGGACCTGAATCCGGATTATGTCCCCAGGATTAGCAGACGAGATCTATCCCGAGGTATACGGGACCAGAGCATTAGCAGAAGCAGGAACAGGTGCATACATTAGAGCAGTACCAGAACCCGATGACGAGATCGTGCCAGAGGATTTCTTCTGAGTATTGGATTTATATACTCAGTTATTTCTGTTTTTAGTTACTTTATTTCTTGTCTATTGCATTGATGTATCAGACTTGTTCTCGGGTTATTCCCCAAGACACTTTTATTGAGATATGTCAGATTATATTTATTTGCATTTATTCTGGTATTTGATCTGTGATTATATGTTGTGGATGAGATTAGAATAGACTGTGACTTGTAATATTGGACCTACTTATTGTTGTACTAAAGCTTAAGTACGCCCCGATGGATACATTAAATTGGATTTGTCCATCGGTATGTGCTGCTGGCCATTGCCACGTGTCTAGTCCCTCGATATTTTAGGACTGGGGCGTGACAGAATAGATGGGTCGGGGGGCGGTTCAAGGAAGAGGAATCAGAGGGGGTCGGGGGAGGGAAGTTACTGTAGCGGGATATGGGTTTCGGGTTGGTTTCGGGTTTAGGATAGGATTTTGGGTTTAGGGTTTGGATGCGGGTTGGTATGGGTTTTGGGTTTAGGATTTATTTTATTGTATATATATATATATATATATATATATATATATATATATATATATATATATATATAGCTATAAAAATTGGTTTGAACCCCAAATAATTTTCAGAAAAATTCTACAATATTTTAATAAATAGTTGTAAACCCAAAAATATATTTTTTGTATAATATTTGTATTTAATTAAATATACATAATTATCTGTCCGTAAATTTTAATATTTTAATTATCTAAAAATAATAAAAAATTCTCTCTTAATCACAATAATTACATAATACCAATATTAATAAAATTTAAAATTTAATTCTAAAAAATTAGGGTGTTTACAAGAGCCGATTGGGAAGAATATGGAGAGTATATATAAAAAGAGTGGGGCCCATAACTTAAAACTGAATTGAGGTCATCCGAACTCGGGTCGAGTTCGGTCCAAACTCTGTCCGAACTCTAGTGGAGTTCTGATATTTCAATCAAATTTAAAATATGGTTCACTTTCTCTTAGATATAAGACAACTTTGTATGTTAATAAATTAATACTTTATGAATCTCAATAAAATAATTAATAGTATTTTAATAACTCTTTTTCTGTTATGTATAGATTATTTCAGATCAGCTATAGGGGTCATATCCCAGCTAGCGGTGATCCAAAGGACGCTTAAATATCGTGTCGCTTAGGCTATTTAAGCCTTTTTGACATAATGACCCTTTCGGCTTGTCTCTAATTTTTTTTTTTACATCTAGGATCGAGAAAAAAAAATTAATTATATATCATTGATATCCAAAATTCCTAATTTACGACGTATAAAGTTGAATCGATCTTCTGCTAAAGGTTTAGTGAATATATCAGCTAGTTGGTTCTCTGTTTCAACATACTCAGTGCAAATATCACCGTGTGCTTGATGATCTCTTAAAAAGTGGTGTCTAATCTCAATATGTTTAGTACGTGAGTGACATATAGGGTTCTTAGTGAGATTGATTGTGCTAATATTATCACAGTAAATAGGAATCTTGGTGTAGTGAAGATTATAGTCTTCAAGCGTTTGCTTCATCCATAAAATTTGAGCACAATAACGTCCTGTGGCAATATACTCAGCCTCAGTAGTTGACAATGCTACCGAAATTTGTTTCTTGCTAAACTATGAAACTAAAGCTTTTTCTAGGAAATGACACGTGTTGTTGGTGCTCTTTCGATCAACTTTGCATCCGGCAAAATAAGTATCTAAATAACCAATAAGGTTAAATGATGTGGTTTTAGGATACCATAAGACAATAGTCGAAGTGCCTTTAAGGTATCGAAAGATACGCCTAACTGCGCACAAGTGTGATTCCTTAGTATTAGATTAGAATCTTGCATATAAGCAAACACTAAATATTATATCAGGACGACTAGCAGTTAAATAAAGTAGACTACCAATCATACCTCAATACTTACGTGTGTCGACTGGTTTGTCATGTTCATTAATGTCAAGCTTAGTAGAACTTGCCATAGGAGTCCCAATTGGTTTTGTATTTTCTATGTCAAACTTCTTGAATAAGTCGTTAGTGTACTTAGCTTGGTTGATGCATGCCCCTTATGAATTCTGTTTGATTTGAAGTCCTAGGAAGAAGTTCAGTTCTCCCATCATACTCATCTCGAATTTATTCTGCATACACTTAGCAAATTTTTTGCATAAAATCTCATTAGTTGAACCAAAAATGATATCATCAACATAAATTTGTATTAATAAGAGATTATTATTTAGAGATTTAATAAATATTGTCGTATCCACCTTTCCTTTTAAAAAGTTATTTTCAAGTAGAAAAGAGCTAAGTCGTTCATACCAAGTACGAGGGGCTTGTTTGAGTCCATAGAGAGCTTTTTGTAACTTGAAAACGTGATCAAGAAATCTAAAATCTTCAAAATCAGGTGGTTGTGCAACATAAACTCTTCTTTAATAAATCTATTTAGAAAATCACTTTTTATATCCATTTGAAATAGTTTAAAATTATGAAAATAAGCAAAAGCGCATACCATGCGAATGGGTTCTAATCTTGCAACTGGGGCATAAGTCTCGTCATAGTCAATATATTCTTCTTGGTTATAACCTTGAGCTACGAGTCGAGTCTTGTTCCGAGTGACTAAACTATTCTCATTTAGTTTATTTCGGAATATCCATCTAGTACCAATGACCGGATGATCATTAGGTTTGGGAATAAGTTCCCAAACTTGATTCCATTTAAATTGGTTCAATTTCTCTTGCATAGCAGACATCCAAAATTCATCATTAAAATCTTCTTCTATATTTTTATGTTCTACTTATGAAAAGAATGCTACACTAGCAGCTATATCTCAATAAGAAGAGCGTGTACTTATACATTTCGTTAAATAACCTATCGCCAGGTTTTCTGGATGATCAGTCATGAATCTCATCTTTTTGGCAGATTTTTTAGGTAGCTGGTACTGGGTGTTGTTTCTGCCGGTGCTTTGCAAATGATTATTTCTTCATCATTAATATCATGTGCTGCTTGAAAATTTAGCTCATCAAAAGTAACGTTAATAGATTCTTCAATAACCATAGAACTTTTATTAAAAACTCTATATCCCTTACTTTTAGCAGCATATCCTACAAAGATACCCTTATCTTCTTTAACATCAAACTTACCTAAGTTAACTTTGGTATATAGAATAAAGAATTTACAACCAAACACTTTGAAATAATTAACAGATGGAGTTCTATCAAACCATAATTCATAGGTAGTCTTTTTCGATTTAGGTCGAATCAGAACCTTGTTCAAAATATAACATGCTGTATTTACGGCTTCAGCCCAAAAATATTTAGGAAGGTTAAACTGATTAAGCATAACTCTAGCCATCTCGCTTAGAGTTCTAATCTTATGTTCTACAACACTATTTTTTTGTGGAGTCCTAGGGCAAAAAAATTTATGCAAAAAACTATTTGAATCACAAAAGTTTTAAAAATCATCATTTTCAAATTCGCGACCATGATCACTTTGTGTTTGAGTAATCATGAAGCCTTTTTTATTTTGTACCTTTTTGCAAAAGTTTACAAATTCAGAAAATATATCATTTTTATTAGCAAGAATTAAACCCATGCGAATCTAGAGAAATCATCTACAATTACAAAGACATATAATTTACCGCCAAGACTAGCAATTCTACTGGGTCCAAGTAAATCCATATGTATAAGCTGCAAAGGTTGAGAAGTACTTACAGAGTTAATTGACTTAAAGGAGGATTTAATATCTTTGTTCTTTTCACATTCACTACATACCATATCCTTCTTGAAAATAATATCTGGTAAGCCTCTCACCAGTTTCTTAGTAGAAAGTCTTGCAATTGTCTCCATATTGGCGTGTCCTAGGCGCATGTGCCATAACCAGCTTTCAGCCTTGTTAGTATATAGGCATCTACCTATAATATACCATTTTAAGTTATTGTCGAAGGAAATATATCCTTCTTTTTTTATCGACAGTGTTGCAAATAGAGATGCGTCATCGGTCATGTGCCATGTGCAACCGCTGTCGAGGATCCATTTGCTTTTAGAGTGTGAAGGGTGGTCCACCTACAAAATAATTTACAGATGTAACCTTTGGTACCCATTTCATCAAGGGTCCTGGAGTGTTAGTCTTTGGTATCCATTTATATAAATTCATATCAACCATTTTTCTAAGTTTGCATAATGAAGAGATATGTCCATTAATACCGCAATAATGGCATTTACCAATGGCATAATGATTTTGTCTACTGTAGGTATAATGGGAATGCTTTATGGTTTTATGAAAGGTGTGTGGATACTTGTAATAAAAAGCATGATTTGAAGGTTTGGCCTTCTTGTGTTGTATCTTATGAGTGTTCTTGGGTTTTGAGTGACTTATCTTAGATTGGGAAGCAGTCTGTACTAGCTGTTTTCCTAATCTAATTTCTAAATTTTTTAGAAGTATCATATAGTTCAGTATAATTAGCAGTTAAGGCATCTAATCTGATAAGAGCACAACTATTTTTTCTTCTCTATCATAAACTCTTCCATGAGCTTGTCATAGTCCTTGTCTTTTTGTTCAACACTCAGTAAAGCTTCATGCAAGTTTAATCTAATAGCAGACAATTCATTTGTGTCACTAGTCGATTGTGTCTCTCTAATATCATCTAAAAGTGTAGACAATCTATTAATCTCCTGCTTGTGTGCTTTGAGTTTCTTCTTAGTGTCCTTGTATTTATCCAAAAGTGTCGTGTGGTCATTAGGAAGATTACTAAAAGCATCACTCAATTCATCAAAAGTAAAGTCATCATATAGGGGGTTATCTAATACCTTATCGAAATCCACCAGACAAACATTGGCAGTGTCATTTGATTGATCATCGTCTGAATCGCTTGCTTCGCTTTCGTGCAAAATGCTTATGGTATAATTTTTTTTACATCTATGTTGCCAGCTTCTTCTTTGTGCCTGCACTCATAAGTGGCTTCAAGAAGTTTCCAAATCTCATAAGAGGTTGCACAAGAAGAAATTTGATTGAATTCATTATTGTCTAGAGCAAAGTAAAGAGCATTCATTGCTTTTGCATCAAGACTGGCTAGCCTATTTTCTTCTTCCGTGTAATCATAATAAGGTTTGTTAATAACCTTGGAAGTAAGAGGAGAAATAATAGTGTATTTTTTGTAGCCTTCAATAACATTGGTCCATACATCAAAACGAAGAGATTTTAAATAAAAGCTCATCCATGTTTTCCAATAAGTAAATTTGTTTCTGTCAAACTGTGGGGGTATATCTATGGACTTGCCTTCTCTTGTGAAGATAGATTTCATATTAGCCATGTATATTCTAGAGTGTATAGACCAAGCATAATTAATATAACTTGATATAACCTGATATAACCTACTATGATACCAATTATAGGATCGAATAAGCAACTCTAGAGGGGGTGAATATAGTTCATATATATATACATCGAAATAAAGAATATTACCTAAAAAAAATTAACGAGGTTAGCTTACTATATAAAAGTAAACTGGCAGTAAGTAAATAGAGAGAGAGAGAGCAGCAGTCGCAAACACAATAATTTATACTAGTTTTCCTCAGAGAGGACTAGGCCAGTCCCGAGATTACTAGCCCGGAGTTGAAATTCACTATCCAATGAAACCCAAGTTTTGATCCGAAGGCTTGTAACTTCTTAAAGACCCAAGATTTTAATCCAAAGGGCTCGAATATTTCTCAAAGTGTTAAACTTCTTGACAAGCTCCTTTTTATAACTCTTGCAAACTTCTAACCAAGCACGCACTGGAACTAAAGGATTAGGAGTTGTAAAATAGCTTGGGATAAAAAAATTGTAAAGCTCTTTAGAATGAAGTAATAGAGAAGAGAAGATCTAATGGATTAAGATGATAAGAATGTTGAAATCCTTCTCTATTTATAGCATTTTTGTAAACTGAGTTTGAGGCGAATTCAGATGCCAAACGTTCAAATTTTTGAACGTTGGAGCCGAGTCTCCAAGAAGAACAGGTAGCACGAAAATGCTAAGTCAAGGAACTGAGTTCGGACCAAACTCGCACTGAACTCGCACTGAGTTCGTCCTGAGTTCTATTCGAGTTCGTTTCACCTGAAATAGTCAGAATAAGAGTGGGGTTGGGTTGGTTTAGGCTGACTTGGTTTTGTAAAAAATTGGTTGGGCTATTTTTAACACATAAAATATTTTGGTTAAAATAATCTATATATTTTTAGTAAATATTTTGGATAGCCTAAAATGCCAAGTGCGACTCGATGTACATTTTCTTATACTCAAAGTAAATAAAAAAATTACATTGACTCGATAATGAAGGCAAGACGCAACCCATACTCTGAAGCAATTGAAAAAGCAGCAGTAAGTCTTCGTATCGTCAGTTCTTGTAAGTTATATCAAGTCCAAGTTTAGACGATTATCGAAATAAGGTTTGACCATGACCAATGGGCCAACAGTTATTAGTGTGTGTTTGTGGAATTCAAGTGGGGGGGGACTCTTTTGCTGCATTCAGTAGCTTTTTAGCTGCTTTTCAGTAAGTTTCTTCTATTTTTCAACAACTTATAGCAGCAGCAGCAGCTTATAGCAACAACAGCAACAGCTTATAGCAACAGCAGCAATATCTTTTTGCAATAATAACTTAGTTAGGTTGGTGTCTTTGTGTATGTCGTGTACAAGTGCTAGTGTATGTGCAAGTTCTGAGTGTTTCATGATGGAATATTGAGTTTGTGTTTGCAAGATATATGTGAGAATAAGTAAAAATAAGTGGTGTCCTATAGTCCAAATGACTTGGTTATGAGAGTGTCTAGTTAAATATTGTGATGTATATATGTGTGTGTGTGTGTGTGTGTGTGTGTGTGTGTGTGTGTGTGTGTGTGTGAGAGAGAGAGAGAGAGGGGGGGGTTTGAGGTATATATTAGAGGTAGTGTTAGTGTGTGTGATAGAGGAGGTTGAGCAACATTACTTGCTGACTTTAGTATACTGCTGGAGGGAGTATCAGTGGGGGATGCTAGTAAGGTGTGGTTTTTGAGTGAATGGGAGTGGTACTCATGTACCATTGGTGTAAGGGTAGGGTATTATCATTGGGTGGTTGAGGTCCGGGTATTAGTTGGTAGGTGTTTTAGAGCTGGAGTGAAGTTGAGTTTTGGATAGTTCAGGTTAAGGTATAGTTAAGATTTTAGTTGAGAGATTAGAATAGTAGTCAAGCTATTGATAATTAAGAAAGGTATGGAGTTAGATATGTAAGGTATCCTAGTTATCTTAGTATTTTAGTTAGGTGTTAGTATTAGTAAGGTATTAGAATATTAAGTATATAGATACTAGGGGTGTACTAAGGTATTTCAAGATACCAAGGGTTGGTTATGCCAGTGTTAGAACTAAGATATGGGAATAGACTAGGATAATAGTATTAATTAAGGTATTGGGTAGATATCATGATACGAGCTAAGATACTAAGATACGGGACTAAGGTGTTGGCTCAAAGCCAAGGTATTGACCCTTAGTTAAGATATTAGAGATACGACCAAGGTATTGAGTACATAGCAAGATACGGGTTGAGGTATTAGTTGGATAACCAATATACTAAGGTAAAGGGGTAAATAACGAGGATAGATGATATTGAGTATTGATAAGGTTTTACGATACCAAGGTATTGGTGTATTAGCTAGTATTATGATACTATATATATATATATATATATATATATATATATATATATATATATATATATGATATGTAGTATCTATATACCATAAGGTAATGACCTAGAAATCTAGAGATAACCTAGTAACAACTAGTAGTAGCTAGTTTAGCTTATTAAAAACTTATAAGCTAGTTTTGGACCCGAATTAGAGTGTGGACCTAGTTTGAATTTTCTGACCTAGTTTTGAGTTAATTAAATATATTATTGATTTTAAAACACCAAATGACATATAATATCATAAATATGTCACTTTGAATCTAGTCCAGACACAGATTGATATTGTCAGCTCAGGACCTCAGGCGATAAAAATGTGTCATGACCCGCACATGCATGATCGGATATGAGTACGTGAGTACGTCCAGTCTATGCCACACCATCGATGGTAGAACATTGTCTATGTCATCAATATCTAGCTATCTTACTAATACAACTAGTTCCATCATGTACTCAATCACCATAATCTAAAGACAAAATAAATAAGAAAGATAAACCAAATAACATTCTAAAAGAAAGAAATTAGTCATAATATGGAATAAAAAGTACTAGCCTAGATCTCTATAATTATCACCTCATGGTTCACAGTGTTCATGTCTATAACATCACTCTGAAATTCTGGAATATAGAGCACAACAATCACTGAAAAATATTATCCAGTCAGGATTGGAGTGAAGCATACCTCTAATAGCCGTTATAATTAAATGATAAAGACTATGTAACAGTAAATCGAGAGAATATACAAGATAAGTAGAATATGAGCAGAAAATATATGGAATATAAAAATACTGTAAATAGTACAAGAGAGATGAGCATCATATACAAGAGTCCGGAAATACATCTAACTAAGTGAGTGAGTATTAGCTTCAATATGTGATCGGCTTGGAAACTTGTACATGAATCATGGCCTGGCTAATCATACGTGAAGTTTATGATTAACACTAACATGGTACTTATACAGGAATACTCGTACTAGGTGTGTATGATCACATATCTAACTAACACTCCCCAACCCCCGACTGATATAGTGGATCCAACCATGGCACGTTACGGCACAAGATTCTCTGAGAAGGTAGCTAGTCTCCCCAGGAATTAGTATCCATATATATACAAAAGAAACATGGAATGTACATGATACGTCAGGAACTACCAGGAATAATATCTCATGACGGAATCCAGAAAATATCAATCCGTGTAGCCATGTGTCAAGAAGTCAAGGATATTTACACTAAATACAAGAAACCTAGAAGATGTCATAAACGAAAACTATCAGAGAATATAGTCGCCTGAGGTCCGGAGCAATGAATATCAAATAGTGTCTGAACTAGAGTCAAAGTGACCTACATATAATGTATCAAGGTCAAATAGTATTTTAAGTCAACAATAAATTTAATTAACTCAAAACTAGATTTCTTTCTTTTAGAATATTATTTTGTTTTTCTTTCTTATTTATTCTGCCTTTAGATTATGGTGATTGAGTATATGATAGAAATAGTTGTATTAGTAAGAATGATAGCTAGATATTGATGACCTAGACACCATTCTATCGTCGATGCTACGACATAGGCTGGACGTACCCACATACTCGTGCTCGATCATGCAGGTACGGATCATGACACTTTTTTATGGTGGCCCATGTAGGCCAGACTTCACAATTAGAGTGATATCGTGGTAGTGCGATAACTTAGTTGTACTACTGTAAGCCTGCGACAGGATATTGGATATAGGATATAAAATATTAGGATGAGAGGATACTTAATCATAAATTATGATTTCTTGAGAGATTCATGGGATGACCCTTGAGAATCTTACTATAAACTCTATTTTGAAATATGTTTCTACTTGTTTTCCTTTCTACTTGTTCGTTGTTGAATTTTGTCCTTGATGTTCTTTGACTTTTATTTTTTGCATTGAGATAAAATTTATGGACTATATCGAGGAAAATTCTGATAACATATTTGGATAAGAATAGTGAGAAAGGTAAACTGTCACAAGTGGCCTAAGTGGACCTTCCTTTCCTTTTTATTTATTGATATGCTTGATTCCCAATTATCTTATAGCTTATATTAGAAAACTCTGGATTGAGACTACAGTATAATGACAGATAGCGACCATAATCGTGCTTTTAGAAATTTATAGTGTGGCTATCAGAATTGTATGCTAGTATATTTTTTCGATGAGATTTTCTTAGACCATGACTAGAAGGAGGCTTAACTATAGTAAAGTTTATGAGTATGTTATGACCGTAGAAGAAAGGAGATGGGATTATCTTCTGGACCATGAGTTATCCTTTCAGTTCGTGTCTACTTCCATCCTTAAATTTTGAAGATAAAAATTTTCTAAGGAGGGTAGGATTGTAACTATACTTTTTATCATAGGGGTATTTTAATAATTTTGTATATTGTTAATTTTTTATATTATTTTATATTAGTGATTGCCTAAAATTATATTAGTATTAGTTAGTAACTAGCCAATTATAATTTGCAAGTGTTAGTTAGTTCTAATTATTATTAGACTTTAGTAATTAGAATTAATTAAGTTTAGTTGTCATAAAGAGAATATTCCTCTTAGTTGTAGAGATTCCTTCCTTTAGTAAATTAGATTTTATTCATGACAAATGGAGAGAGACAAACTTGATATTTTGGAATGATCAAACCTTACTATAAGAGATAAGTTAATTTAGGTCTCATCCATTCATTTTATTTTACTCATTAGCCTCATTTTTTTAAAGCTTCTTCTTCCCCAAGCAAACCCAATTCCCTACCAATTATACTCAATCTACTTTTAATTCCACTTATTCTTACCATCATGAATGTCTAGAGCATTGGAAAGCATAGATCCATAAGATAGGAGTTTGTTAGGAGATCGCGTCCGACTCATCTCTTCCGTGTTCAAATTTGAAATTCTCCAAAGAGGCTACAAAAATACTAGGTAATTCTCTAAATTTTATCAAATTTATGGTTAGGAACATCCCTTGATCATATAAAAGCTTTCCCATGATTAGATTTGACTTCCCAATGATAGATCTAGTCACTAGTAGCCCTCAATTTCGTAGATCTAAGTTGGTGTCATAATTTTGGGGCTCAATTTGAGAAAAAACCTAATTGTGTCCATTGACTGTGTGTATTGGTCATAATGAGGACTATTGACGTTTATTTAATAGTGTGAAGGTGTTCTTGTATCCAAAATTTGACACATATAGTCCGTATCATGATACACCATGATACGTATAGGTGAAATTGGTAAATTGGATATATACATGTGTTCTTTTGTCCAAAATAATCCAAATTCGTTATAGTATTCAACTTCATTTTTAGCAACCATAGCAACTTAAAAATACCATAAATCCTAACCCAGGACTCCGATTAATCTTCTATTTTTTTAAATGAACCGTATCGAAGTTAACTTTCTAAATATATAAATTAATAGGCCAGATTCATTCTGTAACTTTCTATAAAACTATTTGAGTGTCAGGTGTCCAAATAACGAACGTATTTTGATATTTTTATGATTTTGGGAGCTTTCGGACACAAAAATGTGATCCGTTTAAAGTTTTAGAAAGCTAATACAAAGGGCTATGACATACTTTAACCCTAGAATTTATTGAAAAGGTCAAATATGTGCAGTATTGGTTATAAGTAGAGAACTAACTATACGATATAAGCATTTTGTGTATCCTATGAGCCTAGGTAGTATGAATATCAAGTGAGTGTAGGTATCATAGGTTGCCAAGCATATATATATATATATATATATATATATATATATATATATATATATATATATATATATATATGTGTGTGTGTGTGTGTGTGTGTGTGTGTGTGTGTTAGGTAATAGGTGTTAGTTAGTGTGCGTATTAGTATTGATACAAGTGATTATCAACTGAGCCAAGTATAGAAAAGTTATGTGTCAAGGTACTAGAGTTTGGGGTATGGTACTAGTATGATACTTGGGTACCATGAGAATATTGGTATCATGGCATTTAAGTATCATGATTGAGGGTAAGTGAGTATTGGGGCTTGAGTAAGGTATCATATTTGGTATCAAATATTAGTATTAGAGTTAGTTGAGTAAGTATCTAGGAGGATAAGATATTGGTCAAGATACTAAGATATTGGGTATTAGAAATAGATAATGTGTAATATAAAGATGTCAAGTGCCAAGAGTAGGGTGAGTATCTTGGATGTAAGATAAGTGTAGGTTATGGTCATGTGTTAGTATCATGGGAGTTGGTATTATATGATACCTAATGTAGTACTATGTACAAATAAGTATTATATGTGTGGGATAAATTAGAGTGTGATATCTTAGGATGTATCAGGATATTTAGAATACCAAGACACCAAAATATTAGAACTATTATGAGGTAATACTATGATACTGAGGTAAGATTGTGATATTAGGTATTGGATTAAGAGATACCATGGTAAGGGTAGTGTCTATCTTGGGTAATGGGTTAGGTACCAAGGTATGAGTTAAGGTATTGGGTATTGGTCAAGGTGATGATATTAACTAAGGTATTAGTCTAGAAACAAAGATACAGGATAATATATTAAGGTATTGGTTAAGGTAATGAGGTAATACTAAGGTAATATCTAGGTAATGAGCTAATACTAAGGTATTGGCTAGGTATTAAGTGTTAGACTAAGTTATCGTATATATTAGTATATCTATATAGTATATATGATATTATTATATCATAGCTAACTCGTATAACTTTAAAACCGAGTTTAGCCAAGGTATTGACCCTAGAACTAAGGTATTGACTAATAGTTAAGGTATTTTAGATATGGGTTAAGGTATTAGGTAAATGAGTGATACTGGATAAGGTAAATAGCAATAGACCAAGGTATTACTAGAAATTATATATAGAAGTATATATTAGGATAATATATGCTAGTAACTTATTAGTATATCCTAGAAACCTAATAGTGGCCTAGTATTAACTAGTATTGACTAATTTGAACTAGTTGGCACCTAAAAGCCGAATAGTGACTTGTTAAGATCTATTATAACTTTATAAACCATGTAAATAGGTAAATTCAACCTAGAAACTAGAAAATAATCTAGTTTGACTGTGTTGACATAGTTTGACCAAATTTGACCTAGTTTGACCTAATTTGACTTAGGTGTTAATTTAGAGACATAGTTTCAAGCTAGTATAACATGTTTATGATTCCAAAATACTGTAATGACATAGAATTTCATATTTACGTCTGTGATGCACCGATACAGACACAGTTTGACATTTATTTCTCTGGATCACAAGCAAGTACATTCTCTGATAGTTTTTTATTTATAATATCTTCTATGTTTCTTTTATCTAGTGTAGATATCCTTGATTTCTTGACACATGGCTACATGGATTGGTATTTCTGGATCCCGTCATGAGATATTATTCCTTGTATATCTTGATATATCTTGTGCAAGTCTTGTGACTCTTGTGCTTGCCTTATATTTTTTGTATATATATAGACGTCGATTCATGATAAGATTATTGATTTTAAGAGGATGAGGTCCAAGGACTTCAAGGGCACGGAAGGGATCTTGTATGCCGACGATTGAATTAAGGACGTAGAGAGGAACCTATGACTGGCACAGATTTCGAAGAGTCTACGAGTGGAGGTAGCAGGTAGCCAGATGTTCGACATAGCACTGACATGGTTCCGTATAGATTCGAGGATCGCGGCGACAGGATTAACTTGGGAGGGTTTTAAAGAGATTTTCAAGAAGTTCTTTCCAGACGTGGCTCTAAGTGCCCTAGAGAGCCAGCTCCTAGACCTCGTCCAGGGGAACATAACAGTGGATGAGTACACCACGAAGTTCTGCAGATTTGGCAGGTTTGTGGAGGGACAGATTTCCCAAGGAAAGTCCAGAAAGTTCTAAAAATGTTTGATCAGGGAGATCAAATCTCTCACTAGGGAATACCGCACAGCTACATTCAAGGAGATCCTGATGGATGCACAGAGGGCTCATAAGGATGACTTGGAGCTCAAGTCTAAGAGAGGTAAAGATGTTTCAGGTGGTGTTGGTAGTAGTACGGGACCAACTAAGCATCCCCATATCCAACCGTAGTAGGTTCAGGTGCCGGTTCATGCTCCAGTTCAACAACAGCCTCAGCGATAGATTTAACCATTGCCCACTTGTGCCTACTGTAGGACACACTTGGGATATTTGTAGGAGGAGGCTGAAGGTATGTTTTTTGTGGATCTGCTGAACACCAGATGAGAGATTTTCCTACCGCACCTTCATTTGGTGGAGTACGAGGTCGGAGAGATGGAGCTAGGCCACCTGTGGTACAACATCATGCCCCGTACCAGCAGAGGAAGATACCCCAGTAGGGCAGAGCTTTTGTATTGACGGTCAAGGAGGTTTATGCCACATGTGATGGGTTAGCAGGTTCTATTCTGTTTTGTCCTAGTTTGTTCCTTCATTTCCTTAATTTACATATATTATTTTGTGTTCTTCATTAGTACCTTCTAGATTGCTCTTGTTCTATATTGTAGTTAGTGTAGTTAGTATACCCTGATTGAGACTGTAAATCATGACAAGTAAGACCATAATCATGCATGCTGTTTCTTTTCATAAAACTATATATTGAATGATTTTAGATAGGATTTTTTGGACCATGATTGTTGGGGGTTTGACCTAGAAGGAGTACGTTCATCTTTAAATTTTGAGGACAAATTTTTTCCAAGGGGGTAGACTTGTCACTATCACTTTTTCAGAGGAATATTTTTGCCTTTTCCTATTTTAGTAATATTATTAATAATTGTATTCCATATTAATTATATTATGGTATTTATATTTGACAATATTTGGTATTATTACATATGTATATATATTGTATATAGTTAATGGTTAGTTGTTAGCCATTAGTTGGATTAGTTGTTAGTGAACCAAATTGGATCCAACTAGACTTGTCATGAACCAACTTTAAGTTAGAGACACTTGAGGCAATAATTAGTCATTAAGTTAGTGATTTAATTAACTAACCATTAGGAGTATAAGCTTCTTCCTGAATTATATTTTTTTATGACAAGCCCCAAGGGGTATATTGGACGTTTACTATTGCTTGGAGACAAATCCTAAGGGGAGCCGGCCATAAGAGAGGAGCACTCTCTCTCCTTTCTCTTTATATTCCAAATTAGATCTAAATCTATTGTTCCCCAAATTTCCTCTTTCCACCACCAAATCTTTACCGAATTCTTTCCAAATTTATCCCTAATTCACCATTGGAGACTCTAGGAACAAAGAGGAGGCAAGGATCTACAAGAAGGTGAAGAGTGCATAAGTTGAGGGCACTTTGCATCCATTTGGAGACTTGCATTGTGAATCCATCTTCCAATATGTACAATTCAGAGTTTGCTCCTTAATTAGACTCTAATATGTAGTTTAACCGTTAGGACCCACCTATGGACTAGGACTACCTATAGGAAGGAGAATCGACCTCTAGGGACCCCTATTGTGAATGTTATAATGTATTTTGTGTTCAATTTAGAGAAAATTCGAGATTGGTGCACCATGTGTTCAAAATATGATATGTGTTTAGTTGCGTGGGACTAGTGTCGTATCTAAAATTAGATACGTGCAGGCCGTATCATTGCAATTTAGTGATATAGGTTAATTTGGGGATTTTTCCTTCGACACGAGGGTAACACGTAGTTGAGTAGCTAGCACTTTATATTAATTTTAATAATAATTCTATAATTGCTCATATCATTTGTGATGCATTGGGTGATGTGTTGAAACCGTATCGCAAGCGTATCATAGAGTTAGTGTGATACGGGTGTTTTGTACTCCACGTGTTTGATGATTTGTTCATACTCTATTTAGGATTATTTGTACCTATTTTAGTATTTTATATATATATATATATATATATATATATATATATAGTTGTGGTGTATCAAGTGTGATACTTGAGTGGCACCATGGTGCATACCAAGTGTTTGTGAATATGTGTAGTGTGTTGAGATGAGTGTTTATTGAGTGTGTGTTAGTGTATAGTGTGTAGTATGTTTTGTGTGTTCATGAGGGTATATATATAAGTGGCTTTGATGTTATGGTGAAGGTGTATGGCTTATGTCACCCTCACTTTTCCAACTAGGGGTAGTTTGGTAATTTGGCATGGATAAATAATTTTAGGAATAAATATTTATATTAGTTTGTTATAGTAATTATTTGATGATTGTATTAATTACTTAATTATTAGTAAGTTATAGATTAAATGTGACTTATTAATTATTTTGTTAGAGGCTAGCACAACTGGACTTGTCATGACAACTTGTGAGCCCAACTTGGACCAAGTCAAATAGACCATTTCCCAAATTAGGAGGATTAGAGTTAATTTGTATTAGTTAAAAGCCTTCCTAATTTATGCTTCCTAATTAGAACCTACATGACACTAGTAGGGGCATGTTAGACTATTGCTAGTTGCTTGGAGAAGGGGTCGGCCACTATTAGAGCCTCTCATTCTCTCTCTCCTCCTCATTTGCATTTTATTTGATCAAAAATTCTAGATTTCCATTTTCCCACATTCCCTACATCAATTTTACTCTCAATTCCTTCACATTCACTCTCATTTTTATTTCTCAAGTAGTTTTAGAGCTTGGAGAAGCAATGAGCAGAAGGAGGAGAAGCATTGGTGAAGAGATCGTGTCTGGAACATGTCTAATTGCATTTTATTAGAAATTTATCTCCTAATTGGTAATTCCTAAATTTTCCCTTCATTTTAGCTTCTTAATCATGCATTTGACCATTAGGAATGATCCCTTTGCATAGGACTACTTATAGGAGCAAGTTCTAGGCTAATTGGTTATGTATTGTGAGTTCTATGTGGTAATTTGTGTGCATGTTGGGAGAATTATGAGATTGACACATCAATATTATGTTATGAGACCAATTAGATTTAATTAGACTTAGATCGGGGTTATAGAACTAGGTATGTGTCCATAATTGGGCACGAGTAGGCCGTATCACGATACGGTGCGATACCATGTGATACAGAGCTCATTTTGGGTGTTTTGTGCAATTTTCTTCAATACCTATCGTAACTAGTTCTAATGGACATTATTATATATAATTGATGTCTAATTATGATTAGTATGGAGAATTATGGGTTTTGATATTCATTTGGGTAGGTAGTATAGTGTATCATATCATTGCTCACTAAGTGCTTGCATAAATGTTCTAATGTGTTATATAGATCTATGTATAGAACTATATATATATTCTTTCAGTCATTGTTAATTATCATATGCATATAGGTGTGAACGTGAATTTGTTGATGAGGGGAGGTGACTATGGAGGGGAAGTTTTGGTTGTGCATTGGGTGAGAAGTATCCAATCGAGAATGTAGTTGTGTTGTGTGTTTGTGTGAAGTATGAATATGTGATTAGTTGTGTGAAGTATGAATATGTGATTAGTTGTTTTCAGTATGTGAGACGGTGGGGAAAAATTGATACATGTGTATCAGTACACACTATGTATTATGATTGAGGAGTGGTGTGTGTGTGTGTGTGTGTGTGTGTGACGGTGAGTGTTGGAATATGAGGGGCACTGTGACCACTACATTTGTGTGCTTGGCCATGAGGGTGAGGGAAGGCTTGGTGGCAGCTATTGCTGTAGGGTGGTTGTCGGGTTTAGAATAGTTTATTGCAGTAGTTGTTGTGTTGTAGTTGTTGATATTCGTTTAGGGAAAGGGAAGTATGCAGGGGCTGCTCGAGCAAGTAGAGCAGTCGGTTGGTCTCCAGTGAGCAACACAACAGGTTTCAGGGTGGCAGTAGTGACAAACTGAAGAACACCTGCAGCAACAAGAAGGGAGAGCTCGGGTAGAAGGAAAGCAGTGGCAGTAGAGGATGTTTGGTGTTCCTGTGTGCTTGTGTGCGTTGATGTAAGGAGTGTGAAGATGTACATCCGTGAGGGAAGTAAGGTAAGACCTATGTGGGGTTAACTCAGCAACCTTGACGATGTTCATAGCAGGGTAGTGGGTTGCAGGAATGCACTTGATGCATATGCAGCTATACACACATTGGGAAGTGATTGTGTACAGGTAGCCTATTGCAATGCATTTCTTTGCATTTGAGGCAGATATTGCAATCACCTATATTGTACAGCAGTGGTGGAGGCAGGTGCATGTGAAAGGGAATTCGAGTGCACAGGCAGGTTGAAGGAATAACTTGTGTATTTGAGAAGTAAGGAGGTTATACACAGTACAGGCTTGTGCAAGTGGGATGTATGGTACGAGTTTGATGCAGTTAGTTATTGAATAATTGGTATATAAGGACTAGTGTAGTGTAGGTTGAGGGATAGTGGGATGTAAGAAGAGTGTTCAGTGTATTGGAGCCAAGTATACAAGAAAATCTAGTGTCCAGGAGTGTATAAAATGAGGGATTTATAATTTGAGTTATGGATAAGGTATTGAGGTGTTGGAAGGGGGTATCCAATAGGTAATATAGATATGGAGTATTGTGTGGAGGTATATCAAGATACCAATAGGTAATATGGAGGTAAGTGCAAGGTATGGATAAGGGTCTAAGATACCAAGGTATTGGTGCCAAGGCAAGGGGTAATAGCCTAGGTAATGGTTTAAATAAGGTTTTATATAGAATACTGATTGATATATAGGGCCTATACATATGTGATAGCTAGTATTACTATACTATAAGGTATTGGTATATATGACTATAAATATATACTATAAGATATTATATTAACTAGTATGGACCTATAAATCTAGGTATAGCCTAGTATAGCCTAGTATCAATTAGTTTAGCCTTGTAATCTACTTAGAAGCTAAGTATGAACCTAAAATCAAGGTATTGGCCTAATTTGACCTAGTTTGACTGTTATGACCTAGAAATGGCTTAAAAATTATATTTTAGTGCATTTAAGCTTATTATCACTCATTATACCAATTGACATAAAATTTTATATATTGGTCTGTGTGATACCAGTTCAGATACTGAGTTGCACCATTTGCTCAGGACCACAGGCGAGTACATTTCTCTGTTAGTTTTTATTTCATGATAGTGTATATATCACATGTTCTAGAACTGTATACTTGATTCTGACACAGTGGTTACATGGACTGGTACTATAAGTATCCTGTTAGAAGATGTTATCCCTTACCATATTCAGCGGGTACTCCTTCACATATATTTTATCGTGTAACATGTTCTAATTTTAGTGTACTTCGTGTTCACATACTGCTCGTGTTCAGTGTGCCCATATTCGTGTTCATAACGTGTCTTGATTGGATCCATTGGTATTGGTTGGGGATGGGAGAGTAGGAGTTGGCTATGTGATCAAGCCCAAGTGTATTCGTGTACATGTCAATTATATATCACACATGTAATCGAGTTACCATATTGTATTCGTGCTCAACCCAAATCGACCATATAATAAACTTTTACTCGATGGCACCTTAGTTAGTTTTATCTTTTTTATTTAAATTATAGTTGTTTATATTGCCGGTTTTTTATTTTAGTACATTACCTGTTCACTCTAATTCACTCTATTTTTTATGGCTAGTTATACTGTATCCTTTTCTATTATCTGTTATATATGCTCGATTATGTATTTGAAAATATTTTCAGAGATATGTACTTTGCTCCAATCTTGACTGGATATATTTTTCAGATGATTGGATTGTGGACCAGTGTCCCACCTACTACGGGCCGTAGGACGGTGTACCATTATAGGATACTCCTTTAGAGCAGGATGACCTAGTACCAGAGGCTGAGGAGGCTTAGACTTACTGTTTAGACTTGAATTACACTTTATTGAGACTTTTTGGCATGTATATATATTATTTTGGACTTGTGGATGTTTTATGACTCTTTTCCTTTGTTATTCCATATCCTGCTTTATCTTACTTAGTTTGCTATATGATTGAGTATTGTTACCAGTATTGTATACCATATTGTTCCTCCGTTTGGAGTTGATATAACATTGACAGGTACCTTATATATATTGTATAAGTTGTTTAGATATTATGGTTGACCCAGATAGTGTTCTACCGCTGATGCTGCGACGTAGGCTAGGCGTTGCTCACTACTCGTGCCCTTATTCTCGATACGGATCATGACAAGTTTTTAGTGGTGGCCCATACAGGTCAAGAGTCACAATTAGAGCGATATCGTAGTAGTGCTCGCCTAGAGCACTGCTACGAACCATTTTTAGGATATAGGATATAGGCTGAGAGTAACTAGGAAATATTTCCAAATAGCTGTTTTGCTATCCTAATCTATTGAATGTTTGCTTTACTTTGAATAATCATGTCCTTCTTTGATGATATCGTATCTTACTCAATATTGATTCCTTTGTTCAATCTATCTTCAGGATGCCGCCAAAGATGTGTTTCCATCACTCATGTGCAATATCAGCGAGGTCGGTCACTTCGTCGCCTCTAAGGGCAGTACTAGCAGACACTGTTCCAGCAGCTAAATTTTAGAGGTCCGCTTCACGAATCCAGGTGGACGTTACCGTAGCAGCTTTCGGGGGCGCTTCGCCTCCAGTACAGAGGACAACACCAACAGTTTCAGGGGATCTTCTACCCCCACCATCCACAGTCGATCAGACACGGATGTTTGTGCTCTTTCAGCAAATGATGGAGGCACAACAACGCCCGTTAGAGGTTATGAGGCAAGGCATTAAGATTTCTCACCAGATTGCGCTCGCCGTAGTCGAGAGAGTCGCCTTAGTCCAGCCACAAATAATATCACCTCAGTTCACCCCGCAGCAGCCTAGGCCAGGGACAATCATAGACATCAAAAGGATGGGGTCGAAGGACTTTAAAGGCACTGAGGGGATTATTTATGCTGATGATTGGATATAAGACATTGAGAGGAACCTGCGACTGGCGTAGATTCCAGAGAGGTTGCAGGTAGAGGTCACAGGAAGCATGATGTTTGATATTGCATTAACTTGGTTCAGAATGGACCCCAGGATCTCAGCACCGGGACTTACTTAGGGAGATTTTAAGGAGCTCTTCAAAAAAAAGTTTTTCCAGATGTGGCTCTGACATCTCTAGAAAGCCAGTTTCAGTATCTCGTATATGGAGGTATGATGGTGGATGAGTATACGGTAGAGTATTATAGATTAAGCCACTTTGTGGAGGGAAAGAACCCCAAAGTAAGGGCCAGAAAGTTCAGAAAGGGCCTGAACAAGGAGATAAATCACATACGAATGGAGACCCTACCGCTACTTTTGAGGAGATTCTGAGGCAGGCACAGCGGGCAAAGGATGATCTAGATCTTGGCCCCAAGAGGCCGAGGGTCATAGGAGGATCCAGTACTAACACGGGTCCAACAAAGCGGCCACACTTTCAGCAGCAGCATCAGAGATATTTTCTGCAGCCGAGGCAGCAGTATCCTGGACCAACTAGAGTGCCAGTGCAGCAGACGTACCAGATCTAGAGGCCAGCTATTCCTTGCCTATTTAGCAAGAAGCAGGGACATGGATGGGATATGTGCATGATGAGATTGGGCCAGTATTTATTTTACGGATCAGGAGACCACCAGTTGAGGGCTTGTCCTAGATCTCCAGCCCATCCAACTCAGGGCGGGGCTCAGGCACAGAGAGCACCCACAAGACCACCAGCGGGACAACATAGAGGACCTTCTCTACCACCATAACAACAGTAGTTCGCTTAGCACCAGCAGCAACAGAGAGGTGGCCAGCGACAGGGGCAAGCTTTCACCTTTACCGTCGAGGTGGAGGAGCCAATCGGTGATGTTATTTTAGGTTTAGTCTAGCTTAATTTTTCTCCAGCTCATGCTTTATTTGATTTTGATGTTTCACATAGTTTTGTATCTGCATCTTTTTCTTTGAAATATCACCTTGAGACTGAACAGTTGGCGAGGACTTGCAAGATCATGACCGGGGGTGACATTATCATGATCAGTGATGTTTGTAAGGATCAGAGAGTTTCTTTGGGAGGCAGAGAGTTGAGCATGTGTTTACTCATAATGCCACTTCTGAGCTACGATATAGTACTCGGGATGTATTGGTTGAGTAGGCACCATGTTAGTATTGATTGTCGTAGAGATAGAGTTTTTTTTCAGATACCAGGAGAGCCAGAATTTGAGTTCGTCAGAGGAGCAGCAAAGTAGAGCGAAGAAGATTTCTATGGAGCTATGGTGGAAGAGCAAGAGCTGCTATATCCATTGATTGCAGAGTATATGGACGTCTTAACGAAGGAGTTGCCAGGGTTTCCACCATACAAAGATGTGGAGTTCTCTATAGACTTAGTGTCAGGCGTAGAGCCGATATTAAAGCATGTCTATAGAGTGAACAACAGCTAATGGGTAGAATCAAAGAAGCAGGTGGACGAGTTATAAGACAAGGGCTTCATCCATCCAGTTCATCACCGTGGGGTGCTTCGGTATTATTTGTACTGAAGAAGGATGGGTTAGTATATATGTGTATCGACTACAGGGCACTCAATAACCTCACGATCAAGAATAAATACCTGTTGTCGCAGATTGGCGATTTATTTGATCAGTTGAGCAGAGCGAAGATATTCTCGAAGATAGACTAGAGGTCGGAGTACCACCAGGTAAAAGTGAAAAAGGAAGATATTCCGAAGACGGCTTTCAGGAATCGGTATAGGCAGTTTGAGTTCTTAGTGATGCCGTTTGGGTTGACTAATACCCCGACAGTATTCATGAACCTGATAAATAAGGTATTTCATCAGTACTTCGATCAGTTTATGGTAGTATTCATTGATGATATATTAATTTATTCGAAGACCCCGGAGGAGCATGAGAAATATCTGAGGATAGTTTTAGAGACCCTCAGGAAGAAAAAGCTTTATGTTAAGCTTTTGAAGTGTGAATTCTTTCATGATAAGGTTGAATTCCTTGGACATATGATTACAGGAGACGGGATCTCAGGAGACCCGAAGAAGATCTTAGCACTTGAGTCGTGGTCTACCCCGAGTTCAGTGGCGGAGATCAGGAGTTTTCTTGGATTGGCAGACTATTATCGGTGATTTGATCAGGATTTTTCCAAGATTGCTGAGCCGATGACTAGACTAACCAAAAAGGACATGGAGTTTGTCTGGACTGAGGAGAGTCAGACTGCTTTTGAGGAGCTGAAGAAGAGGTTGACTATAACTCCAGTATTGTCATTGCCATTAGGGACATGAGGGTTTTCTATATATAGTGATGCATCGGGTAAGGGCTTGGGATGTGTGTTATAGTAGAACGGGAAGGTGATTGACTATGCTTCCAGGAAATTATGCCCTCATGAGAAAAATTACCTACCTACGACTTGGAGTTGGCAGCAGTCATTTTTGCTCTAAAGCTGTGGAAGCACTACTTGTATGTAGAGCGGATAAAGATCTTTACAGATCACAAGAGCTTGAAGTATGTGTTCACATAAAAAAAGCTTAACATCTGGCAGAGGCGATAGTTAGAGTTGATAAAGGATTTCGAGATCTCTTTATAGTACCATCCAGGGAAGGCCAACGTAGTCGCGGATGTCTTGAGCAAATATACAGTGGCTATGTACTTGATGAGGGACAGGCACTTGTTAACCGATCTTGATAGCTTGGGTTTTGAGATATTAGTTCCTGGAGTTACAACACAAATGTGGGGACTTTAGGTACAGTCAGAGTTAATAGACCAGATCAGAGCCGTACAATTTGAGGATGAGTCTCTGAGGAGCATCATAGTGTGGGTCCGGATGGGATTGAAAGAGGACTTTAGTATTGCAGAGGATAGATCATTGTAGCACGGTACCAGATTATGTGTGCCGAGTGGAGTGTTGTGCAAGGAAATTCTTCAGGAGGCGCATCGATCTCAGTAATCTATGCATCCAGGTACCAACAAGATGTGTAGGGACATGAGAGAGCATGTTTGGTAGTATGGTATGAAGCGGGAGGTGGCTAGCTGCATATTCAAATGCTTGGTTTGCCAACAGGTAAAGGCAGAGAGGCAAAGGTCAGGTGGATTGCTTTAGCCTTTATCCATTCCAGAATAGAAATGGGAGCATCTGACGATGGACTTTGTTTCAGGGCTTCCGCGTTCTCCAGGAGAAAAAGACGCGATTTGGGTCATCGTGGACAGGTTCTCCAAATCAGCCCACTTTCTGCCATTCAAAGTGGGTACGTCTATGAAGAAGCTCACAAAGATGTATATGCGTCAGATATTCAGATTTTATGGAGTTTCTGTGAGCATAGTCTAAGATCGAGATAGTCTCTCACATCCTACTTCTGGAGGAGCCTACAGCTAGCTTGGGTACTTAGCTCAAGTTCAGTACCGCATATCACCCCCAGACAGACGGACAGTCGGAGTGGACTATTCAGCTCTCGAGGATATGCTACGCACATTTATTTTGGATTTTGGAGGCTCTTGGGAGGACCATATTCACGTGGTAGAGTTTGCTTATAACAACAACTACCAGGCCAGTATCGAGATGTTACCATTTAAGGCATTGTACGGACGGAGATGCCGTACTCCATTATCATGGGATGGTGTTGGTGAGAGAGCCTTATTGGGACCAGGGATGGTCGTGGATGCAGCTGAGAAGATTAAGTTTATCAGGGATAGGCTTCGGGTGGCGCAGGACATACAGCGGCATTGGGCCGATAGCCACCGGAGACCCTTCGAGTTTGAGGTATATATTTTATTTCGTATTGCTTATGATAGATTATTTTAGTTAGAGTGCTAAGGCTATGTTTCATACTAGGTTGGTGATCTGGTGTTCTTGAGGATTTCTCCGATACGAGTGCACGATTCGCTTTGGTGGAGGCAAAAATCTTAGTCCACGGTACATCGGACCCTTTGGTATTATTGAAAGGGTCGGTGTAGTGGCCTACGGACTATACTTGCCACCTGTATTAGAGGGAGTGCATAACGTGTTCCATGTGTCACAGCTGAGACTGTACGTGGCAGATTCTAGCCATGTACTAGATCACTCGGAGATCGAGGTTGGTCCAACTCTCAGCTACCCAGAGCATCCCGTGAAGATTCTGGATCACAGGAAGAAGGTGCTACGGAACCAGACAATTCCTTTAGTACGTATCATATGGAGGCATCACTCGTAAAGAGAGAGTACCTGGGAGCGAGAGGCTGAGATGCGCGAGCGATATCCTTATCTGTTTGGGCCGTGAGGTATAATTCTTTCTTGCTTGTATTAATTGTTATTGGTAGTTAGTTTCTTCCTTAATTTCGAAAACAAAATTTTTCTAAGGTAGGTAGAATTGTCACCCTCACTTTTCCAACTAGGGATAGTTTGATAATTTGGCATGGATAAATAATTTTAGAAATAAATATTTATACTAGTGTGTTATAGTAATTATTTAATGATTGTATTAATTACTTAATTATTAGTGAGTTATAGATTAAATATGACTTGTATTAATTATTTTGTTAGAGGCTAGCCCAATTGGACTTGTCATGACAACTTGTGAGCCTAACTTGGAATAAGCCCAATAGACCCTTTCCTACTAACTAATTAAGAGGATTATAGTTAATTTGTATTAGTTAGATGCCTTCCTAATTAGAACCTACATGACACTAGTAGGGGCATGTTAGACTATTTCTAGTTGCTTGAAGAAGGGGAGAAGGGACCGGCCACTATTAGAGCCTCTCATTCTCTCTCTCCTTCTCATTTATATTTTATTTGATCCAAAATTCTAGATCCCCAATTTTTCACATTCCTTCCATCAATTTTACTCTTAATTCCTTTACATTCCCTCTAATTTTTATTCCTCAAGGAGTTTTAGATCTTGGAGAAGCAATGAACACAAGGAGAAGGAGCATTGGTGAAGAGATCATGTCGGGAACGTGTCCGATTATATTTTTATTGGAAATTTACCTCATAATTGGTAATTCCTAAAATTTCTCTTCATTGTAGCTTTTTAATCATGTATTTGACCATTAGGAATGATCCCATGGCATAGGACTACCTATCGGAGCAAGTTCTAGGCTAATTGATTATGTATTATGAGTTCTATGTGATAATTTGTGTGGATGTTGAGAGAATTACGAGATTGACACATCAATATTATGTCCTGAGAACAATTAGATCTAATTAGACTTAGATCGGAGTTAGGACTAGGTACGTGTCCATAATTGGACACAAGTAGGCCGTATCACGATACGGTGCGATACCGTGTGATACAGAGCTCATTTCGGGTATTTTGTGCAATTCTCTTTAATACCTATCGTAACTAGTTCTAATGGATATTATTATATATAATTGATGTGTAATTATGATTAGTATGGAGAATTATGGGTTTTGGTATTCATTTGGGTAGGTAGTATAGTGTATCATATCATTGCTCACTAAGTGCTTGCTTAAATATTTTAATATGTTATATAGATATATATAAAGGACTATATATATATATATATATTTTTTTTCTTTTAGTCATTGTTAATTATCATATGCATACAGGTGTGAGCGCAAATTTATTGATGAGGGGAGGCGACTGTGGAGGGGAACTTTTGGATGTGCATTGGGTGAGAAGTATCCAATCGAGAATGGAGTTGTGTTGTGTATTTGTGTGAAGTATGAATGTGTGATTATTTGCGTGCAGTATGTGAGACGGTAGGAAAAAACTGATACATGTATATCAATACACACTGTGTATTATGCTTGAGGAGTGGTGTCTGTGTGTGACAGTGAGTATTGGAATGTAAGGGGCACTGTGACCACTACAATGGTGTGCTTGGCCATGAGGGTGTGGGGTAGGCTTGGTAGAAGCTGTTGGTGCAGGGTGGTTATCGGGTTTAGACTATGTTGTTGTAGTAGTAGTTGTGTTGTAGTTGTTAATATTGGTTTAGGGAGAGGGAAGTATGCAAGGGCTGTATGAGCAAGTAGAGTAGTCGGTTGGGCTCCAGTGAGCAACACAACAGGTTTTACGGTAGCAGTAGTGGCAAAGTGGAGAACACCTGCAGCAACAAGAAGGGGGAGCTCGGTTAGAAGGAAAATAGTGCTAGTAGAGGATATTTGGTGTTCTTGTGTGCTTGTGTGTATTGATGTAAGGAGTGTGAAGAAGTGCGGCCGTGAGGGGAGTAAGGTGAGACCTATGTAGAGTTAACTCAGCAACCTTAACTATGTTCAGAGCAGGGTAGTGGGTTACAGGAATGCAATTGATGCATATGCAGTTGTACACATATTGGAAAGTGACTGTGTGCAGGTAGCTTATTGCAGTCCATTCCCATGTATGTCACGACCCACACCCGGTGTAAGGGTACAAGTCAGAAACAACGCCTAGCCTACGCCGTAGAATCAGCGATAGAACGTTTTCTGGATAATCTATCTAACAATATAATGAACCACCAACAATGATAATATACTCAATCATCGAACTAAGATAGAAATGAGCACGAATCAGATAAAGAATAGAATAGTCACAATATAACTCATGAGTCTAAAATAATACATCAATGAGTCTGAAAGAAATAACAAATGTACTGGAGACAAATCCAGTACAAAGAATAATAAGAAGCTACTAATCCTGGGTCAACTGTCTCAGTTGGGATAAGTCCCTCCTGAGACAGGGTCTCAGACTCTAAACCCACAACATCCTGAGGTCCATAATAGGTAGGGTACCACTCCTCAGTGTCATCTGAAAAAATATATCCAGTCAGGAAAGGAGCATAGTACATCTCTAACAGCAGTTCTAATCAATGATAAAAACTATGTAACAATAAATAGATATAAATATATAAGATACATAATAGATACGAGAGATATATATATATAATAAGAAAATACTGGAAATAATATAATAATGAGCAATATGTCAAAGAGCAAGAATACTAATGTTTAAGTGTGTGAGTACTAGCTTTAACATATGATCGGCTTGGGAACTTGACACAAGATACAAGATTTATGGCCTGGCTAATCATACGTGCGGTGTATGATTAACACTATTCAAGATACAAGATGGGTATGATCACATATCTACACTAAATACTCCCTACCCCCGACTGGTATAATAGATCCAACCAAGGTACGCTATGGCACAGGATTCCCCAAGAAGATAGCTAGTCTCCCCGAGAATCAATGTCTGTACATGTACATGATAATCAATGAAACAAGGCTTGCACAAGATACACCATATACCAAGGAATAACATCTCATGACGAGATCCAGATATACCAATCAATGTAACCATCATGTCAAGAAAAATATGGATATCTACACTAGATACAATGAACATAGAGGATATCATAAATGAGAAACTATCAGAGAATGTACTCGCCTGAAGTCTAATTAATAGTCTCACTGATATCTTACACGGTGCCTCAAAGACCTAGATATGGAATACAACATCAATACAAGGTTCCGGGAAGAAAATAAGTTAAACTAGTCAACTTCTAGGTCAATAAGTCAATACTAAGTCAAAAGTTAACTATGGTCAACTATGGCCAACTATGGTCAACTATAGTCAAACTATGGTCAACTATCTATTTCTAGGTTGCACAAGTCTAACACAAATATTGTGTCAAGATACTAAAGTCTAAGCCATAAAAATCACATCTTCAATGTTAGGATACTGTATCTACGGATACGTAAATTCCAAGCTAGAATTCAAGTGAAGGGGAGGGAGCAGCTTCAATAGCTTTGGCTGTGAAAACTTTTGGTCTTGGAGCATCATTGTCATCAGTTCACCCAAGATCGGTAGGACAAATAACTACTAGGTTTGTGCAAGGAAATCTTCTTGCGTGACGATCAAGGGAAAGAGTTGAAAAAGAAAGAGATTCATTAGCTATGGAATCTGATAGGTATCGGTATTAAACAGAGAGGGCTATTCACAAAGCATTCTGTGATGCGCTCCGATCCAAAGGAATTCTCGGGCTTAGAGGTATGGATAGTCCTAAGACTTGCCTACTGCTTTGTTATGAGAGCTGGATCGATTGAATCTTTACTATATATGTATCAAACAATTATTTATAATAATATAGAATCACAATTACAACATTAATTAGGTACAGTAGTTTTGAACCAACTTGGTATCACAATATTAAATCAAATCTTGGTACCCTAAACTCAAAACCTTGGGTATCCCCAATTACCTTGGTTCCTCAAGGTAATTCCCAATACCTTGTTATATTAACTACCCGTATATATAATGCATATACTAAATATTATACATATAATGAAATTAGCAATTAAGAATATATTACATCAATATTAATACCAATATATATATACATATATCTATCTACAAGTATATAATCATATATATATATATATATATATATATATATATATATATATATATATATATATATATATATAATCTGCCAACTGTCGCTAAAACCTGTGCTGAAAACCTGATATTCTGATACGCTGCCCTTATTGTGACTGTTCTGACTGTCGCTGAAGCTGCTGTCGCTGCTACTGCTGACTTTTCCACTGTTGCTGCTATTTTGGTGACGGTTTGTAGCCGTCACCGATCTGCTGTCGCTACAGTTGCCTATGTTTTCCGCTGCTGCTACTATATTAATGACAGTGGCTGTTGTCATTAATGATGCTGCTACTGCTACAACGGCTGCTGCTGCTGCGGCTGATTCAAGTGACAGCGGCTGTCACCAATGCCTCCGTCGCCAAAGCACTAAAATATATATATATATATATATATATATATATATATATATATATATATATATATATATATATACTAATAAAAAACTATACATACACCCTTCCTAGTGTTATGTACATAAATACTATATAGCAACAATACACACACATAAATATATTGATAATTATATATAATATGCATATATATATAATCATATAGCAACTATATATAATATAATTATCCAATTAAACATACATATATATATATACATGCTACAATATGTATATACTACACAATATCACCTAAAATTAACATAGTATCATATATATATATGTATTGTTACAACTATATAGAATATATGTACCTAACAAACACATATAATAATAATAACACACACACACAAACACACACACACACACACACACACACACACACACACACACATATATATATATATATATATATATATATATATATATATATATATATATATATATATATATATATTTTGTAACAACATATATACATATTTACACATAATATATATACTCTTAGTACATACATAATACATAGATCTAGGATACAAGAAGAAAAATTATATATACACTTTAATATATATATAATATCTATATTTATATATATATATGCACAAATATAATTTTTATGAATTAAGAGCACAAAAATTAGATCTACATGTAATTACACAACATATGGAGAGTATCACACAGTATCCTACTAGATCTAGGATACGCATGTGACACGAGTCCACCACACATCCAATCGTACCCCGAAGGACACAAAAAAGTCACATATATTATTTATGAACAATATGAAGAGTCAAATATAGATGTACGTATCCGTGTCAAAATATGACATGTACAAAATCCCGTGTCGGAGGGAAAACCCCCCAAATCAACACGTATCACCAAATTATTGGGATACGACCTACACATACCTAATTGTGGACATAAAACTAGCCCCAAACACACAAACACATGCCAAATTGATCTATAGGATCAATTGACACACACAACAATTGTCAATCTCGGAATTCTCCCAAAATTGACACAAAAAGTACCATAACTTTCTCAATAGGCCTCCTATGAACACAAAACCAAATCCTATGGGTAGCCTATGCATATGGGTTGATTTTTCATGGTTAAATCTCAAATTTAGAACCTAATTTAATGAGAAAAACTGAATTCTACCTATTGAAAGATGGATTCCAATGAAATCTCCAATTGAGATGAAATTGCCTCCAACTTGTAGATCATTGCTCATCTTTGTAGATCTTTGCTTCCTCCTTCTCGATTCTTGCTTCTCAAGTCTCTAATGGTGATTTGGGAAGGAATTGGAATGAAATTTGGTAGGAAAATAAAATGGGAATGAAGGAATTTGATAGAGAAAAATTCTAGATCTAGTTTTGGAATGAAAAGAGGAGAGAGAATTCCCCTCCCCCTTTATAAATAGGCCGGCCCCTATTTCCCCTCCCTCAAGCTACTATAAAATGTCCATTATACCACTTGTGTCCTTTCATGAAGAAATAATTAAGGAAGGAAGCTTCTAGTCTAATAATTTAATTAATTTAATCCATCTCCTTAACAATGGGCTAAGTTCTAACCAATTAATTCATGTTGGTCCATGGGTCTAAACTAACAAGTTAGGTCCACTAACACAAGTCCAAATTAAATAACTAATATCTAATAAAAATTAAATAATACAACAAATAATTATTTATCATACACAATATTTAATTAAATAGAAAATTACTAAAATACCCTTTCCTAGAAAATATAGTAGTGACAAGTCTACCCTCCTTAAAATAATTTCTTCCTCAAAATTCAAAAATAAAAAATACCCCCAGAAAATAGCAGAACAGAACTAAAGAATCATAACTAATTATGACAGAACATAACAATGAACAGAACATAACTAGGAAATAACATACCTCAAGGCACAAACAAATATGGATAACACTCTCGCATTTCATCCTCTCTCTCCCAGGTATACTCTCCCGGAGAGTGATGCCTCCATGCGACGCGCACCAAAGGAATAGTCTGGTTCCTCAGCACCTTCTCTCTCGGATCCAGAATCTCAACTGGCTGCTCTGGATAGCTAAGAGTAGGGCCTACCTCTATCTCTGAGTGATCCAATACATGACTAGGATCTGCCACGTATCGTCTCAACTACGACACGTAAAACCCATTGTGTAATCCCTCCAAAGCAAGTGGCAAGTCTAGCCTATAAGCAACTACACCGACCCTCTTTAGAATAGTGAAAGGTCTGATGAATCGCGGACTAAGCTTCCCATCTCCACCGAAGCGAATCGTGCCTCGTGTCGGAGAAATCCTCAGAAATACCAAACCACCCACCTAGAATAAAATACCACCTTAAGAACTTAATCTATAACAAACAACCAATAACAAGCACAAACAAATCTAAACTATACCTCAATCTCCAAAGGTCTCCGATGGCTATCGGCCCAATGCCGTTGTCTTTCCTGCGCCACTCGAAATCTGTCTCTGATCAATTGAACCTTCTCTGCTGCATCCACAACCATCTCTGGCCCAAGCAAAACTCTCTCTCCAACATCATTCCAAGACAAAGGAGTACGATACCTCCGACCGTACAGAGCTTCAAAAGGTGACATCTCTATACTGGCCTGGTAACTGTTGTTGTAAGCAAACTCTACCAAATGGAGATGGTCCTCCCAAGAACTTCCGAAATCTAGTACACAAGTACACAATATATTCTCGAGAGTCTGAATAGTCCTCTCCGACTGTCCATCTGTCTGGGAATGATATGCAGTACTGAACTTGAGCTGAGTGCCCAAACTCTCCTGCAAACTCCTCCAGAAATGAGAAGTGAAACGACTATCCTGATACGAGACTATGCTGACGGAAACTCCATGTATCATAATGATCTGCCTCACATACATCTCTGCCAGCTTCTCCGTAGACAACCCCACCTTGAAAGGCAAAATATGGGCCGACTTGGTCAACCTATTAACGATGACCCAAATTGTGTCTTTCTCTCTGGAGATCGTGGAAGTCCGAACACAAAATCTATAGTAATGTGTTCCCACTTCCACTCTGGAATGGGTAATGGTTGAAGTAAACCTCCTGGCCTCTGCCTCTCGACTTTCACCTGCTAGCACACTAAGCATCTGGATACAAACTGTGCCACTTTCCTCTTCATGCCATACCACCATACACTCTCTCGCATATTCTGATATATCTTGTTAGCACCTGGATGCATGGAATACTGAGAGCGATGCGCTTCCTGCAATACCTCCTCACGCAGCTCCCCACTAGGCACACATAATCTAACTCCATGTCTCAAAGATCCATCCTCTGTAATAGTGAAATCATCCTCCAATCCTGCTCTCACCTGAGCTCTGATACTCCTCAGAGATACCTCCTCATACTGTGCTGCCTTGATCCTGTCCACTAAATATGAATGTATCTACAATCCCAATATCTACATAGCAAAACCAGGACCAATCACCTCAATGTCCAAGCTCTCCAAGTCCTCCAACAAATATTGATCCTGCATCAAGAACATAGCTACCGGATACCTGCTCAAAGCATCGGCAACTACATTAGCTTTCCCAAGATGATATTGCAAATATATATCAAAATCCTTCATCAGTTTCAACCACCGACGCTGCCTCATGTTCAACTCCTTCTGCGTGAAAACGTACTTCAAGCTTTTGTGGTCTGTGAAGATTTCCATACGCTCTCCGTACAAATAATGTTTCTACAACTTCAGAGCAAAGATGACTGCTGCCAACTCCAAATCATGGGTAGGATAGTTCTTTTCATGAGGACGCAATTGCCTGGATGCATAGGCAATCACTTTCCCATTCTGCTGAAGAACACAATCCAAATCTTTCTCCGATGCATCACTATAAATAGTGAAACCTCCGGACCCTGATGGCAACGTCAAAATAGGAGCAGATGTCAACCTCTTCTTCAACTCCTCAAAAGCAACCTGGCAATCCTCCATCCAAACAAACTCTACATCCTTCCTTGTGAGTCTGGTCATCGGCTCGGCAATCCTCAAAAAATCTTGCACAAACTTCCTGTAGTAGTCTGCCAATCCCAAGAAACTCCTGATCTCTACTACAGAACTCGGGGTCTTCTAAGATTTCACTGCTGCTATCTTCTTCGGATCCACTAAAATAGCATCACCAGTCACAACATGCCCCGATAACTCTACCTTGTCCAAAAAAAACTCATATTTGGACAACTTTCCATACAACTTCTCCCACTACCAGAAAAAATTAAATTAGCGACGTTAAAAAACATCGCTAAATGACCAAAAAATATCGCTAATCATATTTAGTGACGTAATTAGCGATGTTTTAAAAAAGTCGGAACAAAGCAAGTCGCTAAAAAAATGTCGCTAAACGTCGCTATGTCGACGTTTTTTAGCGACTTAAATGTGTCGCTAAAATTAGCGACATTTTGCGACGCAGCGTCAATAATTAGCGACATTAATTAACGTCGCTAAATGTCGCTAATTAGCGACTTATAGAGCGACATTACAGCGACATCTTTAATGACCTAGCAATACTGCCATGTCAGCAATTTGCGACATACAACGACATTTTTAGCGACATATTTAGCGACGTATTTAGCGATGTGTATACACGTCGCTAAAAACGTCGCTAATTTTACAAAAAAATAAAAAAAGAATACTGAATTATTTTTAAACTATTATTCCTATAGTTTATTAAATCACAATCTATACAAATAGACCCGGAGCAACCCTCCGTTGAATTTTTTGGTTTGCCAATCCCTTTGGGTTGAACACTCAACACCAGTAAAATAACATATTTAATATGAATAATATAATAAAATTTGAAGAAAAGAAAGCATCCAGCAAATCTCATCGTAATGAATACGGCAAATATATATCCATACAATCTCATCCTAAATAATACAAAAAATACAAATATCCAGCAACTAGCTATACTACTGCAGATCTGCAGGAGACTGACCACCGACGCACATGAAGGATAAGAACAGCTCATACTGCTCCCGTGGAATCGACACTGATGTCGATAGAGAAGGCAGTGACGTCGGTAGAGTCTGTGTCGATGTAGGCGCACCAGGAGGTCGTACCCGCTCCAAGTCTGCGAGTCGCTGGTTGTAAGAATCCATGGTAGATAACAGTCTCATATTGCTATGAACTATTGAATCCTGCATCATCGTCAGCCTCTCGCCCATCGATAGTTGTGATTCCTGCAGCTCCATGATGTTGCGGTCTGTCGAGGCTCTAATATCATTTGTCAAATCCCGGAGCTCCGTGATACTGCGGTCGAGCATATCGAATCGTGCGATGAGCATCGGATCGTCCGCCTACGGCTGGGACCGGGGCTGCTCCTCCATCCTTTGCAGCAACTCGTCACAGAGAGACACAATCTGACGGTTAACGGCCTACTAGACTCTGGCCGACGACTGCGAGGGTTGTATGGAATACGCAGCTGTCGGGGAGGCCCTAGATAACTGCGTCGCAACCAGGGCACCATAGGATCTCGTACAGTAGTACGTACCCCTCTGGAGACCACCAGTTGCGGTCACCTACATGTGGTCCGCCGAGGAGCTGGAGCGGGCTGCGAGGAAGTACCAGCCTTTCCAGTTGTAGGTGCACTAGCATTCGCCCGCTCACGCAGCCTAAGATACTCGGCCTATAAAGGTTTGAAACTCGATAATTGCCTAAGTTATATTAAAATTAATACAAAGTAAAGTAATACTTACATAGGTCTGCGAGGCCCTCTCATCAATAAGATTTTCGTCCTAGCGATGGGTGGCCAAGAAGACGGTCACCATGTTTGCATCATCATCCCTCTGTACCTGTTAAAAATATATTATTTAGTACTAAACTTAAATATATTTTTTCTACTACTATTTTATGGTACTTACATTAAAATAATATATTTTAAAATAAAAAACATACCAATCGACGAAAATATTCCGTCATCGGAATTGAGCCACCACACCACTTGGAAGCATTCCGCCTAGCTGCTTTGGCCTTCTCAGACCTTTCCTTGTAGCTCGGATCTTCGAATCTAGCCCTCATCGCAGTCCACTGCTCAGGCGTGATCCAACCTTGGATCGGTTTTCCAGTATGATCACGAGCATTCTGGTCATCCAGAGCATCTCGGATAAGCTTGGCGGCAACGGTAGGAAAGAGCCGCTCGATCAACTCGGTCCAGTGCGGAGGATAGAAGTAAGTTTGCTACAATAAATAATTTAGTAAGTGAGCATCACGGATAAGTTATATAATATGCATAAATTAGAGGATTTGTTTAATATACTTTTACCTGGAAGTGCGCAAACCAGAATGCCTTCCTCTCCTCCGGAGCCTCAGAGTAGTTGATCCAAGGGCCACCGTAGTTGTTCCTCAGAAATTGGCCCAGGCGTCTCTGAACCGACGATGGACGATATCTATACAGAGATAATTATTTTGATCAAAAAGTTAATATACGATGAATAAAGAAATACACGATATATATTATGCTAAACCATCTAATTGACTTACTTTGTACCATCGGCCCAAATCTCTGTCCTCGTATCCTCCGGAGGTGTGCATGGAGCATCTTGCTGATGTTGGGACAACGTGGGCACGACCTCCTGGACATGCTCATCTGTCTCCATGGTTCCGTCAGCAGGAGAATGCTGGACGAGGGAGTACTATCACGCTTGGAACTACTCGTCCCAACAGTCGGAGATGTGAGTGATAGATATACTGGAGTACTGGGCGACGCTAATTCGGAACCAACAGTAGGTAGTACCGGAGGAGCACTCTGTCTACCTCGGGACCTGCCGAATCCTCCGCGTCGTCCTGTCATACCTGATAACAACATATGATGAATACATAAAAACACAAATATATAGTACATTCTACAGTCAAAATGTGATATATATCTCAAAGGATTCTACAGTCAAAATATAATACATATATTCGTTAAAATAGTACATTCTACAGTCAAAATATAGTTACATTCTATAGGCAAAATATTTTATTTTCAATCATCTTCAGAAAATTTATCTTGTTCGCCTTCCTCGTCCTCCTCTTCCTCCTCCTCGTCTTAAACTTTTATCTACTTCGTCTTCGTCTTCCTCTTCGGATAATTCTATATCTTCTGCATTATTACTCGTGTAATGAGTAACTTCCGTTAAGTCCACATCTACAATATTTGTTACAAGAGGTAGATCGTCCTCCTGATAAGCTATTTCATAATTGTCCGGATTGAAACTAGGTTCCGCCGCATCATAATTGTCCGAATTAAAACTAGGCCCCGCCGCATCATAAACCATGTTTACCCACCCGTCGTCGTAAGCATCGTGGTTGTGGACATCCATATACGGCTCCACATAGGGCTCCGACTCCGATGCCAGAGATACAAGTTCTCCGTGTGTGGTCCACTGATAGTAATTTGGCGCGAAGCCCTTCGACTACAAATGATATATGACTTCCACTTCTGGATGATATTTTCTGTTGCGACATCTCACATACAGACACTTAATTTTGGTACCGTCCATATACTGAGGGAATGCCTTGGCGAACTGTAGGAACTGTTGTACACCCTCAATGAATTTATCCCGCACACCGCACATGTCATCAGGATAACGGTTGTACATCCACGAATGATGACGCAGATAGTAATTCATATCCATTTCTAGATACTTCTGCAAAAATGACAGTATGTATTATATAAATTATTACATACAGTGTGATTCTCTAAAGAAGAAGCTGATAATTAGTTGGCTAGGTAATCTATATTTGAAGTCACATAGAAGAAGCATGCTAGATCCTGGTAACTATAGCAAACCCAAATCCCAGCCTAGGCCAGGACAGAAGCTGTGGTTTCTTTTTTGTTAGGCTTGGTTTGGGATTGTTAAAGCTTATTATAAGATGGTAGGATTAAATTAAAAAAGATAATAAATTTTTAAGTCAAAACGAATTTGATAAGCAACACTTTTTGATGTGATTCAAGTTTCTGCTTTCTTTCCTCAGAGTGAATATATCTACTGGACTATAGTAGCACAATGTAAACTTTAAGTCATAGAAGTATCTTCTTAGATTAAGAACTGCCAGATTAGAAACCTTAACGACATGTCAGACACATTAAATTGTAATAACAAGATACTTCTATGATGTCTTTTATAAGGAAGAGCATCAACCATGTCAAACTATTAGACATGTCAAGATTCATGGAATATGATTTTGTCTAATCAGCATCTCACTCATGCTACCAACTAGGCGTAATAGAAGACTTGTGATGAGACATACAAAATAACTTCCATCTAAGGTTGCTACTGTAGAAACTTACTATACTTAAGCAACAAAATATTATTAAGATTAGTGTTCATATGCTTCTAAGAAATTGGACCTGTAATAGGTGTTTCCAACAGTTGATCGTTTAATATTCTATGGTAAAGAGCTAAAACATGCATAAATGACCAAACCATAATAAGAGGTTGCCAAATCTATAGCACGATTATCCAAGCTTCTCCAATAAGAGAATGGTCAGGTATTGACCGGTTGCCAAGCTGACATCAATCTCATATGCTAGTAAGATTAATATTCATGAGCAGATTCTTCATTTTCTAACCCATCTAAAGTTAGATAGAGTTTTGATATCTTCAAATGAGTACGCATAATTTTAGCTAAACATATATTGAGAAGTGAAGAATGAAGGTCAAGGTAGAAAACTTATTTCTTCCAGCAAATTTGTAAATAATCCATAAATTCCTTTTCATGGGTCCTAACTAGTAAGTACTACTATATATAAACTCATCTGAGCCATTAACACGAGAATAAAATAAAATTACAAACGTAAACTTAGTGAACATCAATAATTAATTATTTGTAAGCAGAAAGTATATGTATTTAGGCAGAGCAGTAGACAGTGTATTCTAGGATTAAGGTAGTCTTGAATAAGATAGACGTATAGAAATCAATCCTGATAAAAAATGCTAACCCTAACCCTGACCCTAACCCTAATCCCAGGTCAAAAAACCTAACCCTGACCCTAGGTCCTGATCCCAGGTCGTATCAGTTTTGGGTTAGGGTTGGTGTCATGTGTATGTATGTGTGTCATGTCCGTGTCAGTATTTGTCAAGTATTTGTTGTGTCAGTATCACATATGTGTCCTATGAGAGAGAGAGAGAGAGAGAGAGAGAGAGAGGGTTTACCTAGAGCTCGAGGAGGAGGAGGGGGATGCCGGAGTAGCAGCTATGGAGACACCAGTCGCCGGAGAGGGGGTAGGGGAAATCGCCGGAGAGAGAGAGAGAGGGTTTTAAATATTTCAAAATATTCGACCGCTGGGGGAAAACGAAATTGAGCCCTAATTAACCAAATGTTAGCGACGTTTAGTGACGTCAAATAAAAACGTCGCTAAATAAATTTTAGCGACGTCTTAGACGTCGCTAAACACGTTGCTAAATATTTTTAATATTAACGTTGCTAAATACGTTGCTAAACTAGACATATTGGCGACGTTTAGCGACCTTAATTGAACTTATAGCGACTAATCATTTAAAATCTAAATAAAAGTCGCTAAACGTTGCTAAACGTCGCCATTTAGCGACGTCTAGCGACGGTTTTACATGGAGTTGCCAATTTATATTTTATTAGCGACGTTTTATTTGACGTCGCTAAAAAATATGCTAATCCCGCTTTTTCTAGTAGTGTCCTTCCTCAGCACATCCAACACAATCCTCAAATGCTCCTCATGCTCCTCCGGTGTCCTCGAGTATATGAGTATGTCATCGATGAACACCACTAAGAACTTGTCAAGGTACTGGTGGAACACTTTGTTCATCAAGTTCATAAATACCGCCGGTACATTAGTCAAACTAAACGGCATCACCATAAACTCGTACTGACCATACCGAGTTCTAAAAGCAGTCTTCGGTATGTCCACCAGCTTCACCTTCACCTGATGGTAGCCTGATCTCAAGTCTATCTTAGAAAATACCTTCGCACCACTTAACTGATCAAACTGATCATCAATCTGTGACAAAAGATATTTATTCTTGATAGTGAGATTATTCAAAGCCCTGTAATCAATGCACATGCGCACCGACCCATCCTTCTTCGGTACAAACAATACCGGGGCTCCCCATGGTGAAAAACTCGATCTGATAAACCCTTTATCCTGCAATTCGTCCACCTGCTTCTTCAGCTCGGCCAGCTCGCTGTTGTTTACTCTATAGACATGCTATAAAATTGGTTCTGCACCTGGTACCAAGTCTATAGAAAATTTAATATCTCGATCTGGCGGCAAACCTGGCAATTCCTCATAAAACACATCCAAGAACTCTGCTATCAACGGATGCGGTAACTCCTTGTCTTCTATTATAGCTCCACAAATATTGCCTTCTTCCTGCTCTGCAGCTCCTCTAGCAAACTCAAACTCTGGCTCTCCTGGCGGACCAAACAAAACTCTACCTCCTCTACAATCGATGCTAGCACGGTGCCTACTCAACCAATCCATCCCAAGTACAATGTCATAGCTCAGAAGTGGCATTACAAGTAGACACGCACTCAACTCCCGGCCTCCCATAGTAACTCTTCGATCCTTGCAAATATCATTAACCAGGATAATGCCTCCCTCGGTCATGATCTTGCAAGTCCTAAGCAAAGACTCAGCTACCAAACCATGCTTCAGAGCAAAAGAAACAGATACAAAACTATAAGAAGTACTACTATCAAACAAAGCTAAAGCTGGAATGGAATCAAGAAGAATAGAACCTGCGATGACATCTTCGATGGGTTCATCCTCCTCAATGGTCATAGCAAACGCTCGTCCTTGACGTGCACCTCCCTGCTGCTGATGCTGGATAAAACGCTGCTACTATGTCAGAAGCGGTCCCCTCGGCTGTGCTACATGTGGTCTCGTCTGTGCCATCGGAGATGAAGCTGCTCCCTGAACTGTACGACCAGGACACTCCCTCAATTGATGCCCTTCAGTACCATAATATAAACAAACTCTCAACCTCCTCCTGCAAACTTCCTAGATATGGTCGGGCTTCTTGTATTAGTGGCATGGAGCTTGTTGTAACTGTCTCTGTTGCTGTGGTGTCTGGTGAAAAGGTGCCTTAGCTGGAGTCTGGTTCTGTTGTGGTTGCTGGAAAGGTCTGGACTAGAAATGAGGATATTTGGTAGATACTGCACTGCCGTTGGCCCCCTAAAAAGAATTATAGTCTCTCTTGGGCTTCAAACCCAACTCCCGCTCAACCTTGCGTGGCTCCACAAGTATCTCCAAGTATGTCTCATAAAAAGATGGAATGAGGATCTTCACTTCCCAGTTTAGACCCTTCCGAAAACGAATAGCTCGAACCTCCGGCTCTCTCACCAGATACTCTACAAATTGGCTCAACCTGCCGAACTCTGCAGCGTACTCCTCCACAGACATTCTCCCCTGAATGAGACTCTCAAACTGCCTCCCCAAGTCTAGCCTGTCTGCTCGAACGAAGAACTTCTTTTTGAAGAGGTCCTTGAATACCTCCCAAGATTTTCCTGCATCAACCAGAATCGGCTCATTCCTGAACCAAGTACGAGCAACCTCGAACAGTTGAAGTCCTACCGCCTCAACCTTCAGATCCTCAGAAAGACGGGACACCCTCATAAGACTCTTAATATCCTCGAGCCAATCATCAGCATAGACGATGCCCTCCGTTCCCTTGAAAATCTTAGGCTCCAGTTTCTTGAAGTCCTGAATGTTGCCTGGCCGAAGCTAAGCAACCTGAGGAACATTCTACTACTGGACCGAAACTTCTCTCTCGACTACAGCACGAGCAAGCTGATGAGCACTCTCGATGCCCTGCCGTAGAACGTCGGTCTGCCTCTGATGTGCCTCTGACTGAGCCCTCTGTGCCTCAAGCATCTCACGAAATAGTATAAACATCTGTGTCGCCTCTGTTGGCACAAGAGGTGGAGGTGGAAGCCCCTCAGATACAGCTGGCACAGTCCTCTGAGTAGGTGGTGGACCTCCGAAAGCAGCTGAAACTCCAATTATCGGAGAAATGACTGGTGTAGGCCCTCGGGATATCGCAGACCTCTCAGAAGCTGCTCTCCCCTGCTGCGATCTAGTCTTAGGCGGCATCCTAAGACAAAGTGAAAGAAAGAATCAATATGGCACAAGATGTAAGACACTCAAGGAAATGACAAATTAAGAGATCAAGTATCAATATTAAAGGAGAATAGTTGTATCAAAAGAATTTTCCTAGGTGTGATTGAGTATCTCAGCCTATATCCTATATCCTATCGCAGGCTCGCAGTATTATAACTAAATTATCGTACTACCACGACATCACATACTTTACGAAGCTAGACCTGCGTGGGCTACCACTAAAAATGTATCACGACCCGCACCCGGTGTAAGGGTACAAGTTGGAAACAACGCCCAGCCTACGCTGCAGAATCAATGGTAGAATGCTGTCTGGATAATCTATCTAATAATATAATGAACCACCAACAATGATAATATACTCAATCACAGAACTAAGATAGAAATGAGCACGAATCATATAAAGAATAGAATAGTCACAATACAACTCATGGGTCTAAAATAATACATCAATAAGTCTGAAAGAAATAACAAATGTGCTGGAGACAAATCAGTACAAAGAATACTAAGAAGCTACTACTCCTGGGTCAACTGTCTCAGTTGGGATAAGTCTCTCCTGAGCCAGGGTCTCAGACTCTAAACCTACAACATCCTGAGGTCCATAATAGGTAGGGTACCACTCCTCAGTGTTATCTGAAAAAATATATCCAGTCAGGAAAGGAGCAGAGTACATCTCTAACAGCAGTTCTAATCAATGATAAAAACTATGTAACAATAAATAGATATAAATATATAAGATACACAATAGATACGAGAGAGATATATATATATAATAAGAAAATACTGGAAATAATATAATAATGAGCAATATGTCAAAGAGCAAGAATACTAATGTTTAAGTGTGTGAGTACTAGCTTTAACATATGATCGACTTGGGAACTTGACACAAGATACAAGATTTATGGCCTGGCTAATCATACGTGCGGTGTATGATTAACACTATTCAAGATACAATATGGGTATGATCACATATCTACACTACATACTTTCCACCCCCGACTGGTATAATAGATCCAATCATGGTACGCTATGGCACAGAATTCCCCAAGAAGATAGCTAGTCTCCCCGAGAATCAGTGTCTGTACATGTACAAGATAATCAATAAAATAAGGCTTGCACAAGATATACCATATACCAAGGAATAATATCTCATGACGAGATCCGGATATACCAATCCGTGTAACCATTATGTCAAGAAAAATATGGATATCTACACTAGATACAATGAACATAAAGGATATCATAAATGAGAAACTATCAGAGAATGTACTCGCCTGAAGTCCAATGAATAGTCTCACCAATGTCTGACACGGTGCCTCAAAGACCTAGATATGGAATACAATATCAATACAAGATTCTGAGAAGAAAATAAGTTAAACTAGTCAATTTCTAGGTTAATAAGTCAATTCTAAGTCAAAAGTCAACTATGGTCAACTATGGCCAACTATGGTCAACTATAGTCAAACTATGGTCAACTATCTATTTTTAGGTTGCACAAGTCTAACACAAATATTGTGTCAAGATACTAAGGTCTAAGCCATAAAAACCACATCTTAAATGTTAGGATACCGTATCTATGGATACGTAAATTCCAAGGTAACACATCACTATATATATCAAACAATTATTTATAATAATATAGAATCATAATTACAACATAATTAGGTACCGTGATTTTGAACCAACTTGGTATCACAATATTAAATTAAATCTTGGTACCCTAAACTCAATACCTTGGGTATCCCCAATTACCTTGGTTCCTCAAGGTAATTCCCTATACCTTGTTATATTAACTACCCATATATATAATACATATACTAAATATTATACATATAATAAAATTAGCAATTAAGAATACATTACATCAATATTAATACCAATATATATATATATACATATATCTATCTATAAATATATATATATATATATATAATCTGCCAACTGTCGCTAAAAGCTGTGCTGAAAACCTGATATTCTGATACGCTGCCCTTATTGTGACGGTTCTGACTATCGCTGAATCTGCTGTCGCTGCTGCTGCTGACTTTTCCACTGCTGCTGCTATTTTGGTGATGGTTTATAGCCGTCACCGATCTGCTGTCGCTGTTGCTGCCTATGTTTCCCGCTATTGCTGCTATATTAATGACAGCGGCTGCTGCTGCTGATTCAAGTGACAGCGGCTGTCACCAATGCCTCCATCGCCAAAGCACTAATATGTATGTATATATATATATATATATATATATATATATATATATATATATATATATATATATATATATATATATATATATATACCAATCAAAACTATACATACACCCTTCCTAGTGTTATGTACATAAATACTATATAGCAACAACACACACACACATAAATATATTGATAATTATACATATATGCATATATATATATAATCATATAGCAACTATATATAATATAATTATCCAATTAAACATATATATATATATATATATATATATATATATATACATGCTATAATATGTATATACTACACAATATCACCTAAAATCAAAATAGTATCATATATATATGTATTGTTACAACCATAAAGAATATATGTACCTAACAAACACATATAATAATAATAACATACATATATATATTGTAACAACATATATACATATTTACACATAATATATATACTATAACATATATATTTATACATGTAGAAGAATGGCTACATAATATATATACTCTTAGTACATACATAATACGTAGATCTTGGATACAAGAAGCACAATTATATATACAGTATAATATATATAATATCTATATTTATATATATATATATATATACACAAATATAATCTTCATGAATTGAGAGCACAAGAATTAGATCTACATATAATTACACAATATATGGAGAGTATCACACCGTATCTCACTAGATCTAGGATACGCATGTGACACGAGTCCACCACACATCCAATCGTACCCCGAAGGACACAAATAAGTCACATATATTATTTATGAACAATACGGAGAGTCAAATATAGATCTACGTGTCCGTATCAAAATATGACATGTACAAAGTCCCGTGTCGGAGGAAAAAACCCCCAAATTAACACGTATCACCAAATTATTGGGATACGACCTACACGTATCCAATTATGGACACGACACTAGCTCCAAACATATAAAAACATGCCAAATTGATCTATAGGATCAATTGACATACACAACAATTGTCAATTTCGGAATTCCCCCAAAATTGACACAAAAAGCACCATAACTTTCTCAATAGGCCTCCTATGAACACAAAACCAAATCCTATGGGTAGCCTATGCATATGAATTGATTTTACATGGTTAAATCTTAGATTTAGAACCTAATTTAAGCAGAAAAACTGAATTGTACCTATTGGGAGATGGATTCCCAATGAAACCTCTAATTGAGATAAAATTGCCTCCAACTTATAGATCCTTGCTACTCTTTGTAGATCCTTGCTTCCTCCTTCTAGATCCTTACTTATCAAGTCTCTAATAGTGATTTGGGAAGGAATTGAAATAAAATTTGGTAGAAAAATGAAATAGAAATGATGGAATTCGGTAGAGAAAAATTCTAGATCTAGTTTTGGAATAAAAAGAGGAGAGAGAATTCTCCCCCCCCCTTTATAAATAGGCCGGCCCATATTTTCTCTCCCTCAAGCTACTATAAAATATCCATTATACCCCTTGGGGCCACTCATAAAAAAATAATTAAGAAAGGAATCTTCTAGTCTAATAATTTAATTAGTTTAATCCATCTCCTTAACAATGGGCTTTTTAAATGGGCTAAGTTCTAACCAATTAATTCATGTTGGTCCATGGGTCTAAACTAACTAGTTAGGTCCACTAACACAAGTCCAAATTAAATAACTAACATCTAACAATAATTAAATAATATAACAAATAATTATTTATCATGCACAATATTTAATTAAATAGGAAATTACTAAAATACCCTTTTATAGAAAACATGGTAGTGACAATGTATCTGTTGCAGACATTGCAATCACCTGCACTGTACAGCAGTGGTGGAGGCAGGTCTTGTGAAAGGGAATTAGAGTGCACATGCAGGTTGAAGGAATGACCTGTGTGTTTGAGAAGTGAGAAGGTTGTGCATAGTGCAGGCTTGTGCAAGTGGGATGTGTGGTATGAGTTTGATGCAGTTAGTTGTTGCATAATTGGTACATGAGGACTAGTGTAGTGTAGGTTGAGGGATAGTCGGGTGTAAGAAGAGTGTTCAGTGTATTGGAGCCAAGTGACCGAATGTGTGGACAAGGAAATCAAGTGTCCAGGAGTGTGTAAAATGAGAGATTTATAATTTGAGTTATGGAAAAGGTATTGAGGTATTGGAAGGGGGTATCCAATAGGTAATGTAGATATGGTGCATTGGGTGGAGGTATCTCAAGATACCAATATGTAATATGGAGGTAAGTGGTAAGGGTCGAAGATAGCAAGGTATTGGTGCCAAGGTAAGGGGTAATAGCCTAGGTAATGGTTTAACTAAGGTTTTATATAGAATACCTATTAATATATAGGACCTATACATATGTGATAGCTAGTATCACTATACTATAAGGTATTAATATATAATAACTATAAGATATTATATTAACTAGTATGGACCTAGAAATTGAGGTATAGCCTAGTATAGCCTAGTATCAATTAGTTTGGCCTTGTAATCAACCTAGAAGCTAAGTATTGACCTAAAATCAAGGTATTGGCCTAATTTGACCTAGTTTGACTGGTATGACCTAGAAATGACCTAGAAATCATATTTTAGTACATTTAAGCTTATTATCACTCATTATCCCAATTGATATAAATTTTTATATAGGTCTGTGTGATACCAGTTCGGACACTGAGTTGCACCATTTGCTCAAGACTATAGGCGAGTACATTTCTCTGTTAGTTTTTATTTTATGATAGTTTATATATCACATATTCTAGAACTGTATACTTAATTCTGACATAGTGGTTGCACGGACTGGTACAATATTGATCCTGTCAGAAGATATTATACCTTATCATGTTCAGCGGGTACTCCTTCACATGTATTTCATCGTGTGTATCGGGTTTTAATTTTAGTGTACTTTATGTTCACATACTACTCGTATTCAGTGTGCCCATATTCGTAACTATCATGATTGGATCCATTGGCATTGGTTGGGGATGGGATAGAAGGAGTTGGTTATATGATCAAGCCCAAGTGTATTCGTGTACATGTCGATTATATATCATACGTGTAATCGAGTTACCATATTATATTCATGTTCAACCCAAATTGATCACATAATGAACTTATAATCTATGACACATTAGTTAGTTTTAACTTTTTCATTTAAATTACAGTTGTTCATATTGCCTATTTTTTATTCCAGTACATTATATGTTAACTCTAGTTCACTATATTTCTTATAGCTAGTTATCATGTATCATTTTCTATTATTTATTATATATGTTTGATTATGTATTTGAAACTATTTTCAGAGGTATATACTTCGCTCCAATCCTGACTGGATATATTTTTTAGACGATTGGCTTGTAGACTAGTGTCCCGCCTACTATGGGTCGCAGGTCGGTGTTCCATTAGAGGATACTCCTTTAGATCAAGAGGACTTAGTACCAGAGGCTGAGGAGACTCAGACTTACTGTTTTGACTTGCAATAGACTTTATTGAGACTTTTTGGCAAGTATATATATATATATATATATATATATATATATATATATATATATATATATATATATATATATATATATATATAATTTTGGACTTGTGGATATATTATGACTCTTTTCCTTCGTTATTCCCTATCCTTCTTTATCTTTCTTAGTTTGCTATGTGATTGAGTATTGTTACCTGTATTATATACCATATTGTTACTCCGTTTGGAGTTGAGATGACATTGACAGGTAGCTTATATATATTGTATAAGATGTTTAGATAGTATGGTTGACCCCGACAGCGTTCTACCATTGATGCTACGGCGTAGGTTGGATGTTGCTCACTAGTTCCCTTACTCCGGGTGTGGGTCGTGATAGCTTAGTTGCTATTGGTGATTTCTAGTTGTTGTGAGGTTGTAAGTCATACTAGAGGGCTCGAGTTAGTAGGGGGTTCAGGGCAGTGGCCATTCCTGCACTAACGGTTGTTGCACGTAGAGTTACAGTTGCATTGACTGCAAATAATGGGGGAGAAGCAAGTAAGTATTAGTGAATAGGTAGGAAGCTCGGGTAGGATTAGCTTGGCATGCCTAGTATTGTGTGGTTAATGTTTTGTATCAGAACTTGGGTTTCATGTGTCTGCCAATGAGGTATTAAGTGATTGTTTTAGAGTGTTATGACAAGAGTGTTTGTTGAGTGTGTTATTTATGTTCTGTTTTCTGCAAGAGCAGGTGTGTGGGATTGCTGGGTATCTTAGTATCTGGTGTACAATATGATACTTACAGGTAACTAGCAGTGCTCAAATGAATAGGATCTTGTGGGGACCAAGCAACACAGCTTGACACTTGATGTACTTGTTGCATCAGCAACAACAAGAGGAAGTATTAACAGCAACAGTCATAACATTTGCAGCAGAGGGTCAGGTTAGGCTATATGTGTGAGCTAGGAGAGGTTATCCAAGTTTGTGACTGTGAGGAAATAGTGTATTAGTGTGATTTTGTGATTAATTTTTGAGTAATATAGAAGGGCAGTGAGGGGTGTGGGCTAGTGTACAACATCGTGTTGTGCTTGGGTATAAATGACTGTGTGATGGTGTTGGCCTGTGCGTATGCTCGAGTATGTGTGGGTGAGTGAGTGAGTTAGTGTCTGTGATATGCAAGGGTTACCTGTATCAATAGGAGCAATGGTGTGTATGTTAGAGATTTAGAGTCTTGATGTTAAGATAAGGAAACCTTAGCTTCAGTGTGTCAGTGGTGTTAAGGTGTTTGTGGTGTTAGTTGTGTATTAGTCAGTGGGTGTTGCTGCATATGATACCAATTGGTATCATATCTGGGTTGGAGATCATAAAGGAAATGGTGTTATATGGGTGATAAGACGTGTAGTGCATGAGGGACCAAAGGTTTGGGAACCAATGAATGATAGGGTGAGGGAGTGATGTGTTGGAGGGTTCATATGAGCATAGTAAGAGTTGATTGGATATCTTTTGGTATGAATTGGAATTAGACAACAAGGGGTAGCAGTTGGGTTCTTATGATTGATGTAGTATAGAATCTGCTGTATTTTGAGCAGCATATTACAGTTGTAAAGTGAGGGAAACTGAAAAATATGAGGGAAGTAGATGTATGGGCCTGTGGATTACATGTAGTACACAATGAGTAATATTCAAGTGTATGCTTGTAGTGCCCCACTCCCCATTGACACTATATACAAGAGATATTAGTTTGCTGACTCAAAAAGAAAACCTTCCTGAAGAGCTCCTTATTGAACCAAAAGATGACTGATCTAGGTGAATGGGCAGAACTTCATTCACTGATTCTTGTCTTAATAATGAATCTGAGTTTTATAATATTTGTTGCTAAGAAAATTATTGTTTCTATTGCATGAATGATATGTCTCTGCATACTTAACTAGAACTTGTTTGCTTGTCAATAGAAGAACCTTGCTATGCTAATATGAAGAGAAAGAGAGTGCTTGCATGTTATCTTATCGTTTCTTCATAGATAGAACTATATGAAATATTTGAATGGTATCAGAGAGATGATGGCCTGTTTGCACAGAGAAGATAAGAGATAGATAGTCTGCTTGTTCATAATCATCTTGCATCATTGAGTTTTTCTGATAGAGTAACGTGCATTGCATCAGTCGAATAATGGCTATTAGTGAAGAGCTGATCCTTGGTCCCGACTGTTAATTTGAGCGTATTTTAGTGTAGAGAAACCATGAGTCACAGCTGCTATTAGCCAGATAGAGTTAGGACACCTTGAGGCAAGAAGTGCTCGTTATCAGGTGGGTGTTCTGTCATTAGTTAGCTGGATTACCGCTACTAATCCTAAGTTTCTCGGGGACCATCATATAGATAGGCCATCTCTTTTGCATGATAATAATGATAGTCCACTAGATGCTGTATTGTCCCTAGACTCTTTGAGTATTGTCACTCTCCATTCCCAATATACGTATTTGGAGCATAATTAAATTTTTGATAGCATAGTTATATGTTGTAGAGTGACTAGACCCATTTTTTGGTTTATTTGGCTCTTGGTTTATTTATTTGGTTTATTTTTATCATGAGTTAAACCCATGGTCCAAACCTCAAACCCTCCATATATAACCTAACTTTACTCTCTCTCTCATCTCATTTTTCCTCTTCCATTCTCTTTCTACGATCTACAGTGAGCCGTCGTGCCAAATACACTTGCTACAATATTTATATAATTATTTCTTGAAAGGATCTGGTAGTTGGACATTAACTTTAGTCGTGGCTCGATAATATTAATTGTTGCATCACACTTGGGTGAATCAAGATTTAACTTTAATAGACAATGTGGATTCGTATCAAGAGTGCCCTTGCTTAAAGTACGAAAATTAGGAAGAAATGATCATGTAACCACGACATGAGATTCTAAATCACCTAGGGTTAACTAGGCAACTTAATTTATAGAGCATTGGGAGGGAACGGTATCTTGAGATCGTGCATGTTGAACCACCCTAAGTTAGCTAGAGTATAGGTTGGTCACCACAGATACTGTATATCATCCGCACTAGTGGAGTACAGTGTCTAACTTATTTATAAGTCGAGCCAGTGTCTTTCCTATAGAAAGTCTGGAACTGCTACTGATCATTAAATTAGCCCAGGGCCCTTGTAAGGGACTAGTGCATCATATATTCTTGCTTGTATATCATTAGTTCAGCCAGCCCTGCTCGATTATGGCACGATCTGAGGATACTTATATATTATATTACTAGGATAACTCAGGGATCACATATCAAGCCATAACATATGTTTATTCGTTAAATCTATTTTAGTTAGAGAAGTGGACCTTTACAGCATGAAAGTTTAACTCATGTCCTTGTTCGGTTGTTGAGTTACATTGTTGTGTTACAACGGGATACGGATCGAAGCTACTTATTGTTACTATGTTATTTTACTTAATATTGTATCCCTACTTATTTATTGTGCCTTCTGTTGAGTGAAATTAGGGATATAGACTGTCGTGGTATAATAGTTTAACTCATGTCCTTGTTTGATTGTTGGGTAGAGATATTGTGTTACGATAGATTATGGACTGAAACTACGACGCAGAGTTATTCTAGCTGGACCATAATCAAGGGACGTATCCTATCTTGATGTGATGTGGAACTTCCTGTCCTTGTTTGGTGAAAGGGTGTCGTGTCATGTCATGGATGGGACATATGTCATTGATTGTTGGTTTAAGCATCCCATGCTATAGAACTAGTTTTGTTTCTTCATTTTGTGCTTTCTTTGTGGTACTTGTTATTTGGGGTCTGACTCCACTAATTTTGCATGGCCAGATTTAGGGCCAGTACCGGAGAATCAAGCGTATCTCTTCCTTACTGATGGCACGCACCAGAAGAATGGCTGTTGAGGGTCACGAGTGGGTTCCTTATTCACTGCTCGTCTTTTGTAAACTATAATCTTTTGGGCGTTTAGCCAACCAGCACCTGTTAGCCGGATAAACTGGACACTAGTTCCCTACATGACATATAATATATTCAGACTGCAGTTGACTCACTGTCATGTATACTTTTGATTGTATATCTGATATATCACTCATATTTGCAAGATCTCTAGAATATTCTGATGGGCATTGTGGATGCCTTACTGCTTATTCTGAAATATTTTATGTTATTGCTACTTGTTTGAATAATTGAGATATAGAAGTTCTTGACCCTAGAAGACTTGATTGTAGTATGCACCCCCTTGTCTCTTGACAAACTTAACATATTGTGGGTTGCTTGGGTAATCCACAAGGTATGTTTGGCTGAGTCATTCTTCCGCTCTCCAGTATTCTGGATCTGGGGCATGACAAGGTTTTAGTGGTGGCCCATGCAGGTCTATTTTTAAGACTTTTAGGGTAGCCTGATTATAGAAAATCTCAATCAAACATGTTCCTCCTTGAAATCCTGAATCTGCCTTCTCGAACTCAGCTTGACTTCTGTACCATTGATTCTTCGGTCCCTTCTTGTCATGTTCTTGATTTATCTTGTGTCCTTTTCTTTAGGGCTTTTTCAGAATCGGTAGTTGGAGCAAAATATTTTTAGAAGGACAAGGATCCATTAACCCACAACGAGAGATATCACCTATTCTCAGGGTATAACCCGTGGAGGAGCACAAAAAATAATATGTACCAAAAATTCCAGTACCCCCGATTGTACTGACAGTGCCAGCAGCACTTGATACATCGGTATTGCTAGAGATTATTCGAGGAATGATGGCGGCTCAACAACATCAACAGCTTCAGCAGCAGGAGCAGAATATCTTGTTGCATCAAGGATTACAGACGGCTTTGGAGAGAAGTGTTAGAACAGACTCAGGGGCATTGGTGAGGTTCTGCCGACTCAACCCTAGGTACTTTGATGGCACGGAGGATGCCATAACTGCAGATGCTTGGCTGCAGAACATTGAGACAATACTGACAGCAGCAAGGGTTCCAACTGAGGAACAAGTTGATCAGGTCCGATTGTAAATCCAAGACCTTGCCAGAGATTGGTAGGCAGCAGAAGAGGTTGGTTTAAGATAACCTGTCTCATGGGACAACTTCAGAACCCGATTAAGGGTCAAGTATTTTGGAGTGGTAATGCAGTATGAGCTACAACAGAGTCTTATCAACCTTAAACAGTCTGGGAGGCCCGTGGATGGCTATACAGCGGAGTTCTGTAGGCTTAGCAGGTTTGCCCCAACAATGGTGGCAACAAAACCAGAGCGGGCGATGAGGTTCAGTATGGACTTCATCTGGAAATTCAACAACTGGTAGAGGGCCATAAATATCAGACCTTCGACGAAGTATTGATCGCATCCAGGTGACATGAGCTGAAAGTACAGAGGTTAGCTTCGAGGATAGGAGGCTAGAAGAGGTCCTATGCACAAAGTGGAGGAGGAGGACCAGCATAACGGTCGTCAGCACCATCTTATGGCGTTCGCATTCATGACACGGCACCGAGGAGACTAATGACATCGGCAACAACAACACCAGCTCGGCCATATCAGTCGAGGCAGCAAAAACAATAACGATTGGGAGCCCCAGTCGGATGTACATATTATGTCAAGGGAGGCTATACCAAGGATGTGTGTAGGATAGCACAAGGGTTGTGCCTACGATGTGGTAGTCCAGACCATCGGATCGCCAATTGTCCGATGATGCAAAGGATTGAAGGGCCAATGCATCAATTATCCTTACCAACACCAGGGGAAGCTCAGTACAGGGGACCAGCACTGGTAGTTAGGCCTTTGGCTCAGCGTCCACTGCCGATGTAAACTCAGATGTACGACCAACAGAGGAATCAATAGTATGGGCAGCAGATGCCACAACTGCGTATCCAAGGGAGGCAGCAACAAGGAGCACAGCAAGGCCAAGGGCAAGCTTTTACCCTATCTCTGGAGGAGGCTTTGGAATCAGGTGACGTGGTGGCAGGTAACATTCTCGTTACATCTTTTCCTGCCATTGCATTATCTGATTCAGGAGCATCATATTCATTTGTATGTGCATGATTTGTGACACATATTGGATTGGAGTTCAAGGTATTGCCAGAGAGGCTGAATATACTCACTGGTAATGGTCTCGTAGAAGTTGATAGAGTATGTCTAGTGTGTCTAATCGTAGTGTGCAGACATTTATTATCTGCAAGGTTGATCGAGTTTTCTATGGATAATTTTAACGTTATTATAGGCATGGACTGGTTGAGAGACAGTCATGCGATGATAGACTACCGTAGGGGTAGAGTGTTGTTTAACATCTAAAAAAGGAAGAGTTTATCTTCAACAAAACGGTGAGGGACCAGCATAAAGATGGCATAGCAGCAGTAGCAGAAATTGGGGATCAACTTCCCAGAATAATTGAAGATTTTTTGATGTATTTTTGGAAGATCTTCCAGGATTACCTCCTGTAAGAGAAGTGGAGTTCTGCATTGAATTGAGGCCAGGAGCAGAACCAATTTCTAACAAAGTCTATCAGATGTCACTAATGGAACTCAACCAGCTATATCAACATGTGGAAGAACTGAAGGCGAAGAAGTTTATTTGGGCTAGTGGATCACCATTGAAAGCACCAGCACTTATAGTAAAGAAGAAAGACGGGACGACACGATTGTGTATCGACTACAGGCAGCTGAATGCAGTAACAATGAAGAACAAGTATCCATTGCCTAGGATTGATGACTTGTTTGACCAATTGAGCGAAGCAAAAGTATTTTCCAAGATAGACCGATCAAGATATTATCAAGTGAGGTATGGTAGCAAGATATACCGAAGACATTATTTCGATATCGATATGGGCATTACAAATTTTTAGTTATGCCATTCAGATTGACTAATGCGCCAACAATATTCATGGATTTGATGAATCGTATCTTCATTCCATACCTAGATCAATTTGTGGTGGTATTCATAGATGATATTCTTGTCTACTTTAACAGTGAAGAAGAGCATGAAGAACATCTTTGGAGAGTGTTGTAAGTTTAAGGGAGCATCAATTGTATGCCAAGCTCAGTAAGATGGAGTACGCGAGATACTCGAGGGTATTGATATCCAAGTCAGTGTCTTAGTATCAAGTCGATACTAAAGGTAAGTATTGAGGTAAAGGTATTGGTCAAGATACTAGGCTAGGATATTGTAATATATTGATATCTATGAATTTATATAGTATAAATATGGTACCTAGTATCAAGGTATCTCATCCTAGGATACCAAGGTATTGGTGTACTGGCTAGTATAAGGTATTGATAAGGTTTTAGATCTATGTTAAGGTAATTGAGCTATAGTTAAGGTATTGGGTAGATATCATGATACGGGTTAAGATACTGAGATACGACTAAGGTATTTGACTAGGATACTATGGTAATTACTTATAGATAATGATATTAATAGGTATTGCAGGTAATAGAGTATAATGACCTAGAAATCTAGAGATAACCTAGTATTACCTAGTATTAGCTAGTGTGATATCATAAACCAACTATATAGGTATTTATGAACCCAAATAAGGTATTAACCTAGTTTGACCTAGTTTGACTAGTGTGACCTAGTCTTGACCTAGAAACCCATATTTAGCTTATTTAAACTTGTTTATCACTTCATTACACCAAATGATATAGAATTTTATATATAGGTCTGTTTGACACCAGTTCAGACATTGATTTGTATCATTTGCTCAGGACCATAGGGGAGTACATTCTCTGATAGTTTTCATTATTTGATATCTTAGTTTCCATTATTTGATATCTACTATGATTCTGGTTTATAGCATTGTTCTACTTGATTCCTCGACACGTGCATCATACTTGTTTGGCCTCTACTTCAGGACTCTTTACTAGCATCACTTACTTTTATCTGGATGGCCTCATACTTGATTTGCGTGTCAGGACTTGGATTCATTTATACTAGTTGGGCGAGATCTTAGTAGACATGTAAATATTCCAAAAATCTGGAATCACCCATACTGGTCTAATCAGGAAAGATTGCAGTCGCACACCTCACGTGCGATGAGCCGTATTACCCCTAGCCGTTTACATGTCGAAAGTAGTATTTCAAAACACACTAGTTTAGTTACATTCTTGCTGGCTTCACATGATACTTGCTAGACACATATCATATCTATCTAGTTTAGTTCTCATTTATTTACAGTCTTTATTTACCATACTTTCTTGGTTCACCATGCTTATCTTTCTTGCTTCTTAAATTAACTATGACGGTATTTATCCTCTAATTTATTTACTTTCCTTGCTCATCACGTATTACTTTCTATAATTGTTTTATAGTCTTTGTCAATTAATTAAAATTTCTATTGAGTTGTATTTTGCTCCAATCATGACTGGATAATATTTTTCAGAGGACTTGGAGGATTGGTGTTCGCCATATTACGGACCACAAGAGGTTGATGGTGCAGCCTTGGACCCATTAGCTCAGGAGTGATTGCCGGAAGGTCTAGCGGGAATCACTAGTTATTCTAGTTAGGTACATTAGCATTTTCGTACTAGATTTATTTTTGGCTTATATTTGAGACTTGGATATTGTTGTTGTATTTGGATGTTGTTGATGTTTAGACTTTGTAGTTATGTTAGACTTCTTTGATATCTTATCGTGCTTTAGATATGTGATTAAATATTGTGTTACCTTAATTATATTGTCCTCCATTTTAGAGTTGAGATATCATTGAAAGATTATATATTATTGTGTGAGATTGATAGTTAGTTGACCTAGACAACGTTCTACTGCCGATGCTGCGGCGTAGGCTGGATGTACCCACGTACTTGTGCCCCTTTACCGGGTGCGGGTCATGAAGCATTTTTAAAATATATTCTATGTTCAAATTATTTTTAAACCAATGATATGGTATTATCTAAACACTAGTAAATTCAGGTGTGTTACACGCAATTTTTTTTTCTTCTTCTGATATTAATGCAAAATTGTTTAAATATTTAATTTTGACTTATTATATATATATATGTTAGAATTTATTATATATTTGATTATATTTTAATTATAATTTGTTATGCATATATTTCTACGTTTCATAAAGAGTCTTGAAAATGGTTAGCCATCTAAGCGTATATCCTCATGTAATTAAAAAGTAAAAAAAATTTAACTAAATGTTTAATTACTTAATATTATCTAATTATAAACATACACCTCTTCTAACTCATATGATTAAGGTGTGATGTATTCTTCTTGGTTCAAATCTCTAAAGTGTTATTTATAACAAATTTAATTTTTTCAACAAATTTACGTAATATTACTTTTTTAAAAATAATTTATTGATGATATACATAGCTTAGACGGCTCAACTTTGGGCCGTTTCCAAGTCTACTTATATTAGTAGAGAAATATCCAAAGTTCTACAAATATAACTATAAATTTTTTTAATTAAAATATATTGAAAGTATTTTAATATAATTTAAAAAAATTTGTACTCTCTACTATTCTAATATGACTTAAAAACGGCTAAAATAATGAACCGTCTAAGCTGGTTGTATATCCTCGACTAATTAATAAAAAAAGAACTCTAATTTTTTTTTCACCACTGTATATATCCTCAAGTAAATTTTTTTTTACATTAAATCTTAATAATTATCTTAACATATATCCAAATTCCTATGAACATATCTATAACAAATCTAAATTTAAATATATTTAACATTTAAATTATATTTAAACTATAATTATGGTATTATCTAAACATATATTCAAAATTCTACAAAAATATCTATATAAAAATTTAAAATATATTCAAATCATATTTAAACTATTTTAATATAATTTAAATTGATATCCATTTAATAATATCGAAAAATATGTCTAATTTTTTCGATAAACATACATATAACATATAAAGTATATTCAAATATTTAAACTACTTTTCAAAATTATTAAAAAAAATTATGTGTGAATTTAATACTAGAGAAAAAAGATTCTATATAATTTTTCAAAAAAAAATATATTTATATATATATATATATATATATATATATATATATATATATATATAAATTAGTGCACATGAATTTACTAGTAAAACATTAAAGAGCCTTGTATATACCAGTAACGCATAAAAAAATTGTTAAAAAAATTTAAATATAAAATTATTATAAATACTATCGTTTTTTGGAATTGAACTCAAACAACCCAGAAAAATACTTTTCACCTTAACCACTTGAGTTAGAATTGTTTAGTTGTAAATAAATCATATTATGTAGTTAAATAGTTATTTATTTAAAAAAAAAATTAGTGATATATTTATAAACGACTTAAACCACTCTATTTTGAACATAACTACAGACATAAGTAATAAAAATAAATCATACATCATATCTGAGTCCTTTTTGGGAATGTACAACCTGTGAGAAATCTCGTATGGGCGCAAAACTGAATGGCCACAAATTTTTGAACTTTCTTGTATATTACCACCTACTGTAAAAATTCTATTTTTAAATTTAGAAACAGCCGTTAGAATAACATCTTTGATAAAAAAATAAATAAAATTTCTAATACAACGTGCCCCCTCCATATTTCCCACCAACTATCAGTCCTATCTGAAATATGTCATAGATAAACTTCATGCCCCCAACACATAAGGGTGGGACCCACTTAAAATCGCACCTTACATATTCTTATTTTTGCTATATCCTCCCACACAAACATCCTTTTCTCTCTCGCTCTCTCTTCCCCCACAAAAGAAAAGAACATTCGTAACTCACAATTTTCAAAATCTTTCTTATAATCCATATATACAAACAACAGTTTGTTTGTTGGCTACTTGTGCCACCCTTATTTGACTGAAGAAGCAATTATTAATTAGCAGTTAATATTTGCCATTAACTACCGAAATAATAATATTAATAGTAAGTTCGCGCACCCAACAAAAGTTGAAACTGAACCTTTTTCATCTTCGTCTTCTTCCACATATTGACCAACGACTCTATAAAAACCTGAGAAAACTTTCTGGACTGGACCTCTTCCTTCTAAACACCTCTCTCTGCCATCATCTGCTGATTTTTCAATACTTCTGAATTTTTTTTCCCGGGCTTTCGCTAATCTGCTCTGCTACTTGATCATCAATGGTGAGAGCTTCTTCTAGCTTCAATTTTTTTATTTTTTTATTTTATTTTTATTTTGTGGATGGATGTTTGGTTTTTAGTGACTTTACTTTTCTGGGTTGTGTTTATTTTTTGATTATATTTGAATTTGGATTTTGGAGGGTATATATAATATTTTGATATTTGATGATGGGAAGTATTTATTCTCAAGGTGCAAAATTATTGGGTTTGGATTTATTCGAAATTTAGAATATGATTTAATTTTTAAATTATGAGTTTATCTGAACTTCTGTTAGATGGATTTGGATTAATTTTAAATAGGATGCTTATCTACGTTTGGGATATAACTCCTATTTGGATTATGTTGTGTTAATAACTATCTGTATATATAAGGGTTTGTAGCAACAACTCATCAGAGAGTATTGGGTTTGTATAATATTGGCAAAAGGTGTTCATAATTTTCTCGAGCATACAATGGTTGGTTTGAGTTCTTGAATAATTTTAGTTTTTTCCTCTATTGTCTTTTATTATTCTTTCCTATTACTCTTTTATTATTTTCATTCCTAATAATGGAAAAATCAATTGGAAAGACTTGTTTAGTTAGTATGCTTATTTCTGATATCAAATTGAATAAAGGATTGCAAATTTTCATCAATTTTAAGTAATTGGGGTATTACAAACTTCAGAAAGTTTGAAAGAATTTCTGCAAATCTATTTGAGTTTGTTTTTATTAGGTATGGTTATTTCTATTAACTTGTCTACTTTCTGAATTTCAATTGGCAGGGTCCTTTACTCCACGAGTCCCCCAGTAGGAGATTGTATTTCTGCAACTTATTGCCTGCACTTTGCATATTGTTCTTCATTGGGACTGCCTTCATGACGTTTGGCTACAAGGAGGTATATTTAAGTTCCTTTTTTCCTATGTTACACGGACACGGATTCGACACGACACATTTCAGACATGGCTACCTGGAGCCAACAGCTATTTTGATGTGTCCTAGTTTATTTCGGAGTGTCCATGGCGTGTCTGAAACCTGTATCCGAAAGGACACGACACGAATTTTGGAGTGTCTGTGCTTCTTAGACTATTACTTTTTTTTTCCAGACTTCAGAAATATTCTTTGTAATTTATAGGGTCAAACAAGCAATTTATGGCCTAATTAAGGCTTATTATTATTAATACTAGTATATATGCACGTGCTTTGCACGTATCTTGGAGTGGATGATGTTGATGAGTTGATTTAACTTTGTTGTTTTTAATTATATAGGTTAAGAATTCAACCCTTCAAATTCCGTGGAAACATCTTAGAAGATTTAGCAAGTAGTATGAACCATTTGATTTCCGTAATACATTAATGAATCTCTTAAATGATTATAAGTGGAATTTATTGTAGGTATTCTTTTAATTAGTAAATATATTGAAAGGCATTTTTGGGAAAAAAACTTTCACGGTGAAGCCTACTTTTGGCATTATATAGTAGAATAGATTATTATTATTATTTTGAAAAGCAGCGGCTAAGTTGTTTTGTAAAAGCCGCTTCAGCTGTCTTTTTGATAAGCTTATTCATTTACTTTCAAAATATGCTTTTGGTTCTATTTTTTGCAAAGTGGCAGCAATGTCAAGCTTGGCATAAGGGCCAGTTTGGACTGTCGTTACGTTTCATCCGGACTCCGTAGGGTGCCAAACACAAGTAGCAAGCCAAATGCTTTCCATTATGGATGGATATTTTTTTCAAAAATGCCATACTTTCGACATATTGTGCTTTCAAATGAGGAGATGAAGAAGTTATGGATCCCTTGGAAGAAAGCCCTAATTGTCACGCTTCTAGGGCAGGCTACTCAGTTCCCTTCAATTTAGGTTCCAAAAGAACTAGTAATTCCACTCTATGTTTTCTGAACTCAAATGAGCATATCCGAAACGTTAATCAAACGAGCATTTCGAAAATTGACATTTGGATAAATGTGATGAAACGTAACTACAATCCAATCTAGCCCCAAGTGCGACTCTAAAGTGTTACCAGTAGTTCAATATCCGTAAGTGTGTGATCCTTTTGTAATTTGCACTGGGTTTCTTCTACATACATGTTTCGGAATTTTCTTCGAAAGAGCATACTGATATGATGATCCCTAAGGATCCCTGTAGAGTGATTGGACTTTTATGGGTTGGAGGAGAACGACTATGAGGATCGTGGTACCAACAAAGTTAGCCATTGAAGCCTGAATAAGTATAAGCCAACCGCTTGACCGATCGCGGCATATGTTTTTTTCTATGTTTGTTTTCGTGTTTGTGATTTATGTAATAGTTCTAAGTTGTTGGAATGTAAAAAGGGATTAACTATGCCCTTTGGCCATTGAAATCTAATGAGGGATTTAGAGTTTAGTTTTTACTTCTCTCCCGGTGGGTGGAGAAAGATTTATTTTAACATAGGTGTTCTATTGAAGAGTAGAAGAGGGAGGGTTCTTCTCTCCGCCAAAACAATTGGTGTTTTTCTTTTGCTTCTAGTTAACCATAATTAACCATATCCTAGTCTGTAGATTAGGCTTGTTATACCACAAGGCCTTAGATTGCTTTGCTTATCTAGCGTCAAAGAAGTTATAGCGTCAAAGAAGTAGATCTAAACAGTGGGAGTTACTTTAGTGAATTTTGTCAAATAAAGTTGTGTCAAAAATGGTAAAATTTGCAGGAAATCCCCAATGACTACACTAATACTTGACTTCTATGTCGAATGGAGTGCTCTATATTCAGAGAAAAGAATCAATGTTTGCAGTATTGGTCGAAAACCGATATGGAAAATTGTGAAAACTATCAAAATTCACCGATTCAAAATCATCAAACCCCTCCTGAATGGTTGAAACTGATACTCATGGGAAGGGTGGCCTTTTCGGAAGCAAACCTGGTAGATGCAATTTCTTGATGAAAAAACATATACTTCATCTTACTTCGTCGATAGTCATAGTTTGTATCGTTCAGGTTAACTATACCCACTGGTTTCACGTCTATCTTTTCTATCGGTCAAACTATCAAACACCTGATACCATGCAACCAAATGCTTTGATACCACTTTGATGGAAACAGAGCACGAAACACGATAGAATAACACTGTTTCTGGCCAGAAGAAAAAAAAGTGAGGACTGAACTGAAACATAGAAACACTATAAAACCTCGCAAACGAGCATAATATTGCAAAATGACAGCAATAATCATGATCACAAATATTTATGTGAAAAATCCAGAGGGATCGGAATCCAGATCGAAAAAACTCCACTAATGGAATAATAATGGAATAAAAAATATATCGACCCCTCACTTCTGCCATCGATTTGAACATAGATCACCACAACTACTCAAAAATGAGAACATATCATAATAGAAAATGTATTGAAGTTTTTGGAGAGCAAAAACATGAAGACGATTAGCTTTGTCAACGCTGACGTTGTGAACCTCTCCGAACTAACACCTCTGAGTCAAATTTTATCCTAACTAAATCATCGCCCTCTCCTTGCATTATCTCTTTTTGAGAGTTGCATAGCCTCTTGTTGAAATTGCAACCTTTGTATATCTGAAATTAGGTTATGAATTAACTTATATACCCATTTCTGATCTCGAATAGACTGGCCTTTGGGATTTGATCAAACGATTGAAAACAAAACCCACTTTCTGCTCAGCCTGGATTATAGTGTTAGTATATTGCCAACTGGGCGGTGTTAGTGGGAACACAAAATTCCGCCAAAAACTTGTTGGATTTTTTTTTATTTGCTGTATACTGGCAGTATACCGTCGGTATGTCGTCAGCCTTGATACGTCTCTGAACAACTCCGATACTAACTCAAATCTAGCCCACTATGTCACCTTTGACTTCCCGAGCTTCTCCGACATACTGACTCATACTTCGAGGTGCTCTCCACATAGGAAGAGAACCCTAACCCAACATCCTTGGCAACTTAAACATGGCAAGCATCTAGACTTCGCTTGAAGAGTGTAGAGAAACATCAGAAGACATACAGTGGCTATTCACTGAAGATCTGGTTCACAATAGCAGAAGAAAAACCAAGGCTCTATGACTTAGTTTTGTTCTGTATCAACTGGGCCAAAATTCTGGTCTGTATGTATATTTCTTGAATTGTTTTTCATTATGATTGGAACCAAAAAAAACCTACACTTCTTTCTCTTCCTTTTCTTCTACCTCTTTGGTTTGTGTCTCTAAGACTTCCAATATTGGTTGATGAAATCAAGTTTAGACTCTTAAAACAGACTGTTTGAGACTGGTACAATCTTGTAACATGGATAGGGTATAGCTTGCTTGCTGAAACTTGATATTGATACGGCCACACATATTTTGAACCTTGCTTATGCCACTCGCGCAGTGTTATCAATATCTTTGTTAGCCCCTAGGCCGTAGCTATTGGAACAATAAAAAATAATAAAAAGAACACAAGGAATTTCTTAGATTGCCAACATAGAATGTGACCCTGGTTTCTGCATTAGCTTGGCGATTTTGATTCTATTATTTTATAGATGCTCTTCTTTCTTGTTTGAGGCATCTTTTGCGACGACATATAAACTGTTCCATTTTTGCAGAAAGTATCAACATGGGAGCCACCTAAATCCATACGAACACAGGAATCCAATGTGCTGCAAACTACGATGTCCCTACAGATTACAGATTCTAATTCATCCATGCAGATTAGAGATTCTAATTCATGCAAGGTAATTTCTTCTTTGTAGTTTGCTCTTTCTTCTCATGCTCATATATATATATATATATATATATATATATATATATATATATAATCTCAGTGTTTCATTCTCCTGATTACTTGTTATCTTTGTTTAGACTCAACGCAATCCTTCTGGAAGTGAACCATTGCCTAAAGGCATAGTTACCAAAACATCAGACTTGGAGATGCGATCCCTTGGGGGTTCTCCACGCTCATCAAAGAAAAAGGTGCGTGCAAATTCTACCATGTGGATGTTTAGACCATATTATATCTGGCATGCTTCTTTCTTCTCCTTTTGTTGTATTTTTGATGTTGTTGATCATAATAGATTAATCAGTATTCCTGAAACCAAATTATTTGTATACGAATTTGAAGCATACATATTAATGCTTGCGGAATTATAGTTCAAATTACTGCAAAATAACTTAAATGGTGCTCCTTGGTTGTATAAGCTTAACCACATGACCAGAAAGGCAGGTCTAACTACCAGTTACTGGCCTTCTAGTCTTTATGGAAAAGTTCTCTTTTGCACATAACTATCTTGGCATACTAACTTAAAGTAATGGTCCATAAGGGATGACATCAAGTTTATAGCTGGATGTAAAACCTGTCAATTCCTTATTATGAAGCTTTCTCATGTTCCATAGCTGACCCTATTTGATCTTGGGACACAACTCTGTGTTATATAGCTGACCCTATTTGATCTATGGAGACAACTCTTTGTTCCATAGTTGACCCTTTTTGATGTAGGGACACAACCCTCTATCTGGCACAACCGAAAAACGCATGGAGCAGCCAACTAGTTTAGTTAGACAGGATATTTTAGGATATTTTTATCCTCATCTTTAATAAGGATAGCTATGTTGGTTTTTAGGATATTTTCTTTATCTTCTTTTAGGATAATTTCTTCATTTTTAATTAGGATTTGTGTTTCTTCCATCTAAATTGTAAGTCTATATATTGTAAATTGTAAGTCTATATATTGTCCTATTGTAGTCACTTGAATAAGACAAATGATAATAAAAGTTCTCCTCTCTAAAATGTTTTCTTTGGTGGACTCACAATATCCCCGTGGCCTCGAGATCGTCCGTGGACTCGGACATGCTTATGGACTCGAGCAAAGCTGAAAGTGGTGCTTCAACATCTTTAGTTATCCGTTATCCATAGTCGTTTCGGACATGCCCCCATCAGTTTTTCTGCCTTCCGGTACTTCAACAATGGTGTAGGGTCCTCATCCTACATCGGGTGGTTTTATAGCTCCGACTCCGATCAATCGACAATCTTCATATTCACGACGCCAATGCAATCATCGCCCACCACCATCATCCTCACCATCAACTACTTCCTTTTCACATCCACATTCCATATCATCTCCTTCACATCCTCTTCTCCCTACCAAAATCTCGAAATCATCACCACCAACTCTACTTCATTTCCGATCACCCGACATCACCATTACCCTCCTCTTCCACAACCATCACCATCCTCACCTTCAATCATTGAGTGCCCCTTGCATTGTTGTCCTTCCCGACTTAACCCAGCAACATGGTCATCTAGCCACATTATCTTTCCATCCCTTGTCCCCAACACTATCACAATCCGTCTTTCCTTCTTCGGTCTTCATTGTCGTAACACTTTCCATTCGTCTTTATTCCATACAACCCTAGTGACATCGCCATCACCCACTCCCGCTAGTGTCACGAGTTCACCTAACACCTTGTTTCCCCTCTGTGAAGTCACCAACACAATCACCTCCCTTCACCGGCACTCCACCTGACCAGTCATCTCCCCTAGCACAGCCATGGGTCTCTGTGAAGCTGTTTACCGTAGACTACTCCGACCTCCCATCGCAACCACCACCGCAATCATATTCTCTCTCAACTCCTCGAGTTCACTGTTCTCCTACTGCCTCCCTCATCAGCATTCTCTCAGATTCCATCCATCACTTCATTTCTAGTATCACCCTATCTCCCTAGCCTAGCACTAAGATGCGCCTAACTTCATATTCAACTCAAGAAGCCAGTTGTCCTAATCTTCCCACATTTTCTTACAATTCTAGACCCAACCCCTTTCATATAAACTAATTTCAAAATCGAATTGCTTTTTCATAAAAACCCTTTTCACTTAAATTCTATAGGCGTTTTAACTTACATTCAGATCGGTTAAACTATATTCACTTCCAGAATCCGAACGACTAGTCTGTTTGACTTAAACATATACTAACCCACTCCAAGTCCACCTAAATTAAAGCCGCTTAACTCCACAAACCCCAAATCCAATTAAGTTAAATCTACTCCTACTTCAGTTTCAGACCCGCTTTGAACCTATTTAACATAAAATTTTGTTTCCAATCCAAACAACTACAATCCGCTTCCCCTTCACCCCTAACTCAAACACAAATTTCAAAAAAAGATGCATCGGATTACAAACAAGATAACAATGGTTATTTCTAGATTTTTATGGGTGAATACATGTTGAGGAGACTCTTATTTGGATATGTGATATTGAGTGTGCCTTAAAGTCTTTGGAGATTCCTTTATGTCAGCAAGTCAAGCCTTAAAGTCTTCGGAGATTCCTTTATGTCAGTAAGTTAAGTTTGTTGAGTGACAACTCGAGAGGGAAAAAAAACATGGTCATTGTGGGACAAGATGCAAAACTCACGTCCTCCTAAGGGAAGATTCCTATGGATTCATGAAAGAAAATGTGGAGGTTGATTCCGGGCCAGTTTGTGCCGTCTTATTATGAGCAAGTCCTCTTCCATTAATCACGGATCCAAGAAGATAGATCCATCTGCATCTTCGAAAAGACCGAGGAGCAAATTGAGCTCCCAACCATTATCCATCTACTACAAAAATATCCTGATATAGGGTGAGGATCATACACCGTTGTTAAGTGATGGAAGGCGGAAAAATCGATAGGGTATCGCCGAAAAGACGTCGGGCGATAGATATTGAGCAAGGAACAAATAATTAACAGGGTGCACCTTCTTGAGCTTTGCTCGTGTCCACAAGCGTGTCCGAGTACATGGATAATTCCGAGTCCATAGTTGGGGGGAGGGGTGGGGGGGTGGGGATTGGAGTCCACCAAAGACAAATTCTTTAGACGGAGAAAAAAATTTATATCAAGTAACTAAACTTGTCATGGAAAGGGAATTTGAGAAGCTGCCAAGGTGACGTTTTTTTTTTCTCCAGGCGAGGCGAGGCGAGGCGAGGCGAGGCGAGGCTAGGCGTTCCTAGGCACTCCCAGGCCATGAGGTGATGCATATCGCCTAGGAGCGCCTAGAGTTTTTTAAAACACTGGATGAAACCTTAATCCTAAGTATAGAAAGATAAATTATCCTAAAAGAAGAAGACAAATAATATATCTAAAAAAACCAACATGGCTATCCTTATTAAAAATAAAGATAAAAATAACCTAAAATATCCTAACTAACTAAACTTGTTGGCTGCTCTTCATGTGTTTTTAGATGGTTGTGCCAGATAGGGGTTTATGTCCCTACACTATTATCACAGAAGAAGGATTGAATGAGGTTGATGAGATAGATAGATGGTGCAATTTGCTTGCTTATTGCAACATATCTTTTTAATTTAAATTAATTGTTTATTTACATGTATGACATATCATCGATATAGTTACTGTTTCTTTTAAGCACTCCCTGTGTATGTCTTTGTCAGGGTCATAATAAGAAAGCTTCAAAGAGTTTGTTGGCCATAGCAGTTGGGATAAAGCAAAAAGAAGTTGTTGATCAGATTGTAAAGAAGGTGAAAGGAGAAATCTTCCTATATTTTTTTCCTGTCAACTTCTGAAGCCTCTAACTTATGTTTGTATTATTTCAGTTCTCTTCCAGCACTTTCTCTTTGGTGCTATTCCACTATGATGGTTTTGTGAATGAATGGAGTGAGTTACCATGGAGTGCCAATGCCTTGCATATATCAGCAGCCAACCAAACAAAATGGTATAATTGATTATATTGGGTCATTTGCTTGCTAGTTAATATAATAATCGTTTATACTATATTTTTGTGGTGTAGGTGGTTTGCCAAGCGCTTCCTCCATCCGGCTATAGTTTCTGAGTATGATTATATCTTTCTCTGGGACGAGGATCTTGATGTGGAACATTTTGATCCTAACCGGTATGTGTATAATTCTATTTATTTTATTATGGATGTGCAAGGCATACATTAGGTTTCTTTCTCATGTATGGATCGAATTACCGAATTATATTTATTTTTCTTACCTAACTAAGATTATATTAACTGGTTCAAATAATTCCTGTGTTTCTTTTTGTAAAAATACTTTCCAAACTGTCACTTATTGTCCATGATTTTGATCCTTCGGATTCTTTTGAACTTTCATGGTTTTTTGTCTTAAGGTCTGTTTGCATGTACACATGTAGGACACGACACGATTCAGACAGGGCAACATGGACACAAGATTGGCTTTGGCGTGTCCCAGTGTTTTTTGGACTGTCCATGTTGTGTCCAACATGACATGACATGACACAACACAACACAACACAACACAGACACGGCACTTTAGACTCTTCGCGATTTCTTGTTGGAGAGCTTACCTGCGATTGCTTATTATGATGGAGTTTTGTTTCCCTTAACATTTAAGACTAACATTTAAGCCTTTTTTTCTTTATTCAAGTTTTTGCTATCTACTTATTTACATCCTGAAATAATTCTTTCCTCTTGTTAGTATACCTGTAGTTTCAGACGTCTATGGTCAGGTTAATTTGTTAAAAAGTGCCTATTGAACTCTTGCAGATATTTGTCAATTGTCAGAAGAGAAGGTTTAGAGATATCACAACCTGGATTGGACACTTCCAAAACTCCAGTGCATTATCGGATCACCGCACGTCAGAGAAAAGGAGATGTGCACAGGTTTTTGATTTTTCTCATTTAGCTTTCAAACATTTAGTGGAGTGAATACATGTGGCTATTTGTTTGTGGCCTATTTCGAGGGCCATTTTTCACGAATGTTGTTGGTTTCTTGTCTCTTGAATCAACAGGAGAGTTTACCAGACCAACGGTGGTGCAAGATGTTATTGGAATAGTACTGCCCCTCCTTGCACAGGGTAAGTTTGTTTCTTTTAGGCACTTTATATGTTCAAGCTTTTGTTTAGCTTATCCTATGCCTAAAGCCTGCATATGTTTGTTCTCTGTTGTAATAAACATATTTCAAATATGTTGTATGTTTTAGACCCTCGCTCAAAAGTTGCAGTACAGAGGCTTTCGCGTGTAGGTGGAAGTTTGGCATTATTTCTCATTTGTTTATCAGTTCTTTTTCTTTCTAAACCACAATCCGACCCCAAAAATTTGAAGAAGCATTTCTTGTGTTTTTGCTCTCATATTGGATTATCTAACCACGTTTTATTTTCTCTTGACCTTCCTCTGTCAGTTTATCATCACACTTAATTTTGTCCTTTACAAAAAAGTCCATATTGAAATATGTTTTTTTAATTACTCTTTTTTTGTAGGTGGGTAGAGATGATGGCTCCTGTGTTCTCAAGAGCTTCATGGCGTTGTGTATGGCATATGATCCAGGTGTGTAAGTTGGTTCCTCATGGTATATGACATTTAGTTTTATGCTAAAGTGCACCATGATGTCTATCATTTTTATCGCGCTTTTGATGTATAGGCGAAAAGAGAGCAAGTTAACTTTCCCTAACTATGAAATCCTTAGAGCTTATCCAAAATTCAATTTCTTTTATCTAATCTATGGAGGTGCTATTGGCAGGATTTCGAATTAGAACTCAAATAGTGCTTAAAAAGAGGTTATATCCGACAGAGTAATAAAAAAATAAATAACAACTTGAAATCAAAATAACAAAGTTTTAAACAATTTGCTTACATGAAGGATGTAAAAGATGAAACATGTCAAAACAGAGAATTCATACTTTGGTTACATTTAGATTTTCAATCTAACTAAATAAATGTAACTAAATTTCTGTTCCTCATGGTTTATTAATTCACACTTTTAAAGTTCATTTGTGGTATAATTGTTTTGCAGAACGACTTGATCCACGCGTGGGGCCTGGACAAGATGCTTGGTTATTGTGCTCAGGTAACAATTCAAGTTTCCTGATGCCATGTTTCTATTTTTATGGCAAATTTGACATTAAGATCTTTGTAATATATAGGGTGATAGGACAAAAACAGTCGGCGTGGTGGATAGTGAATACATCATTCACAAGGGACTCCCAACTCTTGGTGGCAGGGTAAGCTAGCAGAATATCTTTCCCACTCTAGATATCAAGAATACCATGGGTTTTCTATAGTAGGTTGCAATCTGCATAGGAACTTGGGGGTCTAGTTTTTATCCTTTCATTGTTTTTACTATCTTCTCATGTATCGGATATTGGTAACAGTGCTAACATCTTCAATGTTGGGGTTTTTTTTTCAATGTAAAGTATAATGCTCAAATTTACTACTTACCCGTGCTTTCATATATGCGATATTTTATTATTATCTTGGACCAAACTGTTTTCTAGTGACTAAACCAAGTACTGGTAATTCTGATTGCAGGGTGCTTCAGGATCATCCGCCAATAATGCAAGACTTGCTGTAAGTATAAACTGCAATATGCTATGTTTGCGCAAAGTCCAATCCACTCCTTTATGATATTCCCCTTTTGCTTTTACGGATTTAGTGGTTCCTAGTCTTTAGGAGTTTATATGCAGATGTTGCTCTGGCTGCACGTAGGACTGCATCTCATTTGATTTTGTTGTTCGAGTATCCTTTTTAGCTAAGGCACTGGGCTAGGAAGAGATCAGATGTCCAGATTTTTGTGTCCCCAAAATCACTGTCTGCTTCATTTCTTTAGTCCTTGTTCCAATATGTTAAATGTTAAAATTGTCATTACTTTCAGTCTTTCAGCATAATTTAATATACTATAATGGGGGAACAAAGAAACTATTAATTTAAATATCTTCTATTGGTAGAAAATGGAAACCTTAATGTTGAAACAGTCAAATATTTGTGTGGTTATAACTTATGAATGGACCGATCATCCATTACCCATAAGTAAGAGTGCTTTTGTCTGTCTGCTATGCCTTCTATATATTTTTATGATATAATTCCAACCATGATAAAACCACGGTTCAACCACGAGAAAGTTATTAGTTTATACACACACAGGTGCTCCCTGGCACAAACATATTCCTTCTTACTTTTGCTGAGAAATTGAGCATGAATGCAGGTGAGGAAGCGGTCTTATGTTGAACAGGAGATCTTCAAAAATAGGTGGGAAAAAGCAGCGGCAGAGGATCAGTGTTGGACAGATCCTTTTCCAGAACCCTCAATGTGAACAGTTTGTACAATGTTCCTCTTTTGGCCCCATTTCAACATCTTTTACTGGAGGATTGAGGATATTTATACAAAATGTTAGTCTATGCAATCAATTCAACCATCGGAATTCATACTTAAAAGTGGAGTATGAAGAATACAAGCTATGGATTTTGGCATACAATGAGTGAATGCTGCACCGTAGTTTTTGTAAATTTCACATTTTACAAGGCCAAAGTTATATAGGAAGTCATATATATATAGATAGAGAGAGAGAGAGAGAGAGAGAGTGACTGTAATTACATTACTTATTCTTTTTCAATAATATGAATGTACATATATTGGTTTGACATTTTCTGTTGGTATTAAATTTTTTCATGTATTTCTTGACGATCGTCAGTTAAAGCAGGACGTGATGAATGTACCACAAAGATCCATCTATTTGTATTCTACCCAAGAAATTGGCGAGGGCTGTAAACCTCAGCTAGAAAGTTTGTGAACACTTTGGACTTGATAGCTTTGCTGAGTTCTTTAAGGACTTTGGAGCACCAAGTTTAGTTATTGTTTTGTTTTTGTTTCACAGCCTTTCTTGGTTCTCCTGTAAATAGCATGACCGTGGCCTTCTGTTTTCTTAGTAGATTATTCTGCAGTGAGCTATATGTATTTGGATTCTTCAATAGAACATAATATTTCCTTGTTTGCAGAAACAATGATACAAAAATGTCAAGAGTAGGGAATAAAGTGGTTATAGCTGCTATACTTCCAAAAAGTCCAGTGAAGATTCAAGAAACTTCTTGATGAACATATGCTGGATAGCTATAAATTTCTCTCTGCACAAACAGTATTTCTGTGATCCAATGTCTTCTAACAAGATTGAGAAAAAAAGTATTATATGAGAAAAACTAGATGACAATTCAATTTGGAGTGCTATTGTTAGACAACGTCAAAATACGTATTTTGCCAATTAGTTTTGTAGTCATACGATGTATATGTAGTTAACAATCTCTGTTGAAACTAATATATGGAGAAAGCCAAATATATGCTTGTGACATCATTTTGTTACTAAAAGTTTTGAGGAACTAAAATTAGGACAAGCTTCATAATTTTAACAATTTCTACTGGAAAGTTTGGGTTGAAAGCTGCTCCAAACATATTTCATATATCCTCATACAAGCTTCATGTTTCTCTCCTTTTTTGGAGAAAATATTACAAGCATTATTGCTGTCAATCAAGATCAAGATCAGTTTGGAAGAAATTGCTTTAGTAATTGCTTCCCACGCGCTCAAAATATACTTACGAAGTGAATATTTGTGCAATGTATGAATTCTGAATTTCGATATGTGAATATATAACATGTTAAATGTTGGTAAAGGACACGGAATTTGTGGGGGAAAAATACCATTGCCCAAACCATAAACATACTTATGAAGTGAATATTTGTGCAATCTATGAATTATGAACTTCGATATATGAATATTTAAGTGTTGGTAATGGACGGAACTTGCGAAAACATATCGTTCCCAAACAGTAGGACCGAAGAAAAGAACAATCCAGATACGATTCCAAAATTCACACAGACAACGATTCCATAATCAACACAACGATATTTACTTTAAAAATCTTGACTACAAAAAATTCACGGGACGATCATAATCCAACCCAAAAAAGACTCCACTAAGGAATAAAGAAAATGCACCGACTCTTTTACAAACTTCTCCACTGATCTAACATGGATCACCACAACTCTTCAAATATGAATGTAAATAGATTACAATGAGAATATAGAGCTACCGAAGACAAGAGGACGATGACGAACAAATGTGAAACTCCTCGAAGCAATCTCTCTCTCTCTCTCTCTCTCCCAAATCAACCCTAGAATTTTCCCCAAATCAACTCTAGAATTTTGAATCCCTTATTCTCTCCTTTGAAAGTTACACCGTTGAGAAAACCCTTCTCCTTGTTGATTATTGTATTATTTGGAATAGGGTTAGAAAACTCTTATTTAATTCATCATAATCCCGAGATTATTTGGACGGTTGATCACGATCCAATGGTGTTAATAAAACATCAAATTTAAGCCTTCATCCCTCGACGCGATATGCTACCGGAATACCGGCTAATGATTCTGGAATAACAACATCAACAACGGTATAACACAATATAAAAAATAATAATTTGGAACGAAATAACTTTTTGCTTTATACCGATGGTGTACCGTCAGCTCTGCCCAGACTCTAATATTGGCTCGAATCAAGCCACCTTTTATGCCATCGACTCCATGAGTTTCTTCGACAAATGAACGTTGCAAGGCACTCAGGGGTGTTCTCCATATTGTTTGGGAACCTCACCTGATACCAATAAATCTATTTCTTCCCAACTAGGTGAAGGAACTTGCCATTCCGATGATCCTCTTAAAAAACTCAAATTTTCCCCTAAGTTGAACCTTTGTGAGTGTATACACTCCATTGGCTTATGTATGGACCTTTTTAAGCGTCACATCCTTCATCTCTAGCACATCACGTATCCAATGATACTGAGTTACAATCTTCTTAGATCGACTATTAAAGTTTGGGTTCTCCCGAAGGTGAATTGTACTTTTGCTATCACAAAACAAATTGTGATGCTCTTGCTTTAGCCCTATCTCCAGAAGGAAGTTATTCATCCATAACAACTTCTTGCAAGTCTTTGTCGTAGTAACAAATTTTACCTTTGTCGTAGACAAGGCGACATACTTCTGCGATTGTCACGATATTGCTCCACCAGCAAACATCATCACATAGCTCGAAGTCGATCTCCTGGTATCCACATCCTAGCCATATCAACGTCAGTATAACCAACCAACCTAGACTCGTCACTCCCGAATCAAAAAATTCTCCATCTATAAGTGTCTCAAAGATAACGAAAGATCCTCTTGACTGCACTCCTATACATCCTCCCTGGATTAGAGAGCGACCTACCATTTGGCCTCGTACACACCATAGAATACATAAGACTCCCTATAGCTCAAGTATACGAAACTCCTTCCATACCTTAATTTTTCTACTCGGTTGATGTACATTACATAATAGTAAGTATAGAGTAACTACAAAGGGGTGCTCACTTTCTTTGATCTATCCATCCCGAAATATTGAAGTTGTAAACACCCTGATTTTTAGAATTTAATTAAAAAATTACATTAATTATTATTGTAGAAAATTTTTATTATTTTCAGTTAATTATAATAAATGTTCGTTCATGGATTTATATTTTTGTGTATTAAATTAATTATTAAAATAGTACAAAAATTATATTTTTTGGTGTATAATTAATAATAAAAAATTATATAATTTTTTTAGAATTTATTGGGGTCCAAAACTATTTTTAGATAGCAAATTACATATATAGAGTTATTAATAAACCAACCCAAACCAACCCAAACCGAACCAACCCAAACCAAACTAAACAAATTCGGACCTAAACCCGCACCCATAACCCGATAACCTGATAACCCGACCCGACCCGAAACCCCAACCCATTCTGTAACCGCACACCCCCGACCTCTTCTCTTCTTCTCCTCGAAACCTCCCTGACCCCTCATCTTCATCTCCTTGTAACTCCCTCCCTGTCACCATATTTAAACCCTAGCCTAGCCGACCCCCACCACCATCATCTCCTCTACCACCCCGACCAACCCTGGCCGCCGACGACCTCCGGACAGTCGCCGCTACACGCCGCAAGACGCCTCCGCACAGCCGCCCAAAATCCCGAGCAGCAGCGAGCATCGAGGTACCCATATTCTCACCCTTGTATCTTCCTGCACATTAATCAAAATATCAACCTGTCGAATCCTATGCGAAGACCACATTATCCTCTTGAACTTTGTATAATTAATTCGGTGTATCGTATCCTGTGTCGATCATAATTTGCGATGCAAAACAGAGAAAAAAATGACCCAGTTTGTAGTTCAGAAACTGTTCCAACCACCCATGTTCATGTCTGATTTTTTTCAACCTATTTAATATTTTTAAATTCTACTTAAACAGTAATTTAGACAATATAACCGAGATTTAATCTTTTTAATTAGTTTATTTTAATTTGTTGTATGCTGTAATTTATTCGCCGTTGAAATTGACCAAAAACTTGGTTTTCTAAACCCAAATTTCTCGAAACGGAGTACGATCCGCTAAACGAGGCGACTTTGTCATATACGAATTACACCGAAAGGCATGTATCGTCAACGCAAACATGTAGAATTTTGTGAAAGTTGATTGGGATGTGCGTGCACACCGGAATCAACGCGTATCCGTCGAAAAATACTGTATCGGTCTATTCTGACACTCGTCATAATTTCGTGTGTGCTTGTCGTGTCGTAACGAAACTTACGCCATTGGATTCGTAGCGTTATGCTGGTCCTGTGACCCAAGTTTGGTTTGATTCTGAGAACGTTGACGAAATACCATTTTGTGGGCCCCACGGTTCTACTGGACGGACAATTTTGTGACTGGCACATCGGAATCCAGTTCTGAACATTCTGTTGGGTTTGTGCTATTGTTCTGGACTCGTAGACACTAAGTTTGATAAATTTAGAGAATTTTATCTCTGGCACATTTTTCGGTGCGAAGTGGGCCACATGTGGCTTTGACCAGAAACTGTCAATTCTGTCCATGTGTCCAAATTGGACTTATGGATAGTCAATCATAGCTATTTTATCTATTCTGAGAACAATAATAATATTTGTTTCAGCATCCGGAGGCGTACCTGGAGATTTTACTTATATCGGAACAACTGACGGAGCTCAGAACACAAGCAAGTGTACCTTTCCAACTTATAGTAGATCTTGTGATATTACTTGCTTGAGTATATTTCTATATACTTATGTGTTGTACTTGTTCAACCTAGGACCGTGAGACATTGCTTAGCGTCCGAACAAGATTCGGGTGTCGACGCCGTACGCGGAGTCGTGTAACGTCACTTAGAGAGTTGATACCACGATCCTATATTTTTACGTGCTTGCTTTACCAAGTACGTTATACCATAGGACACTTGACACTATTTATATGACAGAATCTTTTTTGAGTTATTCATGGTGATTCTGTATAGGCTTACAAGATTCATGACATGAGACTTGCATATACATAAATATCATTATAACTCGCTGTACTAGTTAGAGGTCATGATCTTGTGTGTTATGGACATGAGACATCGTGGACATGAGACGTGTGATTTCATAGGGTGGAGAGAGACATACAGGCTACAGGCAGATTATATACATATATACTTTATTATTGAGGTGCTTTAGTCTCTGTTCCAGAGCTTGGCTCATTACGTGATATTACTGCTACCGGCTCCCTGACACAGAGCTTCTAGTGGTTTCAGCCTGAGTACTAGTGATGCTCTCATTTGTATTTTACTTAGCTGGTTACATAGCTTTCCCTGAGGATTTATTTTTATATACTGTATTTTATTTGGCTTGAGTTATTCTTGTGCATTGCTATGTCCCCTGAGGACCTGTATCCGAATTATGTCCCCAGGTACAACAGAGGAGGAATACCCCGAGATATACGGGACATGAGCTGACGTTGGAGCAGTACTGGCACATGAGGACGAGGTTACGCTAGAGGATTTTTCCTAAGTATTCTGTTACATACTCAGTTATTTATGCTTCCAGTTATTTCATATCTTGACTCATGGACTTATGTATTGACTTATTCTCTTTTCTTATTTTATCGGGTTGTTCCCCGAGACACTACATATGTTGACTTAATGATAGACTATTTCCTTTATCTATTATCTTGATTAGTCTATCATATTGAGTTATGTTTCTTTCTGTGGATGAGATTAGAATTATTCTGTGATAAACGATGTAGACTGCATTTATAATTATTACAGCTTAAGTACACTCTAACGGGTCCATTAAATTGGGTTTGCCCATTGGAGTTGTGTTGTTGGCCATTGCCACGTGGCTAGTCCCTCGATATTTTGGGACTGGGGCGTGACATGATTTTTGTGGTGGCCCATGCAGGTCTACAATTATATTGCTTCAATTTCAACTAAGGAACCGAGCAAGCCTACAATTAGGATAGGATAAATTATATGATTTTATCCACTTGTTGATCTGTTCTTGACCTCTATATTGACTTCAAAATAATTTTTTGACTTGCATCCTGCCTTGATTCCTTTGTGCGCCTCTCATAGTTTACTTTGGATGTAGAGTACTGGATCCATGAGCCAGCGACGAGACTCCCGTGGGTACACCATAAGGTGTTGTGGTCACTTACGACGATGGGGTGACGCCACTAAGTGGAGATCCCTCCACTCAACAAAGTAATCAAGCATATCAGCACGTCTCATGGTTCCAGCGAGACGATATTCCACTACCGTCGTAGTTTACTCCATCGATGCTTATTTTTTTACCAGGACAACCGATGGATGGTCAGCAGATATTCCAAATGTTCTACACAATGATGCAAGCACAACATCAGGTTCATCAAGAGGCCCAACAATGCCCGGCAAAAAATATGAGGACAGCCTAGTGGCAACACTGGAGCAGGCAAATCCACCAGCTAGACGACTATCGACGGGATCTATCACTGATTTTTGCCAGCTGAAGTCCCGTATCTTTTCAGGCAAGGAGGAGCCCCCTGAAGTTCCTGAGTTGCTCACCACTACCAGAATAAGTCAAATTAGCGACGTAAAAAAATATCGCTAAATGATCAAAAAATGTCGCTAAATAATTTTAGCGACGTAATTAGCGACGTTTTACTGAAGTTGCCTTTAAACTAGTCGCTGACAGAAAAAATGTCGCCAAAAGTCGCTATGCCGACGTTTTCTAGCGACATAAATGCGTCGCTAGATTAGCGACGTTTAGCGACGCAACGTTGCTAAATTAGCGACGTATATATTTGTCGCTATATGTCGCAAATTAGCGACGTAAGTAGCGACGTTTATAGCGACGTTACTATGACCTGGCAATACTGCCATGTCAGCAATTTGCGACGGATAGCGACTTTGTTTAGCGACGTGTATAGCGACGTAATTAGCAATGTTTTTAGCGATGTAATTAGCGACGTGACTGAACGTCGCTAAACGTTACTAAAAATGTCGCTAAAGATACAGTAAAAAAATAAAAAAATAAATATTGAATTTTTTTTGAAACTATTCTTCCTACAGTTTATTAATTCACAATTTGTACAAATAGACCCAGAGCAACCCTCCGGTAAATTTACTGGGTTCGCCGACCCCCTTGGGTTGAACACTCAACACCGATAAATTATATATATTTAATATGAATAATATAATAAAATTTGAAGAAAACAAAATATTGAAATTACAAACCGAATCAGGAGAAAATATTGTCGTAAAGAATACAGCAAATATCCATACAACTGAGTCTCGTCCTAAAGAATACAAAGAATACAGCAAATTAAAAGCCTCGTCCTAAAGAATACAAGAAATAATTTCTGAAACACAAACAATCAATAATAAAATGGTCCTAACTAGGACTACTGCGGATATGTAGGAAGATGACCACTGGCGCGCATGAAGGATAAGAACAGATCATACTGCTCCCGTGAAATCGACACCGATGTCGATGGAGAAAGTATTGACGTCGGTGGAGTCTGTGTCGATGTAGGCGCACCAGGAGGACGTATCCTCTCCAACTCTGCGAGTCGCTGGTTGTATGAATCCATGGTAGATAATAGCCTCGTACTGCTATGAACCATTGAATCATGCATCATCGTCAGCTTCTCGCCCATGGATAGCTGTGATGCCTGCAGCTCCGTCACGCTACGCTCTATCAAGGCTCTAAGATCAGCTGTCAAATCCCGGAGCTCCATGATGCTGCGCTCGAGCATATCAAATCGTGCGATGAGCGTCGCTTCGTCCGCCTGCGGCTGGGACCGGGGCTGCTCCTCCATCCTTCATAGCAACTCGTCACGGAGAGACACAATCTGACGGTCAACGGCCTCCTGGACTCGGGCGGACGACTGCGAGGGCTGTGGGGAATGTGCACTTGTCGGGGAGGCCCTAGATGACTGCGTCGCAATAAGGGCGCCATAGGATCCCGTACCATAGTACGTACCCCTCTGGAGACCACCAGTGGCGGTCACCCACAGCTCGTCCATCGACGGAGCTGGAGAGGGCTGCGAGAAAGTACTGGCCTCTCCAGCTGTAGGTGCACTAGCAGTCGCCCGCTCACGCAGCCTAAGATACTCGGCCTAGAAAAGTTTGGATACTCGATAATTGCCTAAGTTATATTAAAATTAGCACAAAGTAAAGTAGTACTTACATAGGTCTGCGATGCCCTCTCATCAATGAGATTTTCGTCCTTTCGATGGGTGGCCAGGAAGACGGTCACCATGTTTGCATCCTCACCCCTCTGTACCTGTTAAAAATATATTATTTAGTACTAAAATTAAATATTTTTTCCTACTTCTATTTTATCGTACTTACATTAAAATAATATATCTGAAATAAAAAATATACCAAACGACAGAAATATTTCGTCACCGGAATCGACCCACCACACCACTTTGCAGCATTCTGCCTAGCCGCCTTGGCCTTCTCAGACCTTTCCTTGTACCTCGGATCATCGAATCTAGCCCTCATCGCAGTCCACTGCTCAGGCGTGATCCAACCTTGGATCGATTTTCCAATGTGATCACGTGCCTTCTGGTCATCCAGAGCATCACGAATAAGCTTGGCGACAACGACAGGAAATATTCGCTCGATCAACTCGGCCCGGTGCAGAGGATAGAAATACGTTTGCTACAATAAATAATTTAGTAAGTTATATAATATGCATAAATTAGAGGATTTATATAATATACTTTTATCTTGAAATGCGTAAACCAGAATGCCTTCCTCTTCTCCGGAGCTTCAGAGTAGTTGATCCAAGGGCCACCATAGTTGTTCCTCAGAAAGAGACCCAAGCGTCTCTGAACCGACGATGGACGATATCTATACAGAGATAATTATTTTGATCAAAAAAGTCAATATATGATGAATAAATAAATACACGATATATATGATGCTAAACCATCTAATTGACTTACTTTGTACCATCGGCCCAAATCTCTGTCCTCGTCTCCTCCGGAGGTGCGCATGGAGGATCTAGCTGATGTTGGGACAACGTCGGCACGACCTCCTCCATATTCTCATCTGTCTCCATGGTTCCGTCAGCAGGAGGAATGCAGGGAGTACTATCAGGCCTAGAACTACTCATCTCAGGAGTGATGCCACATAATGTTGTCGCAGTCGGAGATGTGACTGATCGATATACTGGAGTACTAGGCGACGAGCATTTGTTAACTTGAACCTAAACCCATTCACACAGAAACTTGGCCATATTTTAATGACAATAATTGGTCCCTTGGCTAGAGTTCTAATAGATTCAGTCTTGGGTGTTATTAGACGATCGACCTAAATACCAAAGTAGCGATAATAAGTTATTTATTGTGCAAGTGCAGAAAGAAAAAGTAATTTCCAAGATCCTTACATATACGCTCAACCAAGAAGAAAAATAACATCTCATTTCTTGTTCTACTTCTTCGTCTGTTATGTAGGGTCTAACTGACCTCAACTCATCATTATATGTGTTGAAAAATAACGAATCAACTGCTGATTAGTAGCATAATAGTAGCTTATACTATTATATTGAGATGATGTAAACGTGTACGTATTAATTACTTACCCATCTAGCTTCTCCACTTCATTCTCGTCGCAATTGAGTAATATATATAATTGAGCAGCCCTTAGCTCGTCGTCATTCAAACATCTCTTCTTTATTTTCCCCGAAGGCTTTCCGGAGGCATTGAATACTTTGAGTATTGCATCATTAGATTTCTGATATCCATCGTCGTTTTTCGGAGCTCTCGTTCTATTAGTAGCAACATGAGGTTTGAAATACGTCAAGCAAAAGTTTGTAATCTCCCCGAGAACATAAGCTTCACAAATAGAGCCCTCAACCCGTGCCTTGTTTTTTACCTTTCTCTTTAGTTGATTCAGATGCTGCTCGAAGGGGTACATCTACCGATAACCGATAGGACCACCAACACATGCCTCATAGAAAATATGAATTGGCAAATGCTTCATAGAGTCGAAGAATCCAGGAGGAAACACCTTCTCGAGCTTACATAGTATTACTACAATATCCTTCTCTTACTTTTCTAGACGATCGACGAGCAACTTAGTAGAACAAAGATCTGTCACGCCCCAGTCCCAAAATACCGAGGGACCAGACGCGTGTCAATGGCCAGCAGTACGCACCGATGGACCAACTTAATATAATGGATCCATCAGGGCATACTTAAGCTGTAAAACAAGTCTACGACAATCATGGCACAACTAGTCTCATCCACACAAGATATAAAATATGATCCACAGAATAAATAAATAAGGAATGTAAATCATCAGCAAGTCTCACAAAGTACTTCGGGGAACAACCCGATAAAAATCTAGTACAATGGTTCAACAGACCAGAAAGTAAGTGACTGAAATAAATGCTAAAAGCTGAGCATGAACATGGATGCTCAAGAGAAGTCTTCAGCTAAGACCTCGTCCTCATATGGTGGTACAGCTCCTGGATCAGCTCCTGCTCCGGTCCCGTAAACCTCGGGATAAACCACGTCTGCAAAATCTGGGGACAAAATCCGGATCCAGGTCCTCAGGGGACATAGCAAGGTACAAGAAAGCTCATGCCAAATAAATACAGATAAGCAGTGCAGCAAATAAATAACTAAATGATCAATGGGTAAATATGTAACCATCTAAGTGAAATGCAAGTGAGAGTAACACTAAAACTCAGGCTGAAGCCACTACAAGCTCTGTGTCGGGGAGCCGGTAGCGGTAATAAACACGTAATGTGCCTAGCTCTGCTACGAGAGTCTGAGGCCTCACAATAGTAGTAGATAGATATATGAAACAGCCTGTAGCATGTGTGACTCTCCCCACCCAATGTAACCACGCATATCATGACCACAACGTCTCATGCCCATGTCAAGCGCGATCATAGCTAATGCAACAAGTCATAAGTATCTAGGAGTATAATGTCCATGTCCTGTATCCTATACAGGATCACCACGAATTTCTCGGGAAACTCCTGTCTCATGAATAGTGTCAAGTGTCCTGGGTCATATGGTACTTGATAAGACAAGTACGAGAATAAAGTGTCACGAATGTCCATCTCTAGATGACCGTACCCAACACTGCGCACAGTGTCGGCACCCGACTGATAATCGAACGCTAAGTACGTCACACGGTCCTAGGTTAAGCATGCACAGCAATATAATGAAGCAAGGAAAATATGTAACAATACTGCAAGGTTTGGCAAGGTACACTTGCCTGATGTTTGAATATCAACTGTCGTCCTGGTATCGGTGGATCCGGTAGGGACTACTCCAAAAGCTGTAATAAATATCACCAACAGTCTCAGAAGGTATCAAACCGCTAGGAACGTCTGTCCTTACGTCCAATTTGGACACAGGGGCAAAAAGGTCATTTCCGGGCCAAAGCGGGTTCCAAAGGTGGGCCCACTTTGCACCGAAAAGCGTGCCGAGGGTAGCAGTCTCTAAATGGGACAAACTATGGGTCAAACAACTCTAAATGTCAATACGATCCCAACGGTATGTCCAAATTTGGATTTCGATGAGCCGAACCTAATTTGGTCCAAAAAGTCAACTGTGGGGCCCGCCAATTGGCGATCTGGTCAACCGTCTCAGAAATGCGTGAAAATTGGGTCACAGGACCAGCGTGTTACCACGAGTCCAGTGGCGCAAGTTTCGTCGCAATCTGACAAGCGTGCACAAAATACTCGCGAGTTCCACAAAAGTGGCGACACGGAATTTGTTCGCGGATACGGCCTGATTCCGGCGCGCACAAGCGTCCAAATCAGTCCCCACGAATTTTCACGTGTCCGCTTATGCTGTGTGCACCATTCGGTACACTTGGCACAAGGCGGGGCGGTCCCGTTTGGCGGGGCGCGCTCCGATCTCCCACTTTTAGAAAACCGGAAAAAGTGGGTGCGCGCAGTTTTGTGACGACTACAATTTGGTCCACAGCAACTAATACCACAAAGTTATAATACAGAAAATAAACTAGGTCATGTAATCTACAGGTATCAAAAAGAATCGTCGAATTCGGATCTCTGTGGTGGGAGATACGAACTCGACAATATGGGTGGTCATCGCAAGTTTCTGCGATTGCAGAATTTTGTCTGCTCGCGCTGACTTGGGCGCTGTTTTTCACCTAGGGGCACACGTTTTCCGAGGTTGACTATAAAACAGATATTTTAGAGAGTTAAGGGAAGATCATACCTATGAAAACGGATCTGCGTTTGGTCGAGCGAGTCAACGGGAAAACGCGCCGGAGCGAAGGTGCCTCGAGTGGGAAACTGCAGTTCGCGATGTCGGCGTCGACGGGATGGTTGGATGGCTTGGGGAGGCTTCTCTGGCTGTGGTGACGGCTCTAGATGGGAAGGGGAAGTCTGGAGTTTTAGGTTAGGGTTTTGGAGAGCTAATCATATATATATATATATATATTAGGAGAGAGAGAGGGAGTTGGATCGCGGGTTTCCGCGAATTTGGGTGAAGCCGCTGAAACAATTAAGTTGCCCCTGGGTGTAATATTCTAACGAGTGGCGGACGGGTTTCACAGCAAGTATGAATTAAAGTTGCTGCAAGTGGGTTTTGCTAGGAATGGTTCAAGCAAAAGTTGAAGTATAGTAGTAAGTAGTTGATTAATTTTATTATTATTATATTAATATGAATAGTAACTTACTTTAATAATTTTTCTTTTGTTTTCTTTCATTAAATATATATATACACATATATATATTTGTATACATATATATATATATATATATATATTCACACATAAGAAATTTTATATAATAGGGTATTGCACATCGTTAGGCTAGCAACTGCTTAAGGGGTCTCCTACATGGAATAAATTCCGAAAAATTCCTGATGGTCCCACAAGTCCTCTAAGTGCCCGAACACCTAACATAAAAATTATTAAAAATCTATTTCTCCTATTTGGACCTAATTACTACAATTTAATTAATAATAAATAAATAAAGGGCATATACGATTTTTTGGGAAGGGGATTTTACATTCTACCCAACTTATAAAAATTTCGTCCTCGAAATTAAAATTAAGCCACGATAGAATGCAAGGATGGTATAAGATTTGCATTGTTTAAAATGCAAGGTTAGGTTTAAAGGGGTGGACGATGTTGCACGTTGCACATCCCGGAAAAATCATGGAAAAATCCATATGAGCGAACAATAGGTTTCTTCATGTGTCATGTCCAATGGTGTGGACACATAAATGCTCTTTTGCATAAAAGCGTCCAACAATTGGAAAATTGTACAAAGATGAGAATTGGATGATGGGCATGCCTAGGATAAGGGTGTAGAATTTGTAGAAAGGCAGTGGCTAGTGTAGTGCTCCAATTATCGGAGCACGATAAGGCGTGTCAAGTGATATCATGTTGTAAAACTAAATAAAAATACTGTGTTCTATTTCTAAGTGGATTCGTGCTAGCCTCAGTCTCACTATCTAAGCCGAGTAGGTCAATTTTGGGTGAGGGGTTCACAATCTGCCGACTTAAAATAATGTCGTCCTCAAAATTGAAATAAGGCAGAATCGGTTAATCCTTTATGTTCAATAAGGCAAGTCAGTCGCAATCTTCTTGCGGTAACTAAAATCCTAATCATATCCATTGCAATCACTTCTAGGTTAAGTTGACCACTGCTCCAATCAAAATTTTAATTCTTAATTCAATTCACCAAATTGAAAAATAATTTAAATGCAGTCCACCCATATTCAAGTCTGAAATTCTATATTTATCCTCTAAATTCGAATTGGTGATTCTACCTTCATTGTTCAAAAATTTAACTCTTGCACTTAAGGTATAAATATTGGGTCCTCAATATCAATTCATTGATCCTCATCATCTTAGTCATCCTTCTAACTTTCTCAAAATTACAATGGCTTGAACCTCTCCCAATTTAATCTTACTCAATCCCAATCTAAAAGAAATTCCTCTCGAGTTGCCAATGCACTACTACCCAACTTAGAATTTACCCATCTATCACACAAGGCTATATACCTTAAGAAAATATTCCTTACTTTATTTACTCATGTCATTCACTCCTCAAAACTTCAACGTCGATCATATCACATATGATATGTCCTTAATTACGAAAGAATAATCCTCAAGTATGTGATCGGCCTATGGGGTATATCTAGTATTATCTATATATCAAACTTATACCCAGCACGAGGTTTCGTCATTCCGAAATAAGGGAAGACGAAGATCAATAATAAAGAGTTCAAAGGTGAGGTAATAGAATAGAAGTATCAGGATCAAGGCGTTTAAAGAATTCAAATGGAAATGGTCAAGTTGTTGTGGATTGACATCCTATTCTGGTAATCCTTTGTTCGCATGCTCGTATTAGTACAGTTGTGTAACTGATACGATATGCTCAGACATATCTAGAGGGCCAGTATACTAGTCAACTATATCTCAATCCACGTAAAGTAGTCGTGCGAAGAGCGAACCAAAATGCACTAAGGTTGATCAGACCGTAATACACTGATTCTGAATAGACAATTATATTAATGTACCAGTCCACTAATACATATGTCATGAACAAGCTCGATAAAGAATCAGCTTGCAAAACTAGGCTATAGAATAGCAGCATAAGTCAAGTACAACAAATTTAAGTACGCTAGATGATGATGAAAGGAGGTACAAATTATTCAAGTTCATAAAACAAAACAAACAAGCAACCATAATAATAACAGACTCTCCAATCTCTACAGTCATCATACAACCTCCTTGTCCAAGTCGCTAGTCGACCAGTTAGGGGCAAGGACCCCTAAATTCTACAGTCTGAATTAAACACTATCTTCTAATGCAAGTCTAAAGTTGTGTCATCCTAGTTCACTTCATCAATGGGTCAATAGGGCTAGTTGGTACTATGTTGTGAGGCATACTACCCAACTTATAAAAGAATTAAACTAATACCGTGATCGTCTTAAGAGGATCCTACAAATAACCTTGCACATGTAAATAAAACAGAAACTCTTATTAGGGTATATGAGGAAGGATCTTGATACTTATTAGGGTCTCATATTGCATTATATAGGTAAGGGTCACCTTAAGTCTTAGTCATAGCACTTACAAGCAAGTGTCAATGGTAAGGATAGAAGAGTTACTGGCCGTCAAGGAGGAAGGGTCTAACTTGTATCGAGGTGAGGGTACAAATTTCATGATTTAAAAATTAAGGGTTAATCATTGGTCACAATCTACAAAACAACTTAAACTTATCAAGTTCTAACTACCAAGCATAAAGATTTCACACTCAAGGCTACAACTATAAGCCTAGCAAACTATGAGCCTTTAACCAAGAATAAAATTACTTGGCCTACTATCCGAAGTGTCAGATGGCGCGAGTTGAAAGATGAAGAGAAGAAACGTAATTAGCCGTCGCAAAATAGCGAGCGCTATGGTCGCAGGGAAATAATATAAAATAAAGATAGAGGGCTCTAGATAGCATCATGGTTCTCTAAGGGGAGTGGGGTGTTGGTTGCTATGTTCGGGGTATGATCAAGGGAGAAGTGTTGATTACATTCCTCTAGGCTTCCTAGGGTGCTGTCTACTAATAACAAGACAATGATATAAGTTTATGGTTCCAATATCATCTAACTATGAAGGTTAGGTTCAGTCCAAATATTAAGTTTTGGTTTTCTATGGGTTCCTCAATGCTAGGGGCAACCATTATGGTAACCTTCTAACTAATTCTAGTAGTGTCTATACTACTCTCAAGTCTTCTTAATACATCAAGGGTAATGGTATGCCAATCTAAAGATAAGGAATTCTAGGTTCACTAGATATTCTAAACTTAGAGGTGTGTCTATATCTCGTTGTATTCTAAATAGGTGCTACTCTAATTATCATCCTAATAACAGGGGTTCCTATATTCTAGCAGAAGTCTATACTCAAAGAACTATTAAGGAAGTACAGGAATCAAGCGGGATACAATTGTTCAAATATAACAGATAGGAGGAAGATGAATCATAGTCAATTGTGGATGAGATCCTATACTCTAGTCCTAAGCGCAGGCTGGTCCGGTCCCTAAGTTGAAACCGAACTATTTAGTCGTAGACCTGCATGGGCCACCACAAAAACCATGTCACGCCCCAGTCCCAAAATACCGAGGGACCAGACGCGTGTCAATGGCCAGCAGTACGCACCGATGGACCAACTTAATATAATGGATCCATCAGGGCATACTTAAGCTGTAAAACAAGTCTACGACAATCATGGCACAACTAGTCTCATCCACACAAGATATAAAATATGATCCACAGAATAAATAAATAAGGAATGTAAATCATCAGCAAGTCTCACAAAGTACTTCGGGGAACAACCCGATAAAATCTAGTACAATGGTTCAACAGACCAGAAAGTAAGTGACTGAAATAAATGCTAAAAGTTGAGCATGAACATGGATGCTCAAGAGAAGTCTTCAGCTAAGACCTCGTCCTCAGATGGTGGTACAGCTCCTGGATCAGCTCCTGCTCCGGTCCCGTAAACCTCGGGATAAACCACGTCTGCAAAATCTGGGGACAAAATCCGGATCCAGGTCCTCAGGGGACATAGCAAGGTACAAGAAAGCTCATGCCAAATAAATACAGATAAGCAGTGCAGCAAATAAATAACTAAATGATCAATGGGTAAATATGTAACCATCTAAGTGAAATGCAAGTGAGAGTAACACTAAAACTCAGGCTGAAGCCACTACAAGCTCTGTGTCGGGGAGCCGGTAGCGGTAATAAACACGTAATGTGCCTAGCTCTGCTACGAGAGTCTGAGGCCTCACAATAGTAGTAGATAGATATATGAAACAGCCTGTAGCATGTGTGACTCTCCCCACCCAATGTAACCACGCATATCATGACCACAACGTCTCATGCCCATGTCAAGCGCGATCATAGCTAATGCAACAAGTCATAAGTATCTAGGAGTATAATGTCCATGTCCTGTATCCTATACAGGATCACCACGAATTTCTCGGGAAACTCCTGTCTCATGAATAGTGTCAAGTTTCCTGGGTCATATGGTACTTGATAAGACAAGTACGAGAATAAAGTGTCACGAATGTCCATCTCTAGATGACCGTACCCAACACTGCGCACAGTGTCGGCACCCGACTGATAATCGGACGCTAAGTACGTCACACGGTCCTAGGTTAAGCATGCACAGCAATATAATGAAGCAAGGAAAATATGTAACAATACTGCAAGGTTTGGCAAGGTACACTTGCCTGATGTTTGAATATCAACTGTCGTCCTGGTATCGGTGGATCCGGTAGGGACTACTCCAAAAGCTGTAATAAATATCACCAACAGTCTCAGAAGGTATCAAACCGCTAGGAACGCCTGTCCTTACGTCCAATTTGGACACAGGGGCAAAAAGGTCATTTCCGGGCCAAAGCGGGTTCCAAAGGTGGGCCCACTTTGCACCGAAAAGCGTGCCGAGGGTAGCAGTCTCTAAATGGGACAAACTATGGGTCAAACAACTCTAAATGTCAATACGATCCCAACGGTATGTCCAAATTTGGATTCCGATGAGCCGAACCTAATTTGGTCCAAAAAGTCAACTGTGGGGCCCGCCAATTGGCGATCTGGTCAACCGTCTCAGAAATGCGTGAAAATTGGGTCACAGGACCAGCGTGTTACCACGAGTCCAGTGGCGCAAGTTTCGTCGCAATCTGACAAGCGTGCACAAAATACTCGCGAGTTCCACAAAAGTGGCGACACGGAATTTGTTCGCGGATACGGCCTGATTCCGGCGCGCACAAGCGTCCAAATCAGTCCCCACGAATTTTCACGTGTCCGCTTATGCTGTGTGCACCATTCGGTACACTTGGCACAAGGCGGGGCGGTCCCGTTTGGCGGGGCGCGCTCCGATCTCCCACTTTTAGAAAACCGGAAAAAGTGGGTGCGCGCAGTTTTGTGACGACTACAATTTGGTCCACAGCAACTAATACCACAAAGTTATAATACAAAAAATAAACTAGGTCATGTAATCTACAGGTATCAAAAAGAATCGTCGAATTCGGATCTCTGTGGTGGGAGATACGAACTCGACAATATGGGTGGTCATCGCAAGTTTCTGCGATTGCAGAATTTTGTCTGCTCGCGCTGACTTGGGCGCTGTTTTTCACCTAGGGGCACACGTTTTCCGAGGTTGACTATAAAACAGATATTTTAGAGAGTTAAGGGAAGATCATACCTATGAAAACGGATCTGCGTTTGGTCGAGCGAGTCAACGGAAAAACGCGCCGGAGCGAAGGTGCCTCGAGTGGGAAACTGCAGTTCGCGATGTCGGCGTCGACGGGATGGTTGGATGGCTTGGGGAGGCTTCTCTGGCTGTGGTGACGGCTCTAGATGGGAAGGGGAAGTCTGGAGTTTTAGGTTAGGGTTTTGGAGAGCTAATCATATATATATATATATATATTAGGAGAGAGAGAGAGGGAGTTGGATCGCGGGTTTCCGCGAATTTGGGTGAAGCCGCTGAAACAATTAAGTTGCCCCTGGGTGTAATATTCTAACGAGTGGCGGACGGGTTTCACAGCAAGTATGAATTAAAGTTGCTGCAAGTGGGTTTTGCTAGGAATGGTTCAAGCAAAAGTTGAAGTATAGTAGTAAGTAGTTGATTAATTTTATTATTATTATATTAATATGAATAGTAACTTACTTTAATAATTTTTCTTTTGTTTTCTTTCATTAAATATATATATACACATATATATATTTGTATACATATATATATATATATATATTCACACATAAGAAATTTTATATAATAGGGTATTGCACATCGTTAGGCTAGCAACTGCTTAAGGGGTCTCCTACATGGAATAAATTCCGAAAAATTCCTGATGGTCCCACAAGTCCTCTAAGTGCCCGAACACCTAACATAAAAATTATTAAAAATCTATTTCTCCTATTTGGACCTAATTACTACAATTTAATTAATAATAAATAAATAAAGGGCATATACGATTTTCTGGGAAGGGGGTTTTACAAGATCTCTGAAGAATATGCTGAGCTCTGTCAATGGATCCCAAATGACCTGCGGTAAGAATTCTCGAAATGCAATCGGAATTAACTTCTCCATGAATACGTGACAATCGTGGCTCTTTATACCCGCCAGTTTGTTCTCCTTGAGGTCGACGCATCTTCTCAAGTTCGACATGTACCCGTCTGGAAACTTTAGACCCTGAATCCACCTACAAAGTCTCTCTTTATCCTCTTTCTCCAGTGAGAAAACTGACTTAGGCTGCTTTAACTTTCCATTCCCCTCCTCTATCAAATGTAACGCAGGACGTCTACATATTTCTTCTAAGTCCAACCTGGCCTTCGAATTATCTTTTGTCTTCCCCTTTACCTCCATTACAGTATTAATTATGTTATCAAATATATTCTTCTCGATATGCATGACATCAAGGTTATGTCTGATCAGATTGGTGCTCCAATATGGCAGATCCCAGAATATACTCCTCTTTTTCCAGCTATGGGTGCGACCAAATCCGTCATACTTATACCCTTTAGCAGGCTCTTCGATAGCACTTGGTAAATCTTTTACCTCTTCCCATATCGTGTATCCGGGCCACCTTGGCGGTGGATTGGCCTTCTCCATAATGCCCGCACGAAAAGTATTCTTGTTCCTCCGGTACGGATGATCCTTCGGCAAAAATTGTCGATGACAATCGAAGAAGCACGGTTTGCCTCCGTATTTCAAATGGAAAGCCTTAGTACGGTCCATGCAATATGGACATGAGAGACGACCATGAGTGCTCCATCCCGATAACATTCCATAAGATGAAAAGTCATTGATGGTCCATATAAGTGTTGCCTTCATCTGAAAATTCTGCTTTCTAGAAAAATCATACGTGTTGGCATCTACTTTCCACAGTTGATTCAACTCATCTATCAAAGGCTGTAAATACACATCGATGTTCCTCTTCGGATTGTTCAGACCCGGGATAATAACGGTTAGGAACATATATGGAGTCTTCATGTACATCCAAGGCGGTAGATTGTACGGAGTGACGATCACAGGCCAACATGAATACTGGGAGCCCAAAAGTCTGAATAGGGTAAAACTGTCAGAGGAGAGCCCCAATCTTATATTACATGAATCTGAAGCAAAATCTAGATACTCTCGATCAAAGTGCTTGCATGCTTCTCTATCAGATGGATGATCCAATACTCCTTCGATCTGTTTCCACCTGTTCCAACTCATGTTTTCTGTAGTCTTCTTAACCATAAACAACCTCTGCAACCGCGGCGTCAAAGGCAAGTAGTGCATCGAATCCGCAGGCTTCCTTGTACCGATAGACTTTCCTCTACCAGTGGCCTTGTAGCGATCAACACCACAAAATCTGTACGCATCTTCATCATTGTCATCTTTGTAGTACAACATGCACCGTTGCAACATGCATCATTTTTTTGTATCCCATCCAGAGCGATCTCACCATCCTCTTAGATCGGTAGAAATCTTTAGGCAACTTTGCACCCTCGGGCAATATCTCTATAATCAAATACATCAGTCGGTTATAGCATTCTTACGACATGTTAAAATTGGACTTGATGCTCAATAATCTTGTAACCACCTCCAACGGTGAATGATCCTCACAACCAGGATATAATGGAGTCCTTGCATTCTCCAGCAACTCCATAAATTTTGTAGCATCGGCATTCGGTGCCTCCTCAGCTGCATCATGATTATCCGAATTGAAACTAGGCTCCGCCGCATCAAAAAATATGTTCATCCACCCGTCGTCGTAAGCAGTGTGGTTGTGGACATCCATATACAGCTCCACATAAGGCTCCGACTCCGATGCTAGAGACACAAGTTCTCTGTGCGTGGTCTACTGATATTAATTCGGTGTGAAGTCCTTCAAGTACAAATGATATGTGACTTTCACTTCTAGATGATATTTCAAGTTGCGGTATCTCACATACGGACACTTAATTTTGGTATCGTCCATGTACTGAGGGAACGACTTGGCAAACTGCAGGAACTGCTGTACACCCTCAATGAATTCATCCCGCACACCGCATATGTCATCAGGATGATGGTTGTACATCCACGAATGATAACACAGATAGTAATTCATATCCATTTCTAGATACTTCTGCATAAATGACAGTATGTGTCCTATTAATCGTTAAATATAGTGTGATTCTCTGAACGATAACACAGATGGTAAGAACTGCTCTAACTTGATACACAATGCCCTATGTATGTGTGTGTGTACATATGGTCATTTGAGTGATTGAGTGAGCTTGGGTCACTAGGGAGAGCAGTTCACAGTTTTCAGTGTGCATCATTTGGCAGTGATCAACTGAAGGGAGAGTAGTGTGCCAGCTCTGTGCTAGCACAGCAAGGTAGAGCACAACTGAACAGAGTGCAGCTCTGTGCTACCATACTACAAGGGGAAGCATACAGCAGTTTATAGCAGTAGCAGCTAGCTGTACTGCATAGTGCAGCAGTGAGGAATCAGTGTGCAGCAATACTGTGCAGTACATAGCAGGAAGGATGCACAACAACAAGTAAACTCAGCAAGTAGCAGCAAAGCTAGTGCACTGCAGAGCCTTCAACAATAGGTTTAGTAGTCTGCAGTAGCCAATGCAATAACTCGTGCAGCAAGAAGCATCAGACCAAGTTGGATACGAGTTCTAGAAGAAGCCAATACCGTATCGTGTCTTGGCTTTGAAGATTCATTCCCGTGTCCGTGTATACGACTCTTCTTGAGTGGAGATCTGTATCGTATTATATATGATGCAGATACGCAAGGTTGCAACTAAACTCAGACAGCTAACTAGAAGAGAGATAGGGTTAGGTTCTGTATCATATTTTATGTCATGTCAGTGTATGTGTCTGTGTCGTATCCCATGTCATGTCTATGTCATGTCTTGTCTATGTTTGTGTGTGTTCGTATCAGTATTAGGGTTAGTGTCCGCATGTGTTAGTGTGTCTGCGTGTGTGTGTGTGTGTGTTCGAGTTAGGGTTAGGGTTAGTGTGTGTCATATCATATAGTATCGTATCGTGTTGTGTTGTGTTAGAGAGAGAGAGAGAGAGAGAGAGAGAGACAGAGGAAGAAGATAGAGAGAGGAGCTCACCGAGTGAGGAAGAGGGGAGCTGGAGAGAGGAGAACGTCGGAGGGAGGAGGAGCCGTCGAAGGGAGGAGGACGCCGGAGGGAGGAGGGGATCCGGAGGAAGGAGGGGACGCCGGAGGGAGGAGGGGACGTCGGCCGGAGGGGGGTCGCCGAGGTGGGGCGCCGGGAGGGAGGAGGGGACGTCGGAGGGAGGAGGGGAGCCGGACACGACGGAGGGGGGGTTTAAAAATTTAGGAGAGATTGAAGGAAATGGGGGGAAGAGGAATTCTTCAACCCTAAATGAAATAAATTAGCGACGTTTAGTGACGCTAACTTATGACGTCACTAATAGAAATATTTAGCGACATTATAGACGTCGCTAAATATGTCGCTAAATATTTAAAAGATTAACGTTGCTAAATACGTCGCTAAACGTCACTAATTATATAACTCAGCGACGTTTAGCGACCTTAAATAAACTTATAGCGACTATTCTTTTAAAAAACTGAATTGTAGTCGCTAAACATCGCTATATGTCGCTAAATCGCGACTTATAGCGACGTTATTCTTTGGAGTCGTTGATATCTTTAATATTAGCGATGTTTTACTTCGACGTCGCTAAAAACGTCGCTAATCCCGCAATTTTTAGTAGTGCACAAACACTCAACACCAATTAGAAGCAGCTGAGCTTCCGAGGGAGCATTGGATGACTGCCGTCAGGATACAGTTGATGGGCAATGCACATTACTGGTGGCTATCCGAGGAGAGACGGCCCAGACCGGACTGAGTCACTTAGGAGGAGGTCTCTAGACTCTTTCAGGAGATGTATATTCCATCCATTGCTAGAGCAAAACTTAGGGATAAGTTTAACCGCCTCATTCAAGGCAACATGACGGTAGAAGGTATAATACCGAGTTCAACCATTTGAGTCGCTTTGCCCCTACTCTGATTTTGACAGAAGAGGAGAAGGCGGAGAAGTTCTTTGACGGACTTAGCTTTGAGCTACAGAGATTAATCGGCTCCGTTGCACCTACTTCTTATGCGGACGTCCTAGTTGCAGTCCAACGCATGGAGCGCGTCACCAAGAGAGAGTCAAGCCAGAAACGGTCGTTCACATCAGCGCTAGCCAGAGCACCACAGGAAGAAGATGTAAAGAGACCTCACATGCACCAGCCACCTAGAGAAGGTCCGCAGGTACTGCCTACATATCAATATTGTGGCAAGCGAGGTCATTACAAGAGCGAGTGCAAACGCAAGTTGGGATTATGTTTGATTTGCGGATCCAACCAATATTCAGCCAAGGATTGCCCTGAGTGTCGAGAGGGAGAACCAATGGTAAACCGACAAGCTTTACCAGTACCGGGAGGATATCAACCGAGGCCACCATTGGCACCACAGGCAGCACTCTTCTAGCAGGCCCAACAATAGCATAGGGCACCACCACAGGGACGTGGATAGGCTTTTACGATGACAGTGGAGGAGGCACAGACTCGAGGAGTAGCGAATATGAGTAAGATTTAGTTTTATCATAGCTAGCTATAATAGCGATATTTCTAGTAATACTTTAGAATGTGCCTGTTAGTTCTATTCCCTAGCCTAAACCTAGTATTATGTTAGCATGAACTTGTTAGTCTAGATTAGTAATATGTCAGTGGTACCCAAGTTTTCATAAGATATAGTTGATCTTCTTTCTAACCAGGCTCCTTAAATCTTGAGTTACTTATCTCTCATTTCCTAGAAAAATATTTTTATCGCTTTCCTATGTGTTCTGCCTGAACAAACCCTCACCCTTCCTCCCAATTTTTCCTTGTTCATGGTTCCTTATCCTTTGTGTCGTGCTTCAATAAACATGTCTTGCAACCGCGTCATCTCTTTTGGAGCAAACCTTTCTTGACTGGCTACGTTTTATTTTCTTAATTGCGAAGACACAATTCTTTTAAGGTGGGTAGAATATAAACACCCTAATTTTTAGAATTTAATTTAAAAATTACATTAATTATTATTGTAGAAATTTTGTATTATTTTTAGTTAATTATAATAAATGTTCATTCATGGATTTATATTTTTTGTATTAAATTAATTATTAAAATAGTACAAAAATTATATTTTTGGGTGTATAATTAATAATAGAATATTGTGTAATTTTTCTGAAATTTATTGGGGTCCAAAACTATTTTTAGATAGCAAATTACATATATAGAGTTATTAATAAACCAACCCAAACAGAACCAACCCAAACTAAACTAAACAAATTCGGACCTAAACCCGCCCCCATAACCCAATAACCCGACCCGACCAGAAACCCCAACCCATTCTGTAACTGCACACCCCGACCACTTCTCTTCTTCTCCCCGAAACCTCCCCGACCCCTCCTCTTCAGCTCCTTGTAACTCCCTCCCTGTCACCCTATTTAAACCCTAGCCTAGCCGATACCCACCACCATCATCTCCTCTACTACCCCGACCAACCCCAGCCACCGACGATCGCCGGACAGTCGTCGCTTCATGTTGCAAGATGCCTCCGCACAGTCGCCCAAAATCTCGAGCAGCAGCGAACATCGAGGTACCCATCTTCCCACCCCTATATCTCCCTGCACAGTAATCAAAATATCGACTTGTCAAAAAGACCACATGACCCTCTTGAATCCTGTATAATTAGTTCGGTGTATCGTATCATGTGTCGGTCGTAATTCGTGACGCAAAACAAGAAAAAAATAACCAAGTTTGTAGTTCAGAAACTGTTCCAACCACCCATGTTCATGTCTAATTTTCTTCCAACCTAGTTAATATTTTTAAATTCTACTTGAACATTAATTGGTTTGGGTTGGTTTGGGTTGGTTTAATATAAATCAATGCAATTAGCTATCTAAAAAAATAGTTTTTGACCCCAATAAATTCCAGAAAAATTATACGATATTCTATTATTAATTATACACCCAAAATATAATTTTTGCACTATTTTAATAATTAATTTAATACACAAAAATATAAATCCATAAACGAATATTTATTATAATTAGCTAAAAATTATAGAAAAATCTCCCTAAAACTCAGTAATTACAAATAATAAAATTTAATTTAATTTCTAAAAAATTAGGGTGTTTACAATCTACCCACCTTAAAAGAATTGCGTCATCGCAATTAATAAAATAAAACATAACCGGTCAAGAAAAGGTTTGCTCCGGAAGAGATAATGTGATTGCAAGACATGTTTGTTGAAGCACGACACAAAGGATAAGAAACCATGAACAAGGAAAAACCAAGAGGAAGGGTGAGGCTTTTGTTCAAGCAGAACACGTAGGGAAAAAATAAAAACTTTTTCCTAGGCAATGAGAGATAAGTAACTCAAGAGTAAAGGAGCCTGGTTAGAACGAAGATCAACTACAGCTTATGAAAACTTAGGTACCACAGACATATTACTAATCTAGACTAACAAGTTCATGCTAACATAATATTAGGTTTAGGCTAGGGAATGGAACTAACAGGCACATGCTAAAGTATTACTAGGGATATTCGTTATTATAGCTAGCTATGATAAAACTAAATCTTACTCATATTCGCTACTCCTCGAGTCTGTGCCACCTCCAGTATCATCGCAAAAGCCTGTCCATGTTCCTGTGGTGGTGCCTTTTGCTGTTGCTGGGCCTGCTGAAAGAGTGTTATCTGCGATGCTAAGGGTGGCCTCGGCTGATATCCTTCCGGTGCTGGTAAAACTTGTCGGTTAACCATCGGTGCTCGTCGGTGAACCATCGGTGTTTCGCCTCGATGCTCCGTGCAATTTCTGGTTGAATGTTAGCTGGATCTGCAAACCAAGCACAATCCCAATCTGCATCAGCATTCCTTGGTGAGATGGCCTACTTTGCCACAATAATGATAAGTAGGGAGTCCTGGTGCTGATGCTGGTAGGGCTGGTCGATGAATCATCAGTGCTCTCTCTTGACGCTCAGGGCAATCCCTGGCTGAATGTTGACTGGATCCGCAAGCTAAACATAATCTCAATTTGAGTCTGCACTCCCTCTCAATATGGCCTACCTTGCCATAGTAGTGACAAGTAGGAAGGACTAGTGCTAGTGGTGTAAATGCTCTCTATGGTGGATTCATCTGTGGTTGCTTTGTAGCTCCTTCCTGCTATGCTCGGTCTGGTGCTAGTGCATGTAGCCACTTCTGGCTGGACTCTCTCCTGATAATGCGCTTCATGCGTTGGGCTGCAGTAAGGACGTCCGTATAAGAAGTAGTTGGAACGGAGCTGATTAATCTCTGTAGCTTAAAGCTAAGTCCATCAAAGAACTTCTCCGCCTGACATTGCTGGGCCTCTTGATGAACCGGTTGTTGTGCTTGCATCATTGCGTAGAACATTTAGAATATTTATTGTCTGTCCATAGGCTGTCCTGGTAGAAAAATGGGCATCGGTGGAGTAAACTGCGATGGTGGTAGAATATCGTCTCGCCGGAACCTCGAGGCGTGATGATCTTCTTGATTTCTTTGTTGAATTGATGGATCTCCACTTAATGGTGTCACTCCATCTTCGTAGGTGACCACAGCACCTTGCGGTGTTCCCGCATAAGTTTCGTCGCTAGTTCGTGGATCCATTACTCTGTATACAAAGTAAACTATGAGAGGCACACAGAGGAATCAATGTACGATACAAGTCAAAAAATTATTTTGAAGTCGATATAGAGGTCAAGAATAGATCAACAAGTGGATGAGATCCTATAATTTATCCTATCCTAATCGCAGGCTTGCTCGGTTCCTTAGTTTGAAACCAAAGCAATATAGTCGTAGACCTGCATGGACCACAACAAAAATTATGTCACGTCCCAGTCCCAAAATACCGAGGGACTAGCTATGTAGCAATGGCCAACAATACAACTCCAATGGACAAACACAATTTAATGGAACCGTTAGAGTGCACTTAAGCTGTAATAAATATTAATACAGTCTACACCATCTATCACAGAATAATTTTAATCTCATCCACAGAAAGAAACATAACTAAATATAATAGACTAATCAAGATAATAGATAAAGGAAATAGTGCATCATTAAGTCAATATTTATAGTGTCTCGGGTAACAACCCGATAAAATAAGAAAAGAGAATAAGTTAATACATAAGTCCATGAGTCAAGATATGAAATAACTTGAAGCATAAATAACTGAGTATGTAACAGAATACTCAGGAGAAATCCTCTGGCACAACCTCGTCCTCTGGTGACATTACTGCTCCAGCGTTAGCTCATGTCCCGTAAACCTTGGGGTAATCCTCCTCTACTATACCTGGGGACATAATCCTGATCCAGGTCCTCAGGGGACATAGCAAGGTACAAGAATAACTCAAGCCAAATAAAATACAGTAAATACAAATAGATCCTCAGGACAAGCTATGTAACCAGCTATGTGAAATGCAAGTTGAGAGCATCACTAGTACTCAGGCTGAAACCACTACAAGCTCTATGTCGGGAAGCTGGTAGCAGTAATATCACGTAATGGACCAAGCTCTGGAACAGAGACTAAAGCACCACAATAATAAAATATATATGTATGTAATCAGCCTGTAGCCTGTGTGTCTCTCCCCACCCAATGTAATCACACGTCTCATATCCATGACGTATCATGTCCATAACACGCAAGATCATGACCTCTAACTAGTACAACAAGTCATAATAATATCTATGTATATACAAGTCTTATGTCACGAATCCTGTAATCTTATACAGAGTCACCATGAACAACTCAGAAAAGATTTTGTCACATGAATATTGTCAAGTGTCCTATGGTATAACGTACTCGATAAAGCAAGCACGTAAAAATATATAGGTTCGTGGTATCAACTCTCTAAGTGACGTTACACGACTCCGCTTACGACGTCGACACCCGAATCTTGTTCAGACGTTAAGCAATGTCTCACAGTCCTAGATTAAACAGGTACAACACAAAAGTATATAGAAATAACTCAAGCAAATAATATCTCAAGATCTACTGCAAGTTGGCAAGGTACACTTGCCTGGGTTTTGAGCTCCGACAATTGCTCCGATATAAGTGGAATCTCCAGGTATGCCTCCGGATACTGAAATAAATATTATCATCGCTCTCAGAATATATGAAATAGCTAGGATTGACTATCCATAAGTCTAATTTGGACACAGGAACATAATTGACAGTTTTTGGTCAAAGCGGAGTCCATATATGGCGCACTTCGCACCGAAAAATGTGCCAGAGATAAAGTTCTCCAAATTCGTCAAACTTAATGTCTACGAGTCCAGATTGATGATACGAACCCAATGGAACGTCCAGAACTAGATCCCAATGAGCCGGTCACGAAAATTGCCCGTCAAGTGGAACCGTGGGGCCCACAAAATAGGGTTTCGTCAACGTTCTCAGAATTAAACCAAACTTGGGTCACAGGACCAATATAACGCTACGAATCCAATGGTGCAAGTTTTGTTACGAAACGACAAGCACACACAAAATTATGATGATTGTCAGAACAGACCGATATGAAATTTTTTGACGGATACGCGTTGATTCCGGTGTGCACGCACATCCAAATCAACTTCTGTGAAATTCCATACCTCCGTGTTGATGATACGCACCTTTTGGTATAATTCGCACATGATAAAGTTGTCTCGTTTAGCGGAACGTACCCCATTTCAGAAAAATTTGGGTTTAGAAACCAAATTTTTGGTCAAAATCAACAGCGAATAAATCACAGCATACAACGAATTAAAATAAACTAATAAAAGAGATAAAAACTCAGTTATGTTGTCTAAATTACTGTTCAAGTAGAATTTAAAAATATTAACTAGGTTGAAAGAAAAATAGATATGAACGTGGGTGGTTGGGACAGTTTCTGAACTAGAAATTTGGTCATTATTTTTTCTGTTTTGCGTCACAAATTATGACTGACACAGGACACGATAAGACAAACTAATTATACAGGGTTTAAGAGGGTCATGTGGTCTTCGTATAGGATTTGATGGGTCGATATTTAGTTAACTGTGCAGGGAGATACAAGGGCTAGAAGATGGGTACCTTGTTGTGTTTTGTTGCTCAAAATTTGGACGGCTACTTTGCGGCGGCGTGCGGCGACTGTCCGGCGATCGTCGGAGGCTGTGGTTGGTCTGGGTGGAAGAGGAGATGATGGCGGTGAGGTTCGACTAGGCTGGGGATTATATAGGGTGGAGGTGGGGCGGTTACAAGAAGCGGAAAAGAGGGGGCTGGGGAGGTTTCGGGAGAGGAAACGAATGGGTTTGCTTCTGTTACAGTAGATGGGGGGTTTGTGGGTTGCAGGTTTGTGGGTTGCGGGTTAGTGGGTACGGGCTAGGATCCGGGTTCGGTTTAGGTTGGTTCCGTTTAGTTCGGTTTGGTTCGGTTCGGTTTGGGTTGGTTTAATATAAATCAATGCAATTAGCTATCTAAAAAATAGTTTTATACCCCAATAAATTCTAGAAAAATTATACAATATTCTATTATTAATGTCACTACCGTATTTTCTAGAAAAGGGTATTTTGGTCATTTTATAATTAATTAAATATTGTGCATGTTAAATATTTATTTATTATATTATTTATTTATTATTAGCATGATAGATTTATTTTTTTGGACTTGTGTTAGTAGACCTAACTAGTTTAGTTTAGACTCATGGACCAACATGTATTAATTGTTAGAATTGAGCCCAACTAGAAAGCCCATTAATTAGGAGGATGATTAAATTAATTAAACCATTAGACTAGAAGCTTCCCTCCTTAATTAATTTCTTCATGAGAGGCCCTAAGAGGTATTTTAGACTTTACATAGTAGCTTGAGGGAGGGGGAAAGTGAGGCCTATATAAAGGGGATGAAAACTTTCTCTCTCTTCATTTTTCATTCCAAATCTAGATCTAGAATTTCCCTCAACCAAATTTTATCAAATCTCTACCAAATTTCCACCCAATTACTTCCTAAATCACCATTGGAGACTAGAAGAGCAAGGATCTAGAAGGAGGAAGCAAGGATCTACAAAGAGGAGCAAGGATCTACAAGTTGGAGGCCAATTTCACCAATTTTGGAGGTTTCATTGGGAATCCATCTCCCAATAGGTATAATTCAGTTTTTCTCCCTTAAAATAGCTTCTAAATTTAAGATTTAATCATGAATAATCAACCCATATGTATGTACTACCCATAGGATTTGGTTTTGTGTTCATAGGAGACCTATGGAGAAAGTTATGGTACTTTTTGTGTCAATTTTGGGAGAATTCCGAAAATAACTTTTGTTGTGTGTGTCAATTGATCCTATAGATCAATTTGGCATATGTTTATGTGTTTGGGACTAGTGTCGTGTCCATAATTGGGTACATGTAGGTCGTATCCCAACAATTTGGTAATACGTGTTGTTTTGGGAATTTTTCCTCCGACACGGGACTTTGTACATGTCGTATTTTGACACGGACACATAGATCTATATTTGACACTTTGTTTTGTTCATAAATATTATATGTGATTTGTTTGTGTCCTTCGGAGTATAATTGGATGTGTGGTGGACTCGTGTCGCATGCGTATCCTAGATCTAGTGGTATACAGTGTGATACTCTCCAATTGTTGTGTGTTTATGTGTAGATCTAATTAATTGTGCTTTAATTCTTGAATTATAATTGTGTATGTATCTATATATATTATATATGTATTATGTATATTTATTATAGTGTTTATTGTATCATAGATCTATGTATTATATATGTATTAATAGAATATATATTATGTAGCTTTCTTCTACATGCATTAATATATATGTTATAATATATGTTAGGGAAGTAAATATATGTATATGTTTTATATAATATATGTGTATGTTTAATTAAGTAATTAGATTATTTATAGTTATTATATGATTATTTATATATATATATATATATATATATATATATATATATATATATATATATATATATATATATATATATATATATATATGTAGATATATATTTATAAGTGGTAGCATATGTATATATAATATAGTAGATATATTTATATGTGGTTATATATATAGTTATATTATATATTGTTATGTATTTATATTATTGTATGATTATATATATGTATACATATATGTATAGTTATATATACATATTACTATATGTGTGTGTGTATGTTACTATGTGGTATTTTATACAATTTACTATGTATAAGTGTATGTATAGTTATATATAGTTTTATATGTTTATTGTATAAATATATATTATGGGTTATATATATGTATTTAAATATATATTGTATAAATATATATATATGGTGGGTTATATATATGTATTTATATATATATTGTATATATATATACATATATTTTTAGCGACAACAGCGAGCCAGAAGTGTCGCAACAGCAGCAACAAATGCAAATAATAGCAGCTTTTCAGCAACAGCAGTCAGCGACAGTTGCAGAAAACTATCGCTGAAACAACAGTGTATCAGCAGAGTATCAGAAGCTTCAGCGACAGTTTTTAGTGACAGTGCAGGAAACTGTCACAAAAACTGCAGTGTATCTATATACACAACAGCTTTTTGCGACAGTGGACAGGGTATTTAGCGACAGTTTGGCAGTTTTTAATATATTAGATATTAATATATATATATATATATATATATATATATATATATATATATATATATGTATATATATATGGTAATTAATATATATATAAATATGTTCCTAATTGCTATTTGTATTATAGTATACTATATATGTATATATTTAGTTGTAGCATATAAATTTATTAGAATAATTAGTATACTTTAGTTATCAATTGTTATGAGTATTTTTTATATATTATATATTTGTAGGTATGTATGTACGTATATATGTATTAATAGTTAGTGTGTAGTTGGTAGTTAGTATTATTCTATTAGTACATACTAGAGTTATATTGGATTGATATATGAAATTATTGATGGGTAGTTAGTATATATATGAGATTTTGGCAATTACCTTGAGATATCAAGGTAAGTATCAAGATATACCAAGGTATGAGTAGTAGGTATTGGCATAAGTAATAGGATAGTTGTAAACTAATTATGGGTTGGTATTAAGGTGACTAAAATAAGGTATATAGAATTATATAAATATTAAATGCATAGTAGTTTATAATTATTGTTGGGTAGTTAGTATAAATAAGGTTTTGAATTTACCTTGAGATGCCAAGGTAAGTATCAAGGTATTGGAGGATAATCAAGGTATTGGGTTTGGATATCAAGATAGAGGTTTAGTATTGCGATACCAAGTTGGTTCGAAACCAAGGTATCCATTTAGCATTTGTAATTAGGATTTTATATATATAATATTGTTTGATATGTACATATGTGTTATATTTGTCCCTTGTTTGCGTATCCTGAGATACGGTATCTTAGTATCCTAAGATTTAGTTTGTATGGCCTAGATTCATAGTGTGTGAGCCCAATATCTTTGAGTTAGACTCATGCAACATAGAAATAGGTAGTTGACCATAATTTGACTATAGTTGACCATAGTTGACTTAGAGTTGACCTAGTTTGACTTTTGACTTAGAAATAGTTTTATGACCTAGAAGTTGACTAGTTTAATTTATTTCTCTTCCCTAAAACTTGTATTAATGCAATATTTCATATATAGGTCTGTGACACCAGTTCGGACATCATTTTTTTTATCATTTGCTCTGGACCACAGGCGAGTATATTCTCTGATAGTTTTCATTATTTGATTACCACTATAATTCAAGTATTTAGAAATGTTACTTATGATTCTTGACACGATGGTACACGGATTGGTATTGTTATTGGATCGTTAGTCATGGGATGTTACCTTGATTATGGAGATGGTATCGGATACTGTCCTTGTTGGTATTGGATAACATTGAATATTGTAGATTAAACATTGGATACATTGGCTAGTGACGTGTCATGATTCGATCCATCATATCAGTCGGGGCGGAGGAAATACCAATTAAATATGTGATCAAGAAACTATCGGCTAGTAGTGTAATCATTGGCTACTAACTAACCATGCAATTCACGTATGGTTGAGTTAGCTCCTCAGTGTAATCATTGAATCTCCCAGGCCGATCACATATTTAGTTAGTATCTTAAATCACATAGTTATTGTAGATTCCATTATTCAGTTCATTGATTACCTTATTCTATTCTGACATTATAGTTCATTCTTTTATTCTTGTACGCATTGATTATATTCTGTTGTTAGTATTGCCTATTCTCTCATTGTTCTTGATTATCAGTTATATCCTCATCGTAGATAGCATCTTCTATTCTACTGCTTTATAGTTTTTGTCAATTAATTGGAACTGCTATTGGGTTGTACTTCGCTCCATTCCTGACTGGAAAATATTTTTCAGAGGATCCGAAAGATTGGTGTCCGACATACTACGGACCTCAGCCTATTGATGGTGCAGACTTGGACCCACTAGTTCTGGAGTGACTGTTGAGAGATTTAGCCGGATTCACTAGTTAGCATAGTTAGTTCTCTTTAGCATTTTGGTACCGGATTTGTTTTCGGCATATATTTGTGTTTGGATATTATTTCTATTTGTTGTTGTTATATTTTTAACTGCTTAGTTATGTTAGACTTCTGTGATATCTTCTCGTGCCATAGAAATGTGATTGAGTATTGTGTTGAATTAAGTTGATTATTCTCTTCTTGGAGTTGAGATATTATTGGAGGTTTATGCTTTATAGTGAGATAATTAGATAGTATAGTTGACCAAGATAGCGTTCTACCGCCGATGCTGCGGCGTAGGCTGGGCGTTGTTCCCGACTTGCATTCCTACACCGGGTGCGGGTCGTGACAATTAATTATACACCCAAAAATATAATTTTTGCACTATTTTAATATTTAATTTAATACACAAAAATATAAATTCATGAACGAACATTTATTATAATTAGCTAAAAATTATAGAAAAATCTTCCTAAAACTCAGTAATTACAAATAATGAAATAAAATTTAATTTCTAAAAATTAGGGTGTTTACATATCTCTTTGCTTTCAGGTACCTGAGCCTCCTCTTGGGCTTGTGTCTTTTCTAAGACAATAACCTCTTCTGGGTTTTCAGAGAGTATGGATATGTCATTCATTACCTCTTCTTGAGCGTTATGTGTAACATTTTTAAGAGCGTTATTTGGACATTTTCTCTTTCTGGGGACTATGTCCTTCGAACCTATAGGTCTACCACGCTTCTGGCGTGCAGTAGATTCATTAGCCACTTTGATATTTTTTCTTACGGGGATATCAATTTGAGCTGGCGCATTTGTAGCGGGCACGTGTGATTTAATCACTTTAGCTGCATCTGTAAATGCATCTGACATTTGATTTGCAATCTCCTGTAGATGCAATATCCTTCGTACCTCAGTTTCACATTTATTAGTACGAGGATCTAGATGAGACAGAGTGGGATTATCCTACGATAATTTATGTCATTTATTTGTGGCGAATGGTTCTGTAAGAACATTCTTTTCTTTCTTATCTCTCCCTAACGGCGAAAATTTAGTCTCATAAAAATGGCAGTCTACGAATCTAGCAGTAAAAATATCACCAGTTAAAGGTTCTAAATATCTAATGATGAGGGTGAATCAAAACCAATATAAATTCCTAAGACACTGAGGTCCCATTTTATAGTGCTGAGGAGGGAGAATAGGAACATAAACATCACAACCAAATTTACACAAATAAGAGATATTAGGTTGATGGCATGTCACAAGTTGTGATGGTAAAAATTCATGAAATGCAGTTGGCCTAACAATGATCAATTTAACAGCATGTAATATGGTATATCCCTAAACTGAAACGGGTAAATTTGATTGCATTAGTAAAGGCCTTGCTATGTGCTGAAAATGCTTAATCAAGGACTCTGCTAAACCATTTTAGGTATGAACATGAGGGACAGAATATTCAACTTCTATTCTTACGGAAGCACAATAATAATCAAAAGAACGAAAAGTGAACTCAGCTGCATTATCAAGTTGAATCGTTCTAACATGTTGGTCAAGAAAATGAGTCTTAAGCTTAATCAACTGAGAAAGTAGCTTGAAGAAGGCAAAAATTTTAGATGAAAGTAAGAAAACATTTGAAAATTGACTAGAAGCATCTATTAGAACCATAAAATACCTGAAAGGCCCGATAGCAGGACCAATTGATCCGCAAATATCATCTTGTATTCTCTGAAGGAATGGTGGTGATTCAGAAGCTATTTTGAGAAGTGAAGGTCTTGTAATGATTTTACCCTGTGAACAAGCTACACACAAATGTTCAGTAGAAAATGAAAGACTTTGGTATGATAAATTATGCCCATTGGTATTGTTGATGACCTTTCTCAACATAGTCGATCCTGGATGACCCAATCTTTCATGCCAAGGAATTAGATTCCTTGGATCCTTTAGTCTTTTGCTAGTGTTGGGGTGAGATTCTACTACCTTCAAAATAGTTTGATATAGCCCCGAGGAGATTAACTTGCACTTTTCTAATGTGAGCTTATTGCTTCCAATATTAGAGGTGATACAAATATACTCTTTGCTATCATCGTTCATGGTTTCAACATGAAACTTGTTCATTCGAATATCTCTAAAGCTGAGTAAATTTATATTAGATCTACTAGAGAATAATGCATTTTGAATGACTAAGTGTGTTCCATTTGGCAAACACAACATCGGCCTTACCATAACCTTCTATAATATGTACGGGTCCAGCAATGGTAATCACCTTGGCAGTGTTTGAGGCATATGTTGTGAAAAACTTCCGAGTTTTTAATATAGTGTGAGTTGTTGCACTATCTATCAAGCATATGCCATCATCATTATCCATACCTTCAAAAACAAAAATTAATAATATATTAATATGCTACTAAATGGTTAAACTTGGCATATTGCCAATTATTACAACTTTATCTAAATCTAAATAAAAATGCTTCAAAGAAAGTAAACTACCTAGACTATTGATCATATGACCAATTTATTTAAAGTGGAAAGTAAATAAACTTAGATAAGCATACAATAACTATTGATTGACTTCACCTATCATGGCGTTGAACTGGTCTTCCGAAATTGCGTTTCCATCATTATCTTGGAAGAAATCATTAAAATCCATGTGTGTTGTACCCTCCAAGAGATTAGTCTCCACACCATTTGAGGCTTCATACTCGTCTACTTTCTTTTGTGAGGTGTGACAGTTTCGCATCTAATGACCAGCTCTTCCACAACGTTTGCAAATACAGTTTGAGCAGCTGGATTGAGAATTTGGGCATTGTTTCTTCGAGGATTAAATTCCTTATTTTTGAACTGTGTATCATTCCTTGGACCCGGATTATATCCATTTCTTTGGCTTCCATGGCGTCCATGCCCTCTACCTCTATGATTTTCTCGACCCCTAGTATTGGTCACATTTTTTCAAGCACTAGTCGCATTCACTTCAGCTGGAATTGGTGCAGACCCAGTTGGTCTACTAGTGTGATTTTTGATTAATAACTCATTATTTTTCTCGGCCACGAGTAAGACAACAATGAGTTCGGAATACTTCTTAAAATTTGTCTCCCTATACGTCTGTCGTAGGGTCATATTAGTCGTATGAAATATGGTGAATGTTTTCTCTAGCATGGAGTGCTTTGTCACTTCTTCACCACATAACTTCAATTGTGAAGTAATCCTGAACATAACTGAACTATAGGCTGCAACTATCTTATAATCTTAGAAACGTAGATTGAGCCATTCATGGAGTGCACCTGGTAGTATGGCCATTTTTTGGTGATCATATCTCTCAGCTAGATAATTCCATAGCACCAAGGGGTCATTGACTGTTAAGTACTCAACCTTGAGATCATCATGAATATGATGTCTTAGAAAAATTAAAGCCTTCGCTTTATCTTGTGCAGATATTGGTTTATCAGCCACAATTGCGTCACCTAAGCTTTTGGCTTGAAGGTGCAATTCAGCATCCAATCTCCAGTTGAGAAAGTTCTGGCCTTCTAAGTTTAGAGGCTTAAAATCATGCTTTGTGAGGCTCGACATATTGCTGTATAAGATCAATAATAACAAGTTAACATAAGAACTTGATAAATCACCAAATAATTCATGTTCATGGTGTATGCTTCAAACAATGATGTTTCAGAAGTCTATTTATACCAAACAAATCTTGTTCATGGTATGCTTCGAACAATGATGTTCTAGAAGTCGTAGGTAAATACCAAACACTAGATGTTCATGGTATGCTTCGAACAATTATTATGTTCAAGAAGTCTTTCAAAAATATCACATATGGTATATTTCGAACAATGATGTTCCAGAAGTTTTATATATATAGACAAAATAATTCATGTTCATGGTCATCAAATCTCTGATGGTTTTGATCTGAATGTATTAACATATATATAAAAAAATAAAAATAAAGAATAACTCCAGCGTTCTCTCCGAGAAATCTATATGCGATTAACATCGGAGTGCTATCAGAGTTAACTAAAAGAAGTGAGATGAATGAATACAAATTATTCTTTTTGCCCTAGCGGTTTGCCAAGAGATGTATAAACATCAACATCAGACTGCGCCTAGGGTATGCATATGCAGAAAAAATAAACATAAATAACCATACCTATTACCGAAGTGGAGAATTCGAAAATGGCGGCTTCACTGAGATGCTCTCGCTTATTTTCTCCCATTAGAACTTCGTGCTGATAATGTGTTAGAATAAACGTAGAAGAAGGGAGAAGAAAATAGGAGAGGAGATCTCTTATTAGTATAATCCCATAGTGGAAGGCAAAGGCCTTATTTATACAACCCAATGAAGGTGTAATATTAATCTCTAACCAATGTGGGACTAAAATACAAAGTGGGAATCCAACCCTTTAGTAACCCACATTATAACATAAGAGAAATAATCAACACATGTTGAAAAATAAGAATATACTAGAAAAATAGTTTAAGTTCTGATATGTCCAACCCGAAAGTTTGGATCCTTAATTTTTATTTTTAGTTTTATTTTTTTTATCATATCCTTAATATTAGTAAGGACAATAATCAACACATGTTAAAAAATAAGAATATAATAGAAAAAGAAAAGAAAAAAATCAGAGCCTAAACTTTTCAATTGGACATGTGAACACTGTTCTAAAAGGCGGTCGTATAGGCGGCGCCTAGGTGTTAGGCGACTGGTGTCCGTTCGATGCCCGCCTAGTCCCCTCGACGTCCGACTATGCATGTTATGGGATTTTCTAAACTTTTAATTCAATTTTTATTAGATTTTTTTTAAAAAAAATTTTATATTTTTTTGAACCCTCTACATCTAAACGGTCGTCTAGACGGACTAGGAACTAGACAGTGGGTGCCCACCTGCCTAACGCCTGGCGCTTTTCACACCCCTGCATGTGAACTTAAACTCTAAACTTGTATAAAAAAAATCCAGGGTCTAAACGCTAATTAGCCCATTAAAAAACATACTGCAACACCTAAATAATCTGGACAAGAAGCAAAGTATATATGCCCCACACCAGAACCAAACCCAACCCAACCCAACATCAAAGCAACCAAAAGTAAGAGAAGAAAAACTGCCTCTGAGGAATCTCTCTACCGCCATTTTCCCCTATGGAGAAGCTTTCTCTGAGATTACATGACTGTAGCAGTAATAGCACTAGAGCCCTTTATAAAGCGCCTCAATTTAGGCAAACTCCTCGGAAACTCACAGCTTCATCAACCTCAACTCGGACCTATCAGCTGGTAACATTTTCTCGTCTCAATCTTGATTTTTTTTTTTCCCGTCTAACTCTTTATATAGCGTTTGTGGACTACATTGCTTGATTCTATTTGTTTTGATCAATACTACCTTAGCGTAGTTTTTATATTTTGTACATTGTGCATACATGTTATTGTCCTACACTCTCATGCTTCTTGTGTCCGAGTGGAACTACTACTTTTGTTATTGCCATTGTTGCCTAATTAAATTGCATTCTTGCAAGCCCCTAAGGCCTAAGCTAACCATTGTTCAAGAGGTTTTCATGTCTTGTTGCGTTTAGAATTATTCTCCCAGAGGTATTTATGTGGATATCAAAGATTTTTTTGATTAAAATAATATTGTGGCAGGTGGGCGTCACTTGGTAAGACTTGACACTAGCATCCTCCAGGAGGATGCTGGTTTTAGCCGTGGAAACAGCCTCGGGTGTTGGGGTAGCAGCTGACCCCCTAGTCTGCAAGAAATCCATTAACCCTTAAACATTTTTTTGCATTTTTACTACTACTCAGATATCTACATCTTGACCCTCTCTGGATACTTACTTTATTCGGACTGTGGACCACCGACATAGTGCATAAGGATCGGTGCACACAACGTCGCAAGGAACAAGACGAATAAGGGGGTGGAAGGATAAGTAGAAGTTGCCGTGTAACCGAAACTTCTATATCAGGGTTGTGTTGCTGATGAATCAAGTGAACGGGACACTCGGAATCTGACTCTAAGAATAAATTCCCCTTGGGAAGAACTGTAACAACTTTTAATTGAAAGGTAGAATGCCATGAGACTTTAAATAGGAACTAAAGCTATGTCAGGACCGACCCTGGGCCAAGATTTGGTAATTCAGTAAAGAGTCCGAGTATTTCTATCTTTAGTATATATTGTATCTATTGGACCGACCCACAAAAGGGGCGACCGTACAAGGCCCAAATCAGAGTCCGAGTATTTCTTAGCTTGAGTATATATTGTATATGTTATAATCCTTGGCCAAATAACTCAATAGGGACCCCATTCTAAGAAAGGTCCAATATTTGTTAGCCTCCGTATATTTGGGTATATTGTGTCTGTCTATTATAGTGTTGGCCAAAGCGAAAACAAATAAATCATTTTACATTTAAAATATTCAATTCATACTACCAGCATGATGCCACACAAAAAAAGAAAAAGAAAAACAAATACGAGAATCATGACAAGTGATAATTAAGCAATACACAACTATTAAACAGATTCTCTATAACATCTGTTCTGTCTTTTTATCTTGGATTTTTTGTAATTATTTCAAATTTTCAAATATATTAATCAAAATTTTTTTTATCTTGGATTTATTTTCTATTTATTTTAATATATTTTATAAATATTAATTGTAAATACAACTTTAGACTTGAGAGATTGGAGATAACCAAACATATATAAGGAGACAAATCGAGGGTATTCGTCCGGGCCCTTAAAAATATATAACTGGCCTTGAGCTATGTTAGAATTATTTCTTGCTTAGCAAAAGTTATTCGTCCGGGACCCTTAAAAATATCTGACTGGCTCTAAGCTATCTTACAATTATTTGCTTGCTTAGCAAAAGAATAAAATTATACCGGAAAAAAACCTTTCGTATCAACATCAACAAATCAAATCATGGCACAAGAAAAAGGAAACTAACTAGCATAATCAAAGAAAATCATGGAAAACTAAACTTGCAGACCAAGATAAAATAAAATCTTGGCAAAATTTGTGGATGTCTCTTACAACAACCATATAGAAAATAACATTCAGGCTCAGCCTTGGGCCAGGCCAAAAGGGGCTATCACACAGGGCCTGGGCCAGGCCAAAAGGGGCTATCACACGGGCCTAAGATCTAGGAATTCAAGAAAGTGTTCAAGTATTTGTTAGCTTGGGTATATATTGTATCTATTATAATCCTTGGCCCAATAGTTTAATAACATTTACTAAGTAAAAAAATTAGAGTTTGTAATAGGGGCTCATCTCAAGAAAAGCTAAGGTATTTGTTAGTGTTGAGTTATGGGAACTTATTTAGTCCACATTGGATAGAAAGTAAGGAGGAGGCTAGTCTCCTCCTATATATATATATATGTACTCCCTCTTTGAGAAATAAATCAATTAAGTCTTTCTACATGGTATCAGAGCCAAAGCTCTCACTCCTTTTTCCAAAAAATATATATATAATTTTTCTTTCCTCCTATCTCTCACCCGACCCCCCCCAGCCTTCCTTTGTGCGTGGAACCCCCCCACCCTTGGGTGTCGTCGACGTTCCCTGCGGGTTTGCCTGCGGGTGTCGTCAAACCTGTCGTTGGATCGTGGATAATCAGAGAGGAACTCTTGTGTGATCCTCTGATTTCGATCTCAACGTGGGTTCTGAAATTAGAGAGCATACTTCCTGAAAAGTTTTGCAAGAATCTCTATTTTTAGTCCTTGTTCCGGCAAGTTCTATCCATCGCGCATCACTCATGCCGCATGAGTTTGGGGGTGTACAGATAGATGGAGAAAGTTGTGATTGCATATAGGCGCACGACACGTGTTTGAGTTGTGTTTGACCTCGTCCCTGTGTGCAACTGTGGAGATGGGAACACATGTGACTAGAGGGGGTGGCCAGGGTGTTTCAGACCAAATTACAGGAGATCTCATCCAGTAGGGCAGTCGTGTACGCACCAGAACCGTCGCAGGTGATAAAGAAAATAGAGTTGCTGTCCAATGACATCAAACTTTAGGGGACGAGAAACTACCTAAGTTGGTCTAGGAGGGTGTTGTTGAACCTTCAGACCAAGGGACTTGAAAAATATGTGAAGGAAGACTGCACTAAGCCAGAGGATAAGACGAGTGCTGAGTGGAGCACATTAAGTCATCTTAATTCTCTGGTAGTTTCTTGGATATTGACTTCGGTGTCTCCATCCATAGTTGTGATGGTGGAGTCAATCTGCAATGCAGCTGATGTTTGGAAATTGGCTGGGATGTACTTTGGAACTGGAAGTGGCATGTTGATGATGGAAGTTGAGAAAAAGATTGATGCTACCACACAGGGAGAGAAGACAGTACTCCAGTATACAGCGGAGCTACGTAGCTTATAGGCTGACTTCGATCACTATGATCCACTATCATTGCAAAATCCGGCAGATGTTCTCCTTGGAAAACAATACCTTGAGCGTAGGCGTGTGGCTCATTTTCTCAAGGGTCTGAACCCACAGTTTGAGGTTAGAAGGGCAGCAATATGTCATCTGCCATCTTTTCTATCCCTGGATGAGACTGTTGCATCGATGGAGCAAGAGGAGATCAGACAGAAAGTGATGAAAGGCGAGACCCCACCCACTTTCTGCTCGTCATTGGTGATTCCTAGTGCTCCCATCAGCGATGACAGGGAGTGCTACAATTGCGGGAAGAAAGGGCACCTCAGCTACAACTGCCCTAAACTCCGCAATTTTGGTCGTGGTTGAGGAGGCAGAGGACAGAGAGGTGGACGTACAGGTCAAGGAGGCAGGAGACATGGAGGCCGGGGAGTTTCTCACCTAGCTGTGCCAGAGGAGACCACTACTAAGATGACTGGAGCCGAGATGGCAGAGCTGGAGGAACTACGTCAGTTCAAGCTTCAGGTTGAAAGTTCTAAGGACAAGGTACATGCCACTCAGGATCTGGCTGACACTACCTACCTTGGTAACTTTACTGGTTATGTTGCTCATATGGGCAACAGTATCCCGGTTCGGGCACTTGCATCCACTAAATATCATACTGATTGGATCATAGACTCAGGTGCATCTAGTGAGTTTGCATTATATTATCCGAGAAAATATATGCATCCAGAGATAGTTCAGACTGCTGATGGGACATCCCAACCCATCCGGGGTACTGGGTCGGTCCATTGTACTTCATATGTTACCCAGTCATCTGTCTTGCATGTTTTTTCATTTCCGGTCAACTTATTTTTTATTAGCTCTCTCATTGATCAATTGAATTGCACTGTTCTTTTTTATCAGGATATGTGTTCTTTCTAGGAGAAGGCCACGGGAAAGAGGCTTGGGACTGGCATCAGGCGTGATGACCTTTGGTACATGGACAGGGAGGCTGCAATGCTTGCTGCTACTATTAGTGGAGGGCCAGAGACAAGCAATGCTTCAGCCCTGTAGATTGGGACATTTATCTTCTGATAGTTTAAATAAGTTAGAACATGAGATAATGCATAAAGTAGACAAAATATTTTTTTGTAATGCTTGTGAACTTGGGAAACATACACGTTCTACTTATAAAATGGTTGGTCTTCGAAGTCTTGAGCCATTTGCACTTGTTCATTCTGATGTTTGGGGACCATGTCCTACTACTTCCATCAGTGGATTCAGATGGTTTGTTATCATCATTGATTGCTACTCACATATGACCTGGATCTACATGATGAAGCAGAAATCTGAGGTGTACAAATGTTTTCAAGACTTTTCGGCGTATGTGAAGACCCAATTTGGAGTAAATATAAAGATTCTTCGAACAGATAATGGGACCGAGTACACTAACAAGGAGTTTGCTAATTTCATCTCTAGTCAAAAAATTCTTCATCAAACCACTTTCCCAGACACTCCTGCTCAGAATGGGGTGGCTGAACGCAAGAACAGGCATCTACTAGAAGTGACACGTTCTTTGATGCTGACAATGAATGTGCCGAAGTTCTTGTGGAGTGAGGCTGTTATGACAACAGCTTATCTAATTAACATGATGCCGTCAAGAGTATTAGGGATGAAGACACCATGTGAGATGCTCTTGGGCTCTAATATTTTTATTGTTCCACCCAAAGTGTTTGGCTGCACATGTTTTGTGCGAGATCAAGGAATGATGGTGAGCAAGCTGGATCCACAAGCAGTTAAATGTATTTTGTGGGCTACTTATCAAGTCAGAAATGATACAAGTGTTGATGTCCCACTGAAAGAAGGCTGTTTGTCAGTATGGACGTGACCTTCCGGGAGTTTGAACCATTTTATGGGGAGAAGATGGAGTTAAGTTCCTTTTTCGAGGATGGCTCTACTGATGCTAGTAGAAAGGGAGAGAATGAGAGTGACATCATGGTTGGTATGATTCCATGTCCTTTTGAGTCACCAAGGAGTGATGGTGTCTCAGGGGGAGCCGACAGTCAGGGGGAGCTGAGAGTATGTAGGGAGCATGAGCAATATGAGCAGCAGGAGCAACATGAGCAGCAGCAGCATGAGCTTCCTCTTTTTGTGCCTAGGCCAGTACCCATAAATGCTGATGTCCCAAGTCCCTCTTCTCCAAGACCTTCTTCAGTCCTTCTACCTGAGTCACCTGGTAACAATTCCTCCTCTGATGCTTCTAATACTCTTGGCTTGCTTCGTAGAACTTCTAGAGTCAATGCTGGAAAACCTCCAGCTAAGTTTGACAGTTGGGATACTGACATTGTACATTATATTTCATATGCATCCACTCCACCTGTATATAAGTCATTTCTTGCATCATTAGATTCAGTGCTTGTACCTAACAACTGGCAGGTAGCTAAGCAAGATCCTTGGTGGTTGAGTGCCATGCAGAAGGAACTTCAGGCCTTGAAGAAGAACAACATATGGGAGCTGGTACCACTGCCAGCTGGGAAGCGTGTTGTTGGATGTAAATGGATTTATACTGTTAAGCAGACTCCAGAGGGCAAGATTGACAGGTACAAGGCCAGATTGGTTGCTAAAGGCTCTAGCCAAAATTATGGTATCGACTATGACGAGACATTTGCTCCTATAGCAAAGATGAGCACTGTGCGAGTGTTGGTGTCATGTGCTGCCAACTTCAATTGGCAACTACATCAGCTAGATGTCAATAACTCATGTTTGCATGGAGATTTCCAGGAGGAGGTATATATGGAGATTCTACCAGGTTTTGCTAATTCACAAACAACGGAAAATTATGCAAATTGAAGAAGTCTTTGTATAGGCTAAAGTAGTCTCCGAGAGCATGGTTTGATAGATTCAGGCTTGCAGCTTGTGGAATGGGGTATAGGCAGTGCAATAGAGATCATACTGTGTTTTACATGCACTCCAAGACTCGTATCACCGTTCTTGCAGTCTATGTTGATGATATTGTAATTACTGGAGACGATACTAAGGAGATCATATGGCTGAAGAAAAGACTTGGAGAGAAATTTGAAGTTAAGGATCTGGGGCAGTTGAAGTACTTCCTCGGAATTGAAATTGCAAGGTCATGAAAGGGTATAGTGCTTTCTCAGCGAAAGTATGTTCTGGACCTTCTTTCAGAGACAGGAATGCTGGGTTGCAGGGTTGCTTCTACTCCTATCTAGCAGAATCACAAGTTGTGTGCTGAGGGTGGTGATCCGGTAAGTAAGGAGCAATATCAAAGATTAGTTGGTCGGCTTATATATTTATGTTATACGTGACCTGATATTACTTATGCCGTGAGTGTGGTGAGTAGATATATGCATGATCCCAAATAGCAGCATGTGGAGGCAGTTCGCAGAATTCTCAGGTATATTAAAAGAAGTCCAGGAAAGGGGTTATGGTTCAGAAGTTCTGGACATCTGAGAGTTGAAGGCTACTGTGATGCCGATTGGACGGGTTGTATGGACGATCGCAAGTCCACTACAGGTTACTGTGTTTTTGTTGGAGGCAATCTTGTATCTTGGCGCAGCAAGCAAGATGTAGTTGCTAGGTCTACAGCTGAGACCGATTACGGGGTTATGACAGTTAGCCTGTACGAGATGATGTGGGTGAAGAGCTTGTTGGCTGAGATGCGTTTATTTAGAGGAGACTCCCTGCAACTTTGGTTTGACAACAAATCAGAAATTGATATTGCAAACAATCCAGTACATCATGATCGCACCAAACATATGTAGATTAATCGGTTCTTCATCAAGGAGCAACTGAATAGAAAAGTTTTGACTTTGACCTATGTGAAATCAGCGGAGCAGTTAGCTGATTGTTTAACTAAAGGTTTGGGTTCTAGAGAGTTTGACATATTTTTTAATAAGATGGGGATGATTGATATCTATCGCCCATCTTGACGGGGAGTGTTGAGTTATGGGAACTTAGTTAGTCCCATAATGGATAGAAAGTAAGGAGGAGGCTAGTCTCCTCGTATATATATGTACCCCCTCTTTTAGAAATAAATTAATTAAGTCTTTCTATAGTTAACTTGGATATATAATGTGTATATTATAGTAATGGTCAAAATACAAACAAATAAATCATTTTACATCTAAAATATTCAATTCATATCACTAGCATGGTGCCAACAAAATAAAGAAAAAAATACAAGAAGCATGATAGGTAATAATTAAGCAATACACATAACTATTGAATAGTCTCAGTATCATATGTTTTTCGTCTTTAAATCTTGAATATTTTGTAATTTTCTGCAATTTTTCAAATGTATTAATGTTGTTTGTCTTAGATTTTTTTCCTATTTCTTTTAATATATTTTATAAATATAAACTGTAAATAGATAACCAAAACAAAAATATATACATCAACCATCAGGGTTTTCGTCTCGGACCCATAAAAATGACTGGCCATGATAACAACTCTAATTGAGGCACAATATCGGAACAATTCGAACGAGGCACAATACAAGGCTTGATCCATATGACTAAAAAAGGGAACCCCTCATCTCATCAAGTCAACTAATATGTGTTGGGAACGAAAACGCGAAAACCGTTCCCCAAACCAGAGAGTACCTGCGAGGGAACCGAGCAAAACGCACAAACCAAAAACGCCAAACACAAATCGCTGACAGAGAGATTTTTGACGTGGAAAACCCTTACCGAAAAAAAATCACGGACGATCGGAGTCCAACCCTGAAAAGCTTCCACTAATGGAATAAAAATTACACTAACTCTTTAAAAACTTCTCACCGATCCAAACGGATCACCACAACTCTTCGGAACAGAAAATAGATTACAACCACGAAGAAAAAAGACAATGAAAAATACTCCAAATTGATCTCCTTTTCCGTAACGGCCTCCAATTCTTCTTTCTCCTCTCCAATGTTGTAAAAGCACTCTTGTCTCCTTTTGCAATATTTTTTTTTAGATATAACCTAATATATATAGCCTCAAATCCACAACTAGTTTTCCTATTATATGTAGGAGTACTCAATCCAAATCTAAATCCATTGACATATTCCTATTATATGTAGGAATACTCAAATCAAATCTATTGAGGCATTCCAATTATAATTAAGAATACTCAATCTAACTTCGGCGTGTTTTCCACATAGGTTGGGAACTCCACCCACTCCAACAAATCTTCCCCTAAACAACTATGTGGAGGGGGTCGTCATCCCGATGATCTGCCTGTAGTACTCAAACTTTTTTCTTGAAAGAATCTTTGTGAACATGTCTGTACTGTTGTCATCTGTATGAACCTTCTCAAGCGCCGCTTGCTTCTTTTCAACCACATCCCTTATCCAATGATACCGGGTATCAATGTGCTTGGACCGGCTATGAAATGTCTGGTTCTTCACAAGGTCAATTGCACTATGGCTATCGCAAATGGTACTGCTCTTGCTTTAGCCCCATTTTCTGCAACTTCTTTATCAACAACAACTCCTTGCAAGCCTCTGTCGCCGCAATGTACTATGCCTCTGTTGTCGATAAGGCAACACACTTCTAAAATCGCGACTGCCACGATACCGCTCCACGAGCAAACATTATCACATAGCCCGAAGTCGATCGCCCCGTATCTACATCTCCAGCCATGTCAATGTCGGTATACCCAAGCAGCTTCGGCTCGTCACCACAAAAAAAGTCTCCAATCGACAGTGCCTTGAAGGTATCGTAGAATATACTTGACCGCACTCTAATGTATCCTTCCAAGATTGGAAGTATACATTCTAACTGTGTTAACTGCGTGAGCGAAGTCTGGCCTCGTACACACCATAGCATACATGAGACTCCCTACAACTAAGGCATATGGAACCCACTCCATATCTTTCTTCTCGTCCTCGGTATATGGACACTGCTTCTCAGTGAACTTAAAATGAGCCGCAAGGGGGTTACTCACTTTCTTCGACCCGTCCATCCCGAAATGTTGAAGTACCCGGTAGATGTACTTCTTTTGGGACAAGTGTAGCAGCTTGGACTCTCTCTCTCGACTGATCTTCATCCTAAGAATAGTCTTCGCTGCGCCCAAATCCTTCATAGAGAATGTCGCACCCATTTGGTGCTTCATCTCCGCTATCCTAGTGGCATTCCGACTCACCAATAGCATATCATCAATATAGAGCAGTAAAATAATGAAATCATCCTCGACAAAGTATCTCACAAATACATAGTCATCCGATGTCGTCCGTGCATAACCATGCTCTTCCATAAATGACTCAAACTTTCTGTACCACTGCCTCGGAGCCTGCTTCAGACCATACAAGCTCTTCCTCAACAGGCAGACCAAGTGTGCCTTGCCTTTCTCACACTCTGGCTGCTCCATGTACAACTTCTCAACATCACCGTAGAGGAATGTCGTCTTCACGTCTATCTGCTCAACCTCTAAGTCAAAACTGGCTGCAATGCTAGCACCACCCGAATAGACGATTGCTTGGCGACTGGCGAAAAAATCTCATCGTAATCCATGCCCTTCCGCTGACCGTATCCTTTAACTACCAGCCTCGCTTTGTATCGAGGGCGAGTAGCATCATCTGTCTGCTTCACTCTGAACACCCATCGATTTTTCAAAACCTTTTTGTCCTTTGGCAACCGTACCAGCTCATAAGTAGAATTGACATATAAGGAACTTATCTCCCTCAGCATAACCTTCATCCACTCATGCCTATGTTCGTCTTCCATATCCTCTGTAAAACTTTCGGGCTCTCCCCCGTCTGTCAGTAACACATACTCACCCGGTGAGTATCTCGTAGATGGTCGATGCTCTCTATCGCTCCTCCTCAACGAAACCACTAGTGTTGGCTGTATATTAACAGCCTCCTCCCCTCCAGGAAATGTCTCCCGGCATGCTCATCCTCCTGAGGGTTATCCTGACCACCATCTGCCGGCTGATGATCAAGGTTGGGAGCAACTCCATGTACTGGCTCCCCCATAACTGGTTCCTCTGCGATGTCCTCTGGAAACTACTCGAAGCGAAATGACTCTAACTAAGGCAATTCCTCAGCCTCAGAAGGCATCTCGGAATTTTGAGTGTTGGTTATGGTCTGATCCTCGACGAATACCACGTCCCTGCTTCTGTAGTGCTTTCTTCCCACCGGGTCGTAGAGTCTATAGCCAAACTCATCCCGGCCGTAGCCTACAAAGACGCATCGCCTCGTCTTCGGCTCAAGTTTGGATTTCTCGTCCTTCGGTACATGCATGAAGGCCTTACAACCAAACACTCGCAGGTGATTATATGACGGTTCCTTGCCGTACCATACTTTGTCAGGCACATCACCCTGCAAAGAAGCACTAGAAGATAAATTAATAATATAAGCAACAGTGTAAAGAGCCTCACCCCAATAACTGCCCTCAAGTTTGCTTCTGACAGCAAACATCGTACCCTCTCCATCAGTGTCCTGATCATGCGCTCCGATATACCGTAGAGCTGTGGTGTCTTTAGTGGAGTCTTCTGGTGTCGTATCCCTTGCTCTATGCAATAAGCATCAAAGAGACTAATATACTCGTCGCTGATAGCTTCTTGTCCGTCTTCCTTTCAATAGAGGCCTGAAACTCTTTGAAAGTGGGCAACACCTGATCCTTGGTCTGTAAGACAGACTCAAATCTTCCTGGAACAATCATCAATAAAAGTCACAAAATAAGAAGCACCACCAATGGACTTTACCTTCATGGGACCGCAGAGATCCGAGTGAATCAACTCGAGCAACACCGGCTTCCTCGAATTTGGGTGACTTTGGAAAGACGTCCTATTTTGTTTTTCCGCCAAACAGTGCGTGCATCTCTCCAACTTTGTAGACTTTAGTCCCGGAATCACCTTCTTGTTCACCAAGTAGCCCATCCCCTTCTCGCTGATATGGCTGAGCCGCCTGTGCCACAACTTGGTAGATGTATCAGTAGTCGCATTCACCTCATGTGCCCCATGTGCGCTTCCTTCTATATATTAGAGTCCGGACTTCTTGCTTCCTCTGGCAATCACCATCGAACCTCTGGAAAGCTTCCACTGATCATTCCCGAAGAGATTGAAGAAACCCTCGTCATCCAACCTTCCAACCGGTACCAGGTTGAAACGGATATAAGGGATATGACGGACATCTTTGAGAACAAGAACTGCACCCGTCTTCGTCCTCAAATGTACATCTCCAATAGCAACAGCTTTCGACACATCTTCGTTGCCCATCTTCAACACATCTTCGTTGTCCATCTTCAACACTCCACAATCGTCTGTTGTATAAGTAGCAAATAGTGCACTATTATGAGATACGTGCGTTGAAATACCTGAGTCCACCAGCCAAGAGTTGTCATCGCAAGCGAAGTTCATAACTACCTTATTACCTACAATGATCACGTCGCCTCCATGTGCCGAGGCCGCCGCTGTAGTGTTCTCACTTTGCTTCCTCTTGTTGTCCCTTTTCTCTCTCTTCCATGCGAAACAATTTTGCTTGATGTGGCCCTTCTTGCCACAATGGTAACACTCCGAATTCTCGTACCGACCCTTGGACTTGCCCCTGCTCTTGTCTTTGCCACCACCTGGACCCCTACTCTTGCTCCTTCCGCGGCTCTCTGAAACTAGCGCCTCTGAGTGGGATGTGGATAAAGTGTCCTGAGAATGTCTCCGCATCTCTTCATTTAGCACCCCGCACTTGGCAAACTCCAGTCTGACCACGCCTTTCGGAACAGAAGCGATCATAGACATTTGTACGGTTTTCCACGAGTCTGGCAATGTACACAACATCCATAGTCCCTGTACTTCGTCGTTGAAGTTGACTCTCATCGAGTATAGCTGATCCACCACGCCCTAGAACTCACTCAAGTGATCAGTAATAGATGTCTTATCTTTGTACCCCAGATCCATCATCATCCGGGTCAGGAACAATTTATTTACCCCGATCTTCTTCGCATACAAAGATTCTAGTTTATCCCACAGCGTCTTGGCGTGCTCAATATTGGCAACGTGATTGTACACGTTCTCATCAACAAATTGCCTGATATATCCATACCTGTATATGCTCGAACTTTCAGTCCTCTTCGGATTTGTCACTGGGCTTTTCGGACACAAATACTGGAAGATGCACTTCTTGACGAACAACAAATCCTTCATCTTGCTCCGCCAATAATGATAGTTGGTACCGTTCAGGTTTACCATGCGCACTGGCTTTGCGTCCATCTCTCCTCCCTGGTTTGTCTTTCAACCCTGACACCTCTTTGAACCTAAAGCTCTGATGCCACTTTGTTGGAAACGAAAGCGCGAAAACCGTTTCCCAAACCAGAGAGTACCTGCGAGAGAACCGAGCAAAACGCACAAACCAAAAATGCCAAACACAAATCGCAGACAGAGATTTTTGACGTGGAAAATCCTTGCAGAAAAAAACCACGGGAAGATCGAAGTCCAACCCTGAAAAGCCTCCACTAATGGAATAAGAAATACACCGACTCCTTACAAACTTCTCACCGATCCAAACGGATCACCACAACTCTTTGGAACAGAAAATAGACTACAACCACGAATAAAAAAGATAATGAGAAATATCCCAAATTTATCTCCTTATTCGAAACGGCCTCAAATCCTTCTTTCTCCTCTCCAATGTTGTAAAAGCACTCTTGCCTGCTTTTGCAATATTTTTTTTAGATATATTAGGGCTAGGAGACACCTAATATATGTAGTCTCAAATCCACAACTAGTATTCCTATTATATATAGGAATACCCAATCCAAATCCAAATACAAATCAAAATCCAAATACATTGGCATATTCCTATTATATGTAGGAATACCCAATCCAAATCTAAATCCATTGACATATTCCTATTATATGTAGGAATACTCAATCCAAATCTATTGAGGTATTCCTATTATATGTAGGAATACTCAATCCAACTCCGGGGTGTTTTTCACATAGGTTAGGAATCCCACCCACTCCAACAATATGTTAATGCCTCAACTTATCCCATTCCAACGTGGGACTAAACTTTTCACCGAGCCTCAACCAAATGGATGCAAGAGCAGCGAGACCCTCCAACATGATAGTATCGTGGAAATGGTATGGACTTGCGAAAGCTTAAAAAATAGATATGTTAACTAAAATACTTCTTGAAGTGGTTTCAAAGCTAAATCAATATAGTGAGAGTTTTGAATTGCTTGTCTAATTTGCAAAATGAAACATCAAGTAATTTTGTTTTCTGTGGTGTGAAGTTCATTACTTCTTTTAAATTAGCCGTCAATGACAGTTGCATGTGAAATCAGTTCTAAATTGTAGTATGTCTTCTTGACTAAATTGTAGTATTTTATATTGGAAATTGGTTAATTCTTTCCCATTGAATTTTTAGAGATGGATGTCCCAGAGGTTGACAAGAAGATGCTCTCAGAACTTGAATCCATGGGGTTTCCAACAGTCCGTGCAACAAGAGCACTTTTTTATTTAGGTGAGACTGCAAATAGTAAGTTAACTCTTGTAAGCCACTTTATCCTTTGAGAGAAATGAGCGGAGTGTCTTGAATTTTTAAATTTGTGAAGCTTGCTCTTTCAGGTAATTGTAATCTTGAGGATGCCATAAATTGGATTATAGAACATGACCATAACCCAGATATGGATCAAATGCCTCAGGTACAATAGTGTGTGTGTAGGGTATGCATGTGATTTGTGTGTGAAAATTCAATTAGTGCGTGCGGAAATTCCACAAGAGAGTATAGCAAACACAATACTGTGTTGTGTAACATTGTATATGTGATTTTCGTGTGAAAATTCAACAAGTTTTATTAGTTACACCAATAATATTTGTTATTAATTTTTTAGCCATAATTGTGGATTCACAATCTTGTTGCTACATGATCTACCTTTAGATGTTTGATTTACAAGTCTGTGTTAGGTTTAGTGAGTCTATCTAATTCTACTTTAGTCCCAAATCAGGTAGAGTAATACGAGGAAGGTCATAGTCCTGTATATATGTACAACCAAATCAATGATGAAGTATGCCACTTGAGTAGAAACTTCCTCTCAAGTAGAAACTTCCTCTCAAGTTTTCAACATGGTATCGGAGCAAAGTTAGACCTAAACATAGCTCTCTACAGTCCTGTAGAAGCATGAAAAATTTAACTTCCATACGCTCAAACAAATATGCGCCCCAAGGCCGACTCAGAAGAAATCAAGCCGCAAGATGACCATGTGGCGAAGAAAAAGGAGCATCCATGCGCCCAAAATATTGGCCGCATAAAGGCCTGACACAAATATTATGTCTGACACAGAATCCTGACAAATTTTTTTTTCTGAATGCCTCGAAAGACGCGAGCACGCTAAACGACAAGAAGCTCTCATCAGACTAATAATGACTTCTGACAGACGTGCAGCGCCACGTCTATGAGGCCACATGCGTCCCAGAGTCCATGCGTCTCTAGTCTCATGTGTCCCAGACTCCATGAGTTCCATGCGTCGCTGGCTATGCGTCCAGACTCCATGCGTCCCATGTGTCTATGGCCCCATGCGTTCCAGACTCCACACGTCCCATGTGTTTCTGGCTATGCGTTCCAGACTCCATGCGCTCTGGCCATATGCGTTCTAGACTCCACGCGTCTCATGTATCTCTGGCCCCATGCGTTCCAGACGTCATGCATCTCAGACTCCATGGTCCAACGTGGCAACGTTCCCTGAGACGAAATCTTTATGTTACGACTGAAGTAATTCTCTCCAACTAAATGCGGGCCACGTGTCAAGCTGACCAAGTCACGCAAACAGAAGACGAGAACTACCAAGATCTCCAGCAACAGCAAATTCCAACAAAACGTCAACGTGGCGGCTTGTCCTGGACTTAACCCATACTATGCACCTACAGTTGCAACCTCATTCTGTTGAAGGAGTCCCTTGCGGCCACCAAACAGAAGCACTTGCGACACCTATAGCTCATCAACATGATGGCTATAAATAGAGGCAACTTGAACGTCCCAAGGGGGCCTTTTTTCTGCTTCAGAGAGACCATACCCCTCCAGGCGAGGGAGGCAACCGTAGTTTTTGTCACTTTGCGCTTGTAATTGATCACGTTGTGCAAGTCGAGCGAGGGCTGATTCACCTTTGCATCCTCCTTATAAGCCCGGGTAGACCGAGCACATGGGTGCGCAAGTGTTGATTTTGCTTTTTGACCTGAGGTTCGTACAAGAACTTACCCCAAGTTGCCAACGGAAGACTCTTTAGACCAACCCTGTCCGATTGCCACTGCGGGCTGGACGCACGGGCCGGTTTTGTACGACTTTGCGTCAGGGGCATGCATAGTAATCGACGCTTGCTGATGGTCAGTCGAATGAGCAATTGATGGAGCTTGACGAGCTCGCATTGCCCTAGACTTCTTCGTCCTAGCACGAGTCGGTGCGTAGTATGAAGAGTCCAAGTTCATATCTTCGCTCTTCTCAGCATGGCTCATGGAGTCAACGCTGCGTGAGATTCGGTCGAAGACGGAACTTCTGTGGCTGTTTTGGCCGCACGCGACCATTTGCTTGCAGCTGCCGAGCGGTTCCGCATAGTCCTCCTTATGCGGCTTTTGACGTGGGCGCATGGAACGTGTCTTAGCGCTCGAACTCCTGGTATCGTAGTATTTTTCTCTGCCAGAGTTCAAGTGCTGAGCACTTTCCTTGTCCGAAGAGGCTGCCGCATGAGAGGTGAACGCATAATGTGCGGTCCCTGTGGCAGAGAGAGACAGGGAGAGCATGCTCCGTAGTTGGGTAAGACACAGTGGACTTTGCAACCCATGTCCTGCGGGTCTTCAAGTGCTGAGCACTCTTCTTGTTAGAATAGGCTGTTGCATGAGAGGTGGACGCATAACGTTCGGTCCCTGCGATAGAGAGACGGGGAGCGCGTGCTCCGGAGTTGGGTGAGACACAGTGGCCTTTGCAACCAATATCCTGCGGGTCTTCTTAGGCTTTGCCAGCCTTGGAGAAGCGCCGCCCTCAAAGAGCATTTCCTCAAAGCTTGCTGGTCGAAGCATACAACCAGCATCCTCTGGGTCGAACCTAGCTTCGACGTGTTGGACTGCGTCGTGACCTTCTCATTAGAGGACAAGGAAGTCCCCATCAGAGTCGCCACCTTGTTCGCCATTATAATAGGTTTGGTAAACCTTCATTTAATAACAAATAAAAAGAGTACAAAGAAATCCTAGACAAACAATCTAAGTACAATATTTTTTATCTGGGTAGTGTGACGATGGAGATCGGGTATTGCAACAACTCTTTTACTCCGTTGATGGTCCGACGAGTGAATGAGGGATGCTCTCTTCTCTCCTGAGCTTGTGTGCACGTACGTAGCTCGCCTGGAGGGGTATGATCTCTCTGAAGCAGAAAAAAGATCCCTTGGGACGTCAAAGTTGCCTCTATTTATAGCCATCATGTTGATGAGCTATAGGTGACGCAGGAGACTCCTTCAACAGAATGTGGTTGCAACTGTAGGCGCATAGTATGGGTTGAGTCCAGGGCAAGCTGCCACATGGACGTTTTGTTGGAATTTGCTGTTGCTGGAGATCTTGGCGGTTCTCGTCTTCTGTTTGTGTGACTTGGTCAGCTTGACACATGACCCACATTTAGTTGGAGAGAATCACTTTAGTCGCAACAGAAAGATTTCGTCTCAGGAAACGTTGCCACATTGGACGCATGGAGTCTGAGACGCATGAGACGCATTGCGTCTTGAACGCATGGGGCCAGAGACACATGGGACGTGTAGAGTCTGGAACTCATGGGGCCAGAGACGCATGGAACGCATAGAGTCTGAAACGCATAGGGCTAGAGACGCATGGAGTCTGGAACGCATAGCCAAAGACGGATGGAACGCATGGAGTTTGGGACGCATGAGGCCAGAGACACATGTGACGCGTAGCGTCTGGAACGCATTGGGCTAGAGACGCATGGAGCGCATGGAGTTTGGAACGCATAGCCAGAGACGCATGGAGTCTGGGACGCATGAGGCTAGAAATGCATGGACTCTGGGACACATGTGGCCTCGTACACGTGGTGCTGCATGCCTGTCAGAAATTATTAGTCTGACGAGAGCTTGTTGTTTAGCGTGCTCGCGTCTTTCGAGGCGTTTTGAAAATTCTTTTGTCAGGATTCTGTGTTAGACATAATCTTTGTGCCAGGCCTTTATGCGACCACTATTTGGGGCGCATAGATACTGCTTTGTCTTGGCCGCATGGTCATCCTGCGGCCTGATTTCTTATGAGTCGGCCTTGGGGCGCATGTTTGTTTGAGCGCATGGAAGCTAGATTTTTCATGCTTCTACAAGATCCCCTTCAAAGTTTTCAAACTGATAAGTTTGGAATACTTTGAATAAGAAGCATGGAGGAGATGACTTTGGGGCGAACGGATGGCGGGCCGCATGGACGAGTCTTTGCCAGGATATCCAATCTCTATTTAATGCAGTATTTGGCTCGATCCTCGAGTCGATCTTCTTGGGATTCTACACCATCTCTCAGTAAGGATCCCGAAGTGACTGTTTCTCAAAGGATAAGGTTGAGTGGAAAACATAACTGTTGCTGTCACAATTAATGCTGACAGCGCAGCACAAGAATCAAGGAGTCGCCACCATCTCCTTTGCCCTATAAATAAGGGTTTTTGCCGAAGAGAACTTTTTCTGCTCGAGTTTTCTCTTTTGTATGTCTTTTTACATGTTGTGGACTTTGGATATTGTACTAGAGGTAATATGGACGTAGCATAACACCGTAGTTTGTTAAGGACATCCCACTAAGGGATCTTCGGTGGACCTATTTCCTTTTGCGTACTTGGGTGCAAGTAATAGATTCGAGACGAGACCCTATCAGAAGTAATATGGACGTGATATGTTTTGTGGACCCATTATTTCTTGCGCAGCTGAGGGCAAGTAATAGGTTCGAAACGAGCCTTGCCAGAGGTTATATGGATATGGCAAGTTTTGTGGACTTAACACTCCTGGCGTACTTAGAATTAAGTACGGGTGCTAAGTTTAGATGACGATCGATATTAGAGGTAATATGGACGTGGTAATCGATAGTCAAGTTGGGAGGTTTGCTTAGAGATAAGAAGGACATGGAAAAAGGGAGGATGTGAGGACGATAGCTCAGAGGTAACATGGACGTGAGCTAATCGATAGTCATACCGAGAGGTTAGGTACAATCCTGGTATTTTTGTGGAAGAAAAAGGAAACGAGCCAGAGGTAATATGGACGTGGCTGTTTTCTTTGGATGGGTAATCATGGACAGCTCATAGTTCAGAGGTAATATGGACATAAACGGTTTGCTTCCATCGAGGACATCCCACTGGGGGATCTTTAGTAGACCTATTACTTCTTGCGTATGAGAGTGCAAGTAATAAGTTCAAAAAAAAACCCTATCAGAGGTAATATGGACGTGATAGGTTTTGTGGACCCATTAATTCTTGCGCACCTGAGTGCAAGTAATATGTTCGAGACAAGTCCTGCCAGAGATAATATGGACATGGCAGGTTTTGTGGACTTAACACCGATGGCGTACTTAGAGTTAAGTACGGGTGATAAGTTAAGATGACAACCGATATCAGAGGTAAATGTGGACGTGATAATCGATAGCCAAACCCAGAAGGTTTGCTCAGAGGTAATATAGACAAGGCAAACTCGGCCGGGAAGAAATGTTAGGACAATAATTCAGAGGTAATATGGACATGAACCAATGTCCGAGAAACTCACTGAGGAGTGTTTTGCTGAGTGTGGTCTATCCGGGAATATAGAAAGACCTGAGGGTTACTCCGCTGGGAAGATCGTTAGGCCGATAGCTCAAAGGTAATGTGGATGTGAACTAGCGTCTAACGAGACTGGATTTTTTTTATTGGGTGGTCCCTGCGGGAGTGGGCAGATGGACCTGGGGACTGCTTTGCTGAGGAGCTTTTGATGATCCACTATCTGTTGCGTATTCAGGACTCTTGAATACCGATAATGGCTTGTTGAGGAAGGGTAATGTTGTGCATAAACACTCGTTGGGGATGAACAACAAAATGTGAGAACCCTGTACATTTTTGTTGTCCTGATGGGGATAGAGAGAAGTACAAGCCCTAGCCTTAGACATAGTACTTTTGAAGAACTTGTCGTTGACGTGAAAAATCTTTGCAGGAAAAACCACGGAACGATCGGAGTCTAATCCTGATGAACCTCCACTAATGGAATAAAGATATTACACCCTCTACAAGCTTCTCACCGATCCAAACGGATCACTATAACTCACTGGAACAGAAAATAGATTACAACCACGAAGATAGAAGACAACGAGAAATACCCCAAATTGATCTCCTTATCCGAAACGGCCTTCAATACTTCTTTCTCATCTCCAAAGTTGTACAAGCACTCTTGCCTCCTTTTCTCTCTAGTTGTTCTGGGATTAGGGTTAGGAAACCCCTATGATATGCTATCCAATCCTGCAACAAATCTGGACTGTAGGATCCTACACTGTATAAAACATCCCAAATTTTACTTCAGCTCGCCAACACCGAACTCGGACCGAACTCTGCTCGAGTTGGTGTTTGTGAGTAAAATAAACAACCAAACAACAGGTTTTGGAACACCCAGACCGGGTTCGGCCCGAACTCGGCCTGGGGAACAGAGTTTGGCTCGAACTCGGTACGCCTCCTTCCAGCAGCCCCTCCTCGCTGCTCCTGAGCTTCTTCGACTTCTCGAATGGCCCTCGTCTCCTCCCCGAGCTTCTCTGACACACAGACGGCGCTCGTCGCACTCCGAAATCTTCTCCACATAGGTTGGGAACCCCACCCACTCCAACAAATCTTTTCCTTCACAACTATGTGGAGTGGGTCGTCATCCCGACGATCCGCCTGCAGTACTCAAACTTTCTTCTCGGAAGAATCTTTGTGAACATGTCTGCTCCGTTGTCATCTGTATGAACCTTCTCAAGCACCGCTTGCTTCTTTTCAACCACATCCTGTGTCCAATGATACCGGATATCAATATGCTTGGACCGGCTATGAAATGTCTGGTTCTTCACAAGGTGAATTGCACCCCATTTCCTGCAACAGCTTCTTCAGCCACAACAACACCTTGCAAGCCTTCGTCGCCGCAATATTCTATGCCTATGTCGTCGATAAAACAACACACTTCTGCAACCGTGACTGCCATGCCACGATACTATTCCACCAGCAAACATCATTACATAGTCCGAAGTCGATCGCCTCGTATCTACATCTCCAGCCATGTCAGCGTCGGTATATCCGACCAGCTTCGGCTCGTCACCACCAAAAGAAAGTCTCCAATCGGCAGTGCCCTGAAGGTATCGTAGATCCACTTGACTGCACTTCAATGTACCTTTCCAGGATTGGATAGATACCTGCTAACTGTACTAACTGTGTGAGTGATGTCTGGTCTCGTACACACCATAACATACATGAGACTTCCCACATGTGAGGCATATGGAACCCGCTCTATATCTTCCTTCTCGTCCTCGGTAGATGGACACTGCTCCTCAGTAAACTTAAAGTGAGCCACAAGGGGGTTAATTACTTTGTTCCATCCGTCCATTCCGAAACGCTGAAGTACCCGGTAAATGTAATTCTTTTGGGACAAGTGTAGCAACTTGGACTCTCTCGGTTGATCTGCATCCCAAGAATAGTCTTCGTTGCGCCCAAATCCTTCATAGAGAAGGCTGCGCCCAGTTGGCGCTTAAACTCTGCTATCCTAGTGGCATTTCGACCCACCAATAGCATATCATTAACATAAAGCAGTAGAATGATGAAATCATCCTCGGCAAAGTACCTTACAAATACATTGTGATCTAACGTCGTCCGTGCATACCATGCTCCCCCATAAACGACTCGAACTTCCTGTACTACTGCCTCAGAGCCTGCTTCAGACCATATAAGCTCTTCCTCAATCGACCATATAAGCTCTTCCTCAATCGGCAGACCAAGTGTGACTTGTCCTTCTCACAGAATCCCTCTGGCTGCTCCATGTACAACTCCTCAAGATCATCGTAGAGGAATGTCGTCTTCACGTCCATCTGCTCGACCTCTAAGTCGAAACTGGCTTCCAATTCTAGCACCACTCAAATAGACGACTGCTTGACGACTGGCGAAAAGATTTCATCGTAATCCACACCCTTCCTCTGTCCATAGCCTTTAACTACCAACCTCGCTCTGTATCGATGGTGAGTAGCATTATCCGTCTGCTTCACTCTGAACATCTATTGATTCTTTAAAACATTCTTGCCCTTTGGTAACCGCACCAGCTCATAAGTAGAATTGGCATGTAAGGAACTCATCTCCTCCTGCATAGTCTGCATCCACTCCTGCCTATGTTCGTCTTCCATTGCCTCTGCGAAGCTTTCGGGCTCTCCCTCGTCAGTCAGTAGCACATACTCATCTGGTGAGTATCTAATAGATGGTTGGCGATCTCTCGTGCTCCTCCTCAACTGAGGCTCTGGTGCTGGTTGCATGTCAATAGCCTCCTCCCCTTCAAGAGCTACCTCTCCGGCATGCTCATCCTCCTGAGGGTTACCCTGACCACCATCACCAGGCTGATGATCAAGGTTGGGAGCAACTCTATGTAATAGCTCCCCATAACTGGATCATCTGAGATGTCCTCTGGAAACTGCTCGAAGCGAAATGACTCTAACTCAAGCAATTCCTCAGCCTCAGAAGGCATCTCGGAATTCTGAGTGTTGGTCAAGGTCTGATCCTCGACGAATACCACGTCCCTGCTTCTGTAGAGCTTTCTTCATACTAGGTCGTAAAGTCTATAGCCAAACTTAACCCGACTGTAGCAGACAAAGACACACCGTCTCGTCTTCGGCTCAAGTTTGGATATCTCATACTTCGGTACATGCACGAAGGCCTTACAACAAAACACACGCAGGTGATTGTATGACGGCTCTTTGTCGTACCATACTGTCAGGTACATCATCCTGCAAAGAAGCACTAGGAGATAAGTTAATAACATAAGCAGCAGTGTAAAGAGCCTCACTCCAATAACTGTCTGATAAGTTTGTCTTTGGTAGAAAACACCGTACACGCTCCATCAGTGTCTTGTTCATTCGCTCCGTTACACCATTGAGCTGAGGTGTCTTGGACGGAGTCTTCTGGTGTCGTATCCCCTGCTCTCTGCAATAAGCATCAATGGGACCAATGTACTCGCCGCCATTGTCGGACCGAACACAGCAATTTCTTGTCCGTCTCCCTTTCAACAGAGGCCAAAAACTCTTTGAAAGTTGGTAGCACCTGATCCTTGGTCTTTAAGGCATAGACCCAAACCTTCGTCGAACAATCATCAATAAAAGTCGCAAAGTAAGAAGTACCACCAACAGATTTTACCTTCATAGGACTGTAGACATACGAGTGAATCAACTCGAGCAATATCGGCTTCCTTGAACTTGGGTGACTTTGGAAAGACACTATATTTTTCTTTCCTGCCAAATAGGTGCGTGCATCTCTCCAACTTTGCAGACTTGAGCCCCGGAATCACCTTTCTGTTAACCAAGTAGCACATTTCCTTCTCACTGATATGGCTGAGCCGCCTGTGTCATAACTCGGTAAACGCATCAGTAGCTGCGTTCACCTCATGTATCCCATGTGCGTTCCCTTCCATATAATAGAGTTTGGACCTCTTATTTCCTCTGACAATCACCATCGAACCTCTAGAAAGCTTCCATTGACCGTTTCCGAAGAGATTGAAGAAATCCTTGTCATCCAACCTTCCAACTGACACAAGATTAAAACGGCTATCAGGGACATGACGGACATATTTGATAACAAAGAACTTCACCCATCTTTGTCCTCAAATGCACCTCTCCAGTAGCAACAGCTTTTGACACTTCTCTGTTGCCCATCTTCAACACTCCACAGTCGCCTGTTGTGTAAGTAGCAAATAGTGTTCTGTTGTGAGATACGTGTGCTGAAGCATCTCAGTCCACCAGCCAAGAGTTGTCATCGCAGGGGAGATTCATGGCAACATCATCACCTACGACAATCACATCGCCTCCATGTGCCGAAGCCGCTGCTGGAGTGTTCTCACTTTGCTTCCACTTGTCGCCCTTCTTCTCTCTCTTCCAAGCGAAACAGTTCCACTTAATATGCCATTCTTGCCACAGTGATAACATTTTGAGTCCTCGTACCGACCCTTGGACTTGGACTTGCCCCTACTCTTGTCTTTGCCACCGCCAGGACCCCTGCTTTTGTCCCTTCCGCAGCTCTCTGAAACTAGTGCTCTGAGTGGGATGTGGATGAAGTGCCTTGAGAACGTTTCTGTATCTCTTCATTCAGTACTCCACTCTTGGCAAACTCCAGACTGACTACGCCTTCCGAAGCAGAAGCGATCATAGACACTCGTATGGTTTTCCACGAGTCGGGCAATTTACACAACAACTATAGTCCCTGAACCTCATCGTCGAACTTGACTCCCATCGAGGATAGCTGGTCAACCACGTCCTGGAACTCACTCAAGTGATCCGTAATAAACACAAGATCTTTGTACCGCAGACCCATAATCGTTCGGATCAGGAACAACTTGTTTACCCCGATCTTCTTCGTATACAAAGATTTTTGCTTCTCCCAAAGTGTCTTCGCATGCTCTATACTGGCAACGTGATTGTACACGTTCTCGTCAACGAACTATCGTATGTACCTACACACCTGTATGTGCTCGAAATTTCAGTCATCTTCGGATTTATCACTGGGCCTCTCGGAAGAAAATACCGGTAGATGCAGCTTCTTGACAAATAGCAAACTTTTCATCTTGCTCCTCCAGTAGTGATAGTTGGTACCGTTCAGGTTTAGCATGCACACCGGCTTCACGTCCATCTCTTCTCCCTGATTTGACTGCCAACTCCTGACACATTTTTGAATTCCACAACCTGGCTCTGATACCACTTGTTGGGAACGAAATGCGAAAACCGTTCTCCCGAACCAGAGTCTTGTGAGAGACCAAGCAATAACAATGCACAAACCAAATCGCCAACAATCACAAAAGAACCAATCACAGACACAAAATTTTGACGTGGAAAATCCTTGCGGAAAAACTACGGGACGATCGGAGTCCAACCCTGAAGAACCTTCACTAATGGAATAAAGAGATTACACCATCTACAAACTCCTCACCGATCCAATTGGATCACCACTGTCACGCCCCGATCTCCCACAGGATAATTGGCCGTCCCCGCTAGGCGAGAATCAACGCGCCAGCGCTCCCGCGGGACGATCGCTTGACCCATCTGGGCGTGATGCCGCACAAGCGTAAACCGCGCCCGTGCAAGGCCGTGGTTCATTGCTGGCGGTAAGAGGTCTAAGCCACAAAGTCGCACAGATTGTCCGAGTGCAGCGGAATTATAAACGCATAAGCGATTGGTAACAAGTTCACTGAGTCGTCTATAGCAGAAGCATTGAATAACATAAGTATTGAAGTAAAGCAAACTCTTTTATTGATATTGAACAAGTGTTACAGGCGGCGTATAGCCGAGATTACAAGTCGCTCAAACCTCTCTGAAACAGTAAAAGCGTGCCAAGCGGCTACATTTGTGGAATGATGTATAGGCGATGTTCCAACATTATGTCCTGTATATGTGTTTCAGTTCCGGACGCAACGCTCCAAGGCTCCAGAGTGAACTCCACGCCTTAGCACGCACGAGGGAGGCATCCGCACCGAACGAGGTTCTCCCGTACCCTGCAAGCAATCTGGTGGGTTATCAGTACATGAATGCATTGGTGGGGAGGCTACTCGCCCGCTCGACAAATCCAAACACGTTCAATAGATTCCGTGCACCATCTATTTAGTTGTCTTTCTAATCTTTGCCTTAGGATCAGTTTCATGGCAGTGATGAATAGCCTAACTCGTGTGGCAGTGCGCCGTGCGACATAAGAAGAAACACGACGAGACTTACCAACTTACCATTTCGGGTGCACGAGTTACACGAATCACAAGGCGTTTGCAGAAGATGTCGAAGTGTTCCATATGTACAAGTTATCCTCAAGACTCGTTTAGGTGTTTCCATGTACCGGACGCGATGCAATGACTCGCACGCGGATTGCCGCTAAGCGAGGATGACTTATCTATATGAACAGAAGGTCACTGGCTTAGCTATAAAGGACCAGATTTATAGTCTCATGACGAAATGGGGTGCAGCACTTGATACAAACGAGCAACACAGGCGAACAAATAATACAGAAGAGCCATTGCACGCCATCCCGCCGATACAAACGACTATCGTGGGTAGACGGCTAGTCCAAGGCAATATGCTTTACCAAGGCCCGAATACCGTGTATTGCCCGGCCCAAAGACGGCGTCGCATATCATAACCGACTTTGGCACGCAATACACCAGACAATCCTCCTAGGTCGGTACGATCTCGGTGCCCCGCTGATCGTCCGAGGAAAGAGTTACCTCGTGCACGAGTTGTCCGTGACCATGCAAGTCTTGGGTCATTCCAGATTCATAACAATAATTCTTGATTCTTGTTCGATGTTCAACTTGACTTGATGCAATCTAAGGCAATACGAGCATGAGACAATCACATAGCATGATCTGTCTTTCCATAGTCTCCCTGAGCCGTTAGATTGAGTACAAGACGAGTATCAATTTCTCTGAGGCGTTATCTTGCTTAACTGTCCATTGATACAATTCCCTAGTTCGGGAAATGCTTTGGCGACCAAACGGTCCCGATTACTTTCAATGTTCTATACTTGGCTTCGAACGACTATTAGATAGTCTTCCGGTGGTTTGGATGAAAAACAAGGCAAGATAACATTCACTTGATATTGGCATGCAATTATATGACAAGCATTGAATCAAGGCAACATATAAGCACGCAAGCATGCATTTGTGTAAACATAAGCATTCACGTTGGCTCGGGCCCGAAGGTAAGCCGAGGAGTGAAACCGTAAAGGGACTTACCGAGCGACATAATCTAGGGTAGTGCAGTGTAGCAAGTGAACAGTGCACTACAGAGTATACATATTTTGTTCTACTCGAGGCATAGCGGGGTCTAGTTGCACAAGGCAAAGGTAGCATGCGAGGGTCTGAATATGAGCAAAGTTTCATTTCCATGTTCTAACACAAGCAATACAAGTTAGGATTATTCCCTTAGCTAGGTGCGTTGTATTCTTATTAGCATGCAGGGGGTGATTCACCTAGCGACTAGCATGACATCCATATTTTAAGTTTGCTGGCTAAGCAAAGACAAGTTCATCGTAGCCACCTACCTTAGCGATGATTCGCCTCGGTCGAGCGATACTCCGAGCGAGCCTCTAAAAGCCTAAGCCGAAACTCCTGAAGGGCCAAGTCTAGAAATCCTCTTACCTCAAACGAGTCTTCTCGCTGAGCAAAGCGGGTCGGAACGTTGCACTTTTGCCGTTTGAATCGGCAGTCCGCTTGAGCGGAACGGGTCGTTACAACCACAACTCACTGGAACAGAAAATAGATTACAACCACGAAGATAGAAGACAACGAGAAATACCCCAAATTGATCTCCTTCTCCGAAACGGCCTTCGATCCCTTCTTTCTCCTCTCCATAGTTGCACAAGCACTTTGCCTCATTTTCTCTCTTGTTTTGGGATTAGGGTTAGGAAAACCCTATTATATGCTCCCCAATCCCGCAATAAATCTGGACGGTAGGATACGATCCAACGGTGTATAAAACATCACAAATTTTACTTCAGCCCGCCAACACCGAATTTGGACAAACTCTGCTCGCATCGGTGTTTGCGAGTAAAATAAACAACAGCCAAACAGCAGGTTATGGAACACCGATACCGAGTTCGGCCTGAACTAGGCCTAGGGAACCGAATTCGGTCCGAACTTGGTACACCTCCTTCCATCAGCCCCTCCTCGCTGCTTCCGAGCTTCTTCGACTTCTCGAATGGCCCTCGTCGCCTCCCCTAGCTTCTCTAACACACAAACGGCGCTTGTCGCACTCCGGAAACTTCTCCACATAGGTTGGAAATCCCACCGACTCCAACAGTTGGTATGCACAATGCGGAAGTGTACACAAAACAATACTTTAACCTTGTGATGACGGGAAACAACTAGCAAGGGATAAATACTGAATTAACCACAAGAACACACGATTTACGTGGTTCGGTCAAACTCGACCTACTCCACAGGGCAAAGAGGAGAAATACATTATTGAATCTATCAAGAAAACCTTACAAGGATTACAACAACAAACTACAAAGAGCGACCCTCCCTTTTCAAGATCTGCGACATGATCTCTCCTTTCTCTCTTGAAGACTCCTTTAATAGCCTCTCTAACAAACGTTAGAAAAGAGGCATTTCTTGCTCTAGCACAAAATAGCCTTGAGCACTAAATATTTTTTACCCACCCCTTAGGGCTGATATTAGACCTTAAATAGGTTTATCAACTTCAACTTGAGTTAGGAAAGATTTGGACCATTGAAACCGCAACTTAAAATCTAAACCGTACACGAAAAATAGCAGCCCTCGACCCGATAGTATGCCGACAGTATACCGCCGGTATATTTTTGTACCAAAAATTGGCACCCCAAAACTTGTTAGATATTTTTCGTCATTTAAAGCATATCAACGGCACATAAGCGGCTTGCCGCCAGTGTTATTGCTTTGTGTGTCTGTTTCTAACTCCTTTCGAACTTCTCCGGAATACTTGGACGAGCTCTCGTACCTCTCCTTAGTGAACAGAAGCCAAAATTCAAATAATTTCCACCTTGACGAGTTGTTCCTCTAGCCACCTTAAGATTTAGTTACTGATGCTCCGTGCTCCTTCATCCTTCATTCCAAATTTTTTTCCTCCCCACTATTATAGTTTTTAACTAGAATCGTGAAACTAGCTACTGTCAAAATCTGTCCAAACTAAGTACGTCCCCGACATGATTTTGATCCAAAACCACGATCTTTTGCCTTCAGAATCGAGAAACTGCACTTGGCCACTAAAAATTGCATCCCTCATTGCTTTCCTCCAAAAACGAGAAATGTTTTCACTACGATCTTTCTCCATAACTGCAAAATTGTCCGTACTACAGTTTTTGCCTCAAGAGCCGAAAAACTACAATGTACCACGATTTTAGCCTCTATAGTCGAGAAACTTCAACGTGGTCACTGTTACGATCTTTGTTCCAGATACGAAGAGACTGGATTTCCCTTAAAACTCCTGCCGGGTACGAGTTTTGTACTCCGACCAGAATACCCGAATGGAAGTCACTATATATTTGTATTTTCCATGCACCTTATTCTTTGCAATGACGGTCACAACACCTGTGATTGTGCGCTCCCGTCCAACCGATACAAGTTCAACCGTAATTTGCACTCCTTCATGACTACTAAGTTTCTCTTTTGTATCCTTGGTTAATCGGCCTGGCCAACAAACTTGTATCCTATCATGTCCAACACATCCAAATAGATGAGATTTTGCTTTATTTTCGAAATGTGTCTCACATTCATTAGTGTTCGTACTACCCCCATTGAACATCTAAACCTTGATGTTCCTAAGCTAATGACCTCGCAAGATGCATTGTTCCCCATGAGAACAATACCCGCCATCCATATCCTTATAAGTGCAAAACCACTCCATATTCGGACACATGTGATACGAGCACCCATAGTCAAGAATTCATGCCTGGAGAAATTGTCCTTCCCACTATGCACCGTAAGCACATCACACGGTAAGTCATAGGCTTCCTGAGCAACACTGACTTGACCCTGACCTTTTGAACTCGCACATTAATCCTTCTTCTCCAACCACTCCTTTGAAGAATTCCTCTTCTATGTACCCTTCTTGTTTGTAGAAAAAACATCCACTGCCATCCTGCCCTTATGATTTGTAGTTCCCCCCTTTTACTCTTGACTCCATCCTTATTCTTCGACCACCTCCTCCTTTCATTAGCAAACAACCATGATGATCCTCAACTAGACCTGGCCTTTCATTATTAAGAATAGTAGTTATCTCCTCCATATCGAGTCTCCTTTCTATAAAGGATTGTTGTTACTAAATGGTCATACGACCCTGGAAGCGAGGAAAGGAGTAATAGTGCTTAGTACTCCTCCAACTTTATTTCTAGGCACAGAAGATCATTGACTATCTTGTTGAAGTTATTTAGGTGATTAAGAATTGGGGTACCTTCCTTCATGCGTAAACTGTAGAGTTGCTTCTTTAAGTATAACTTGTTAGACAATAATTTTGTTATATACAAGCCCTTATAAATTGTACATCATCTCATCTGCTAGACAGTTTATCGTGCTTTCTATCCTCTAATCCATGTCCTCCTATGAATTCTCCGTCATATCCAAAGGGCTTTTATCCCCTCTTTCATAAGGAGAGCCTTGATCCTTCTCTGCTGCAAAGAGAAGTTCTAATTTTCGTTAAATTTTTCCATCGCTAACATGATGCTATAAACTTTGCTACACGCAATTCCGAAATTTTGAAAATCCATCGGATCTTAATGAACAAATCGATTTCAATAAACCTGATCTAGGAAGATAGAGAGCAGACCAATGCCGTTACCTACCGTTGACCTAGATCAAAGAGTTTGAAATTCCTTACGGTTCTCGTAGCTCTGATACAAATTGTTGTACGAAATTTGGAAGCATGCACAAAAATATACTTTAACCTTATGATGCTAGAAAAAAAATCTAGCAAGGCACAAATACCGAATTAATAGCACAAGAATATAAGACTTTATGTGGTTCAGTCAAACTCGACATACTCTACGGGACAAAGAGGATAAATACTTTATTGAATCTATCATGAAAGCTTACAAGGATTACAATCTCGAAGAACAAAGAGCAATCCTTCCTTATTGAGATCTGCGTGATGTTTCATTCCTCTCTTGAAGACTCCTTTAATGATCTCTTTAGCAAACTGTCACGACCCGCACCCGGTGTAAGGGTACAAGTCGGGAACAACGCCCAGCCTACGCCGCGGAATCGGCGGTAGAACGCTGTCTGGGTAATCTATCTAGCAATATAATGAACCACCAACAATAACAATATACTCAATCACAGATCTAAGATAGAACGAGCACGAATATGATAAAGAATAGAATAGTCACATACAACTCATGAGTCTGAAATGATACATCAATGAGTCTGAAAGAAATACTAACAATAAGCTGGAGACAAATCCAGTACCAGGAATACTAAGAAGCTACTAAACTCGGGTCATCTGTCTTAGTTGGGATAAGTCCATCCTGAACCAGGGTCTCTGACTCTAAACCCACAACATCCTGAGGTCCATAATGTGTAGGGTACCAGTCCTCAGTGTCATCTGGGAAAAATATATCCAGTCAGGAAAGGAGTAGAGTATATCTCTAACAACAGTTCTAATCAATGATAAAAACTATGTAACAGTAAATAGATGTGAATATACAAGATGCACAATAGATACAATGAGATATATACAATAAGGAAATACTAGAATAAATACAATAATGAGCAATATGTCAATGAACAAGAATACTAATGTCTAAGTGTGTGAGTACTAGCTTTAACATGTGATCGGCTTGGGAACATGATACAAGATTTATGGCCTGGCTAATCATACGTGCGGTGTATGATTAACAATATTCAATGAACAAGACTTGATACAAGAAGGGTATGATCACATATCTACACTAAAATACTCTCCACCCTCGACTGGTATAATAGATCCAACCATGGTATGCTATGGCACGGGATTCTCTAGGAAGGTAGCAAATCTCCCCGAGAACCAGTGTCTGTACATGCACAAGATAATCAATGAAACAAGACTTGCACAAGATACACCATATACAAGGAATAACATCTCATGATGAGATCCGAATATACCAATCCGTGTAACCATCGTGTCAAGAAACATGGATATCTACACTAGATACAATGAACATAAAGGATATCATAAATGAGAAACTATCAGAGAATGTACAAGCCTGAAGTCCAATGAATAGTCTCACAGATGTCTGATACGGTGCCTCGAAGACCTAGATATGGAATACAACATCAATACAAGGTTCCGGAAAGAAAATAAGTTAAACTAGTCAACTTCTAGGTCAACAAGTCAACTCTAAGTCAAAAGTCAAGCTAAGTCAACTCTAAGTCAACTATGGTCAAAATATGGTCAACTATCTATTTCTAGGTTGCAAAAGTCTAACACAAAGATATTGGGTTCCAATACTAAAGTCTAGGTTATAAACTACATCTTAGGGTACTAGGATACCGTATCTCTGGATACGTAAAACAATAGGAAAACATCACGTATTAATATCAAACAATTTATTTATTATATAAATCCTAATTACAAACATTAAATAGATACCTTGGTTTTGAACCAACTTGGTATCTCAATACTAAACTATAATATTGATACCCAAATCCAATACCTTGGGTATCCCCAATTACCTTGGTACTTACCTTGGTATCTCAAGGTAATACCCACTACTTTTACTTATGCTAACAACCCTTAAATATAATATATGCTATACTAATTATTATACATATAGTATACTATAATACAAATAGCAATTAGGAACATATTTACATATATATTAATTACCATATATATATATATATAAATATCTATACATACATATATATCTAATATATATATATATATATATATATATATATATATATATATAAACTGCCAAACTGTCGCTAAAAGCCCTGTTTACTGTCGCTGAAAACCGTTGTTGCTGCTGATACTCTGCTGTTTTAGCGACGCTTCTCTGCTGTCGTCGCTAACTGCTGTCGCTAAAGCCTCTGATACGGCTGCTGATACTCTGCTGTTTCAGCGACGCTTCTCTGCTGACGTCGCTAACTACTGTCGCTATAGCGGCTGTTGCTGTTGTTATTGCTGCTGCTGTTACTGCATTCAGCGATGCTTGCTGTCGTTGTTGCTCTTGTTGATGCTGCTGTGCTGTTGGTATTGCTGCTGCTGTTGCGACGCTCCTGCTGTCGCCAAAGCTCCTGCCTTCTATCACTAATATATATATATATATATGTACACAATATATATAATAATATATATATATATATATATATATATATATATATAACCCACATAATATATCTATACAATATGCATATAATACTACTAATAACTATATATACACCCATACATAGTAATATGTACATAATACCCCATAGTAACATACACACATACATAGTAATATGTTTATAACAACATACATACGTATACGTACATATAAACATATACACCAAATAAACATACATTATATGATTATAAACACATATAAATATCTATTAACATATACATATCTATATATATATACTATAATATATATATACATGTAGAAGAATAGTTACATACACTATATATATATACACACAACATTATATTATATATATATATATATATATATATATATATATATATATAATTACACTTCTCCATGAAATAAGAATACAAGAGAATTAGATTTACAATTAATTGCACACATATGGAACGTATTACCCCGTACCCCACTAGATCTAGGATACGCATGCGACACGAGTCCACCACACATCCAAACGTACCCCGAAGGACACGAGCAAGTCATATATATTATTTATGAACAATACGAAGAGTCAAATAAATTCTACGTGTCCGTGTCAAAATGTAACATGTTCAAAGTCCCGTGTCAGAGAAAAAACCCCCAAATCAACACGTATCACCAAATTGTTGGGATACGACCTACACGTACCCAATTGTGGACACGACACTAGCCCCAAACACACAAGCACATGCCAAATTGATCTATAGGACCAATTGACACACACAACAAATGTCAATCTCGGAATTCTTCCAAAATTGACACAAAAAGCACCATAACTTTCACAATAGGCCTCCTATGAACACAAAACCAAATCCTATGGGTAGCCTATGCATATGGGTTGGTTTCTCATGGTTAAATCTCATATTTAGAACCTAAATTAAGGGGAAAAACTGAATTGTACCTATTGGGAGATGGATTTCCAATGAAACCTCCAAATGTGATGAAATTGGCCTCCAACTTGTAGATCCTTGCTCCACTTTGTAGATCTTTGCTTCCTCCTTCTAGATCCTTGCTCCACTAGCCTCCAATGGTGATTTGGGAAGGAATTGGGATAAAATTTGGTAGAAAAATGAAGTGAGAATGAAGGAATTTGGTTGAGGGAAATTCTAGATCTAGTTTTGAAATGAAAAGAGGAGAGAGAAATCAATTCCCCCCTCTTTAATAGGCCGGCCCCCTCTACCCCTTCCTCAAGCTACTATGTAATGTCCATTATACCTCTTGGGGCCTCTCATGGAGAAATAATTAAGGAAGGAAGCTTCTAGTCTAAAGGTTTAATTAATTTTAATCCATCTCCTAATCAAGGGGCTTTCTAATTGGGCTCAATTCTAACAATTACTACATGTTGGTCCATGAGTCTAAACTAAACTAGTTAGGTCCACTAACACAACTCCAAAATAAATAACTAACACCTAACAGCAATTAAATAATACAACAAATAATTATTATCAAGCACAATATTTAATTAATTATGAGATTACTAAAATACTCTTTCCTAGAAAATGTGGTAGTGACACAAACTCTAGAAGAAGAAAAAAACCCCTTCTTACTCTAGCACACAATAGCCTCAAGCAATAAATCTTTTTCACCCACCTCTAAGGTCTGTCATGAGAGCCTTAAATAGGTCTCTCAACTTCAGTCTAAGTTAGGAATGATCTGGACCGTTGAAACCGCAACTTAAAATCTGAACTGCACATGAAAAAATAGCACTCTTCGACCCGGCAGTATACCAAGGGTATATCGCAGGTATACTGTTGTACCAAAAATTGGCGCTACAAAACTTACTAGATGTTTTTCTCCATTTAAAACCTAGCAGCAGTATTCCGCTGGTATATCGCCCTTGTTATTGTTTGGTTTGAATGTTTCTAACTCCTTCAGAAATCCTCAGACAAGTGCTCCTAGATCTCCTTAGTGAACATGAGCCAAATCCCAACTAGGGTTAGAGGGGGACAATTGAGGTTCAAAAGCCACTCCATTGTGATTGTCAACACTAAAGACATTTTTGTGCACACATGCATGCATGTGTGTGTCTGCCTGTGAGAGAGAGGGGAGGTGCTTCCTTGGAAAGAGTGTTTGTCAATCTACATTTTGTTCCTATACTGACCCACAAGGCCATTTGAACAGAGGTTACTACTATTAGTCAATAAAGTGGGTGGGTCAGAGAGTTTGAAAAGCAGGGTTTAACAAGAGTTCCAAAATGGCAAGGGCATTTGAATAGAGGCCACTATTAGCCAGTAAAGTGGGTAGGTCTGAGAGTCCGAACAGGCAGGGTTTGGTGAGAGAGTTCTGGAAAGGTGGAGCATAGCACCATAAGAGTTTTCTGTATTTTGCAGATGACATATACATACAAAGATGTGCATTCACATCTCTATAGAGTAACCTTAGCTGTAAGCTTCATATTTGGAAGGTCCAGTATTGGACTAGATATGCAGATATTGACACACGTCCCATCTAAGTAATACCATCTTTAGGGAGTGGAATGCAATGTTTGGTTAAAAGCTCGCTACCATATATATATATATATATATATATATATATATATATCAACTGCAGAGAACCTTGACTGATGCAAACCTTCTTTATGATGGACAACTCAATTTCCAGCTAAGTACAAGAACAAGAAGTATCTTTCTAAGTTATCATTCTATCATATGATTTAGTTAGAATGGAGAGATGCAAATTCATTTTGACACATTTTTTCTATCATTTGCAATGGATGATTTACTGACACAAATATGTGAAGAGGTTTAATATATAATGTCTGTTGTTCCTATCAACTCGAGGTTTTGGGAATATTGGTTAGCTAACATGGTATCGGAGCAAAAAGTCATGGGTTCGAATCCCCCCTTCCACCAATTAATTGTTTTGTATTGCCCACCTTTCGTATGATTCTCCTTTCACTGGGCTTTAATCCAAATGCATGCTCTAGGCTCATCAACATATGGTTACAAGCCAGGTTCTTGTAAACCCGGCCTGCACATGACGGGGGTGTTAAGAGGTTTAATGTGTAATGTTGGTCGTTCATATCAGCTCTAGATTATGGGAACATAGGTTAACTAACAAAAATATGCTAGAGAAAATGGTGATTTGTGAATCAGATCATTAATTAAATATCTACTAATCCTAAGCTAGTAGAAGTTTGACATTTTACATCTCCATTTTAACTACTAAGAAAACAAGCTAAATTGACTTCTGGTTCTAAAATTCTTCAGAGTATATTTCAGTAATGTCCATTGGTTTTAGTTATATGTGAATTTCTTTTGTGAAATAACTCTACATCTTCACAAGCTAAATTGACTTCTGGTTGTAAAAGTCTACTGATTATAATTTCAGTATTGTTCTTCGGGTTTTAGTTATATATGAACTTATTTTGTAAAATAACTCTGCATCTTCATTTCTATTAAGAATAGGACAATCATGTTGTTGGCTTTCAACATATATTAGGCATAGCAAATTCACCTGTTTAGATAATATTGCCTCTTAGTATCCATTTCTTCATTTTGTCTTGATGTTATATTTTAAAATTAAAGTTTCTTATTCTCTTGGGAACTTTCAGGTGATTAATATCGAAATTGAAAGCGTCGAACCATCTCTTCTTCCACAGGAACTGAAGATAAAAGCACAAGAGTTAGAGTTATTATCCTGAATTTTCTAGTTTTCTTGCACTATATACATATATTGTTGGTATATTAGAATATTCTTGGTATATTTGTTGGTCTATTAGAATATTCTTGGTATATTTGTTGGAATATTAGAATATTCTATAGGGGATTTTAATGGGGTATTAATGCAAGATGAAGGGTTGTAAGGCTATAAATAGTCAAGAGATTATCAATAAAATATATAACAATTACTCCAAAATATTCTACATGGTATCAGAGCCCAAACCCTAGCCACCACCTCCCAAACCCTGGCCGCCACCACCCCCACCGCCACCGCCCGCCACCACCGCTGTCGCACCGCTCGCCTGCCACCACCGTCGCCTCGTCCGCCACCACCACCGCGAAGCCGCGACTCCCGCGGAGCCTTCTACCGCGGTTCTTGGTGTCTCCTGCGGGTCGTTCCAGACGTTGACATCGAAGGCCTAGATTTAATGGGGGAGAGACATGATCGGGTCTAGGAGAGGGCGAACATGAATCGTGGGGAGGGTGTGAGGTGATCGGAGAAGAGGAGAATCGATGGAGGAGATCATCAAGAAGTTGGACTCTGCGGAGGTCGCAACGTTGATGAAGCTGATGAAACTGTCGGCTGGTGAGAGCACGACACGAACATTGGCGAAGTTGGAGCTTCCATCCATCGATCTGAAGCTTGATGGACCGGCCACCTACCTGAGTTAGTTACGACGGGTGAGGAGAACCCTAGCAGAGAAGAACCTGGAGGGTTTCTTGTCAGGAGAGAAGGTAGAGTCGGATGAGGGCTCGGCAGGATGCGACGAGTGGAAGTCCACTCATATGGTGGTATACATTTGGCTCCTCAATTCTTTAGTCTAGTTAATTGCCGCCACAATGGATGGCCTTGAGATGGTGAAAGACGTGTGGGAGAAGTTGAGGAGAACCTACGATAGTGTGGGGAATAACTTGAGGGTTTTCCAGATCGAAGGGGAGATCGACGACACCGTACAAGGAGAGAAGACGGTACAGGAGTATGCCACGGAGTTGGAGCGTCTGTGGTTGGATTATGATCACTTCTCAGATTGGACGAGCTGCGAGGACCCGAAGTATGTCTGCAGGAGAGAACGATGAAGTTTCTTAAGGGGCTGACCACAGTGTTTGCTCAGAGGACAGCACTACTTCTAGCCCAACCGAAGATTCCTACATTTAAGGAGGCTATCTCGGCTATGATCCTGGAGGAGCCTCGTATCAAGCTACAGGCAAGGACATGTGGTCCTCCTGAAATGAAGACAACACTGGCGATTGCCAATTCAGGTGGCACATGACCTAAGGGAGACCCTCGACAGTGTTACAACTGCGGGGAGGTGGGCCATCTGAGGTATGCTTGCACCAAACCACCCAAGAAAGGAAATTCAGGTGGCGGACGTGGACAGTTTGGAGGACGTAGCCATGGTCAGGGGGGTCGATGGGGTGGTCGAGGAGGTTATTAGACGAACCTGCTGGTAGCAGAAGGCGATGAGGGAGCTAATTATGCATATACTAAGGAGGATCAGACACTACTGGGCATGATGGAAGTACTCAGGAGAAAGACGAGAACGTCAAGCGATGGAGACAGGAGTGGGACTGAGGAGGCGTCCACCTCAGTCTTTGCCATAGGCAACGCTGCCATGTATGCCCATCCATTGGAAGGTACTGAGGACTCACTCGCCCTTGCATGTATGTCTCCCTTAGATCGTTGGACTGGATTGTCGATTCAGGTGCGTCTTGACAGGCGATTGCCAATTCAGGTGGCACAGGACCTAAGGGAGACCCTCGGCAGTGTTACAACTAAGGGGAGGTGGGTCATCTGAGGTATGCTTGAATCAAACCACCCAAGGAGGGAGATTCAGGTGGCGGACATGGACAGTTTGGAGGACATGGTCGTGGTCATGGGGGTCGACGGGGTGGTCGAGAAGGTTATTGGGCGAACCTGCTGGTAGCAGAAGGCGAGGAGAGAGCTAATGGTGCCTATACTGAGGAGGATCAGACACTACTGGGCATGCTGGAAGTACTCAGGAGAAAGCAGAGAACGTCAAGCGATGGAGACAGGAGGAGTGGGACTGAGGAGACGTCCACCTCAGTCTTCGCCATAGGCAACGCTGCCATGTATGCCCATCCATCGGAAGGTACTGATGACTCACTCGCCCTTACATCTATGTCTCCCTTAGATCGTCGGACTAGATTGTCGATTCGGGTGCGTCTCGACACGTGACAGGGAATGGTAGTGAGTTCTCTTCCTACACTCACCTTGCATCTGCAGACAACATTCAAACAGCCGATGATACTTTCTAGCTAGTGGTCGGTATGGTACTGTCGATTGTACATGTTCAGTAAGATTATCCAATATTTTACATGCTCATTTTCCAATCATTCTTTTGTCCATTAGTTCTATAATCCTCTAACTAAAATACATTGTCTTTTTTGATATTTCTAAGGTGATCTTCCAGGAGAAGGAGACGGAACGAAGATTTAGGACTGGCACTTGGCATGATGGACTATGGTACCTGGATCGGGAAGGACTGAATTCGGCATTGGTGTCTGTGGCAGAAAGGGCAGGAATGAGAGTACCAAAGATGAGTGCCGAGGATATACTGATACTCCATGGTGCACTCCTCTTTTGGTATTTTGAGTATGTTGTATCCATCTATTTATGAGAAGGCAAATAAGGAGAAGCTAGTATGTGATGCATGTGATTTAGGCAAACTTACTAGGAGCTCATATGTTGGTGAGGGCCATAGGAGCTCTTCTGTTTTTGATATTATACATTCTGATGTCTGGGGCAGTGCGCCACAACTACTATGAATGGTTACAAGTATTGTCTCTTTTATTGATTGTTCCTCTCGTGTCACCTGGCTGTATTTGATGAAGAATAAGATTGAGGTCTTTGCCTGTTTCTGGGACTTTCATAAACATGTCCAGACTCAGTACAGAGCAGTGGTGAAGGTACTAAGGTCTGACAATGGAACAGAGCATACCAACAAAGCACTTGAGGAATACCTGTCAGCCTAAGGGATACAGCATCAGACTACCTGTGCATACATACCAGCACAGAATGGAGTGGAAGAAAGGAAGAACCGACACCTTCTGGAGGTGGCAAAGAGCATGATGATCGCCATGAATGTCCCGCACAGTCTGTGGGGGCATGCAGTATTGACAGTAGCTCGATTGATCAACATGATGCCCTCGAAGGTACTGGGATAGAAGTCTCCATGTGAGATATTGCAAGAAAATAATAGTGGGATACTTCCACTAAAGGTGTTTGGCTGCGTATGTTTTGTGAAGGACAACAGACCGTCTGTTGGGAAACTTGGCCCCAGAGCAGTCAAGTGTGTATTCGCGGGCTATTCGGCGACTCAGAAGGGGTACGTGTGCTGGAGCCCAGTAGAGAAGAAGTTTGTGTGCATGGATGTTCACTTCAGGAAGTTTGAGCCATACTACAGTAAGGAGGGAACCTCATCCATGAGCAACTCACCTGATACTGAGAGTATGAGGTAAGAGGGAGATTGGTGAGAGTGTGGTGACCGATTTAAGAGTATGGCATAGAGGAACGTTTGAGGAGGAGCAGGAGATTGAAGAGGAACAGGGGGAGGCGATGAGAGGTGTTAGACCCACGGCTCAGGGGGAGTTACTTACCTACAGCAGGAAAGGGAGGCAAACTGCAGGACCAGTACCTATAGTGCCAGTGCCAAGTCCCTTGCCTGCGTCCGTCTCAACTCCTGAGACCTACACCACCACTACCAGATTCCCCTTCAGGTGATATCATTATTCCTACTCCTCCCATACCATTATCAGTACGGAGGACCACTCGCAGCAATATGGAAAATTCTCCTGATAGATATGGTTGGGACCTTGCTCAGTTTGTTTCATATAGTAACATCTCTTCTTCTCAGGGAGCATTCATTGCATCTTTGGATAGTATTACTGTACCTAACAATTGGCAGGTTGCCAAGAACGATCCAAAGTGGAAATCGACGATGCACGAGGAGTTAGACGCTCTTGAGAAGAACCACACTTGGAAACTGGTAAAACTGCCAGAGGGGAAGAGGGCAGTCAGATACAAGTAGGTCTTTACTATGAAGCAAAACCCAGATGGAAAAGTATAGCGCTACAAGGCTCGACTGGTGGCAAAAGGATATAGTCAGACGTACGACATTGACTATGATGAGACCTTTGCACCAGTGGCGAAGATGAGCACCGTCAGGACCCTAATTTCTTTGGCAGCGAATAGTGGATGGAAGCTACACAAACTGGATGTGAAGAATGCGTTTCTTTATGGGGATCTAGTGGAAGAAGTGTACATGGAGATACCACCAGGATTCTGTACCGATAAGACAGTGGGCAAGGTCTGCAGGTTGAAGAAGTTCCTCTATGGACTGAAGCAGTTTCCTCGAGCGTGGTTTGACAGATTTAGGAGGGCGATGATAGGAATGGGATATCAGCAGATCAATGTTGATCATACTGTGTTCTTCCGTCGGAGTGGAGGCCACATCACCATGCTTGCGGTGTATGTGGATGATATGATTATCACAGGAGATGATGAGCAGGAGATTGCCCGACTCAAAGGGAAGCTTGGCAAGGAGTTCGAGGTGAAGGACCTTGGCCTTCTTCGGTACTTCCTTGTGATTGAGATTGCTCGAGAAGCAGAGGGGGTTGTTCTTTCTCAGAGAAAGTATGCACTGGACCAGAGACGGATGTTGGGATGCAGACCTGCAGCGTTGCCGATCAACCAGGGGTTCAAGCTGTGTGCTGAGGCTGGAGAACCAGTTGACCGAGACTGGTGGGCAAGTTGATCTATTTGAGCCATATGTTCTGATATCTTCTTTGCAGTGAGTGTAGTGAGCCGCTACATGCATGACCCAAGGAAGGATCATATGGACGCAGTGTACCCGATTCTGAGATACTTGAAGGGTGTCCCCGGAAAGGGGTTGATATTCAGGAAGAATGATCACTTGAGCATCGAGGGCTACTGTGACTGACTGGACTACCTGTACTGATAACAAGAGGTCTACCTCGGGCTATTGCATATTTGTAAGAGGCAACTTGGTCTCTTGGAAGAGTAAGAAGCAGTCGGTGGTGGCCAGATCGACAGCTGAAGCGGAGTACAGAGCTATTGCCTTGGGAGTTGCAGAGCTGCTATGGTTGAAGAGTTTGCTGGTGGAGCTGAATTTGGATCAAGGAGCCAAGATGAAGCTGTGGTATGACAACCAGTCATGCATCAGTATCGCCAACAATCCAGTGTAGCATGACAGGACCAAACACATCGAGATCTATAGGTTCTTCATCAAGGAGAAGTTGGACCGTGGACTAATAGAGCTAGGTCATGTTCCAACCAAGGAGTAGGTAGCCAACAATATGACCAAGGGACTTAGCTCTGCAGATATGATTAGAGGATGTGAAAAGATGGGCTTAGTGAATATCTTTCGCCCAACTTGAGGAGGAGTGTTGGTATATTAGAATATTCTTAGTATATTTGTTGGTATATTAGAATATTCTTGGTATATTTGTTGGGATATTAGAATATTCTTAAGGGGGTTTTAATGGGGTATTAATGTAAGATGAATGATTGTAAGACTATAAATAGTCAAGAGATTATCAATAAAATATATAACAATTACTCCAAAATATTCTACATATATCTAATATGGATTAGAGTTTTTAGTTATGGAAGTCATTATATAGTTTGATTTTCTCCGGGAATTTTGGTTTCGCTCAAGATGCTTCAGTCGATCACAATGTTCTTTTCAGTGCATCCACATTCTAGGGTTCATTGCTTGCAGCTATATATATATATATATATATATATATATATATATATATATATATATATTGCCCTTTTTCTTCTTCTCCTCCCCATTGGTATTTCCTCCAGTTTTAGTGCATATTTTGTTTTCCCGTAGTACAATAACAGGTGAAACACATGCAACTTTTGTACTATATAATTAAAAACCTCATTAGGTCTTAATATGAAAACTTCTCAAGATACTAAATCAGATACAGCCATTTTTTTATCATAATAATCACTTTAGTTATGGAAATTTTCTAAAACATTGGATTTAATAATGGATGTGTCATCTGCAACATTCTTCTCTCTAATGCATTCGGGTAGTGCTGAGAGTTTTTCCTCAGAACAACAAAAAAAGCGTTACATAAAAATCAATTTTAAATTTGAATAGACGATTAAGATTCAGATGACAGGGGTTTCCTCTAAAAAGTACAAAGTAGTAGCGTAATCCATTTGAAATTGAGTTATTGTATCTTCAGGAAACTGTTTTAATTGTTTTTTCCCACTTTGCTCTTGTAAGTTGTAAAAGTATGTTCTTTCATCATTCAAACAAGAATGAATAACAATACACTATCATGTAACACTATAAGTAGGGCTCCACATGCCTACTTATAGAATTTTTCTGTCCAAGTTTCACTATCATGTACAACTAATGAACAGGTAACAAGCATGAATAACAAGTAACATGTGCTAAGCAAGGCAAGTAAAGTTCATGAAAAATATGAACAAGACCTATCATACGTATACATGTCAACAATCAAGTTTCAACGTGAATATCATGAAAAGATGAGCGTACAATGTACAATACAGGTAACAAGCATGTAAATGTTATACTTACATGTTCTCCTGATGAAGACTGAATCACAACTGGTAAATAGACCTCAGAAATCCACTAGCTATCCCACAACATCAGCAACAATACGTCCCACGATTTCCACGTACAGAACTTGCGAAACTAAGTTAGTTATAGTGAAGTTACAAAAATGCCCATAGTGTTACATAGCACAAGTAATCTAGAATTCTAGGGTTTCTACAATTCTAGTCTTAAGCAATATCATTAGGATTAGTTATGGTAGCCTAAAACAACAAAGGTATCTTTGGTTACAGGTGTCTGAGACCTGAGATTGTCGGTACGCAAACCGAGACCAAATAAAAAAATTGATTCAAAATATAAATCTAATAGGCTATCCTTTTCCGTCTCACTGACGCGGTCGTGCCTGTATGCTCTAAATCGTCATTCGAGTTTGTACGTGGAAGATACGACCGTTTTAATGCGATTTCACAAACCTACTTTGAGACAATTTACCTAGGGTTTTGGTTTATTTTATCTTCGAAATAATTCATTAAAGTTTTGTGGCAGAAAGTAGAGTATGTCTAGATCAAGAAAAATTTACAGATCCAGATTTCGACTTCGGGGCTAGGAGTTTTAATCTCCGGTCCACAAAATTGTATGAGCAGATTTACGACATAGCAATTTGGGGGCGAGTCATAATAATTACTGAAAATCTACTATCAAATACTAAATGAAAACTAGGACGGTAAAACTATGTATGCATGAAACAACATGATTAACGTGACTAGCATGAATAGTGTTGGTGTTGTTTCCTTTGGACTAGTAAAGATACTCCCACGTTGGCTACACCACCAAGTGGGTATCTCAATATAATACTTTGTATGAGTTGAGGCGTGCACATGGGGTGTGGTGAGGCACATGGGTGCCATGTAGGGGTGTTTTATTAGGAGAAAAAAGGATTAACTCCTCAATGAAAGCATGTAGAATATTTGGAGTTCTATTTTTTTCATTATAATCTCTTGGCTATATATTCGTATATATAGCCTTACAACCCTCCATCTTACATAAAACCCCCTAATACATTATAATATACCAACACTCCTCCTCGAGATGGGCGAAAGATATTCACTAAGTCCATCTTGTCACATCCTCCAATCATATCTACAGAGCTAAGTCCCTAGGTCAGACTGTCTACTACCTGATCCTTGGTTGGAATGTGGCCTAGCTCCAGTAGTCCATTGTCCAACTTCTCCTTGATGAAGAACCTATCGATCTCGATATGTTTGGTCCTGTCATGCTGCACTGGATTGTTGGCGATAATGATGGCTAACTGGTTGTCACACCAAAGCTTCATCTTGGCTCCTTGATCTAGCTTTAGCTCCACCAGCATACTCTTCAGCCATAACAGGTCTGCAACTCTCAAGGTCATAGCTTGTACTCCGCTTCAGCTGTCGATCTGGCCACCACTGACTGCTTCTTACTCCTCCAAGAAACCAAGTTGCCTCCTACAAATACGCAATAGTCCGAGGTAGACCTCCTGTCATCAGCACAGCTAGCCCAGTCAGAGTCACAGTAGCCCTTGATGCTCACGTGATCATTCTTTCTGAATATCAGCCACTTTCTGGGTGCACCCTTCAAGTATCTCAGAATCTGGTACACTGCGTCCATATGACCCTTCCTTGGGTCATGCATGTAGCGGCTCACCACACTCACTGCAAAGCAGATATCAGGACATGTGTGGCTCAAATAGATCAACTTGTCCACCAGTCTCTGGTATCTGTCCCGGTCAACTGGTTCTCCAGCCTCAGCACCCAACTTGAACCTCTGATTGATCGCTGCAGGTTTGCATCCCAGCATCCTTGTCTCTGTGAGAAGGTCCAGCGCATACTTCCTCTGAGAAAGAACAATCTCCTCTACTTCTCAAGCAATCTCAATCCCAAGGAAGTATCGAAGAAGGCCACGGTCCTTCACCTCGAACTCCTTGCCAAGCTTCCCCTTGAGTCAGGCAATCTCCTGCTCATCATCTCTTATGATAATCATATCGTCCACATACACCGCAAGCATGGTGATGTGGCCTCCACTCCGACGAAAAAATACAGTGTGATCAACGGTGATCTGCCGATATACCATCCCTATCACCGCCTTCCTGAATATGTTAAACCACGCTCGAGGAGACTGCTTCAGTCCATAAAGGGAGTTCTTCAACCTACAAACCTTGTCCACTGTCTTATTAGTACAGAATCTTGGTGGTATCTCCATATACACCTCCTCTACTAGATCCCCATGAAGAAACGCATTCTTCACATCCAATTGGTATAGCTTCCATCCACCATTCGCTGCCAAAGAAATCAGGGTCCTGACGGTGCCCATCTTCGCCACTGGTGCAAAAGACTCGTCGTAGTCAATGTCGTACGCCTGACTGTATCTTTTTGTCACCAATCGAGCCTTGTAGCGCTCAACCTATCCATCTGGGTTCTGCTTTACAATGAAGACCCACTTGCATCCGACTGCCCTCTCCCCCCTCTGGCAGTTTTACCAGTTCCTAAGTGTGGTTCTTCTCAAGAGCCCCTAACTCCTCGTGCATCGTCGCTTTCCACTTTGGATCATTCTTGGCAACCTGTCAATTGTTAGGTACAGTAATACTATCCAAAGACGCAATGAATGCTCCATGAGAAGAAGAGATGTTATCGTATGAAACAAACTGAGCAAGGTCTCAACTATATTTATCAGGAGGATTTCTCGTATTGCTGCAAGTGGTCCTCCATACTGATAATAGTGTGAGAGGGGTAGGAAGAATGATATCACCTGAAGGAAATTCTAGTGGTGGTGGTGTAGGTGTCTCAGGAGTCGAGACGGACGTAGGCAAGGGACTTGGCACTGGCACTATAAGCATTATAGGTACTGGTCCTGCAGTTTGCTTCCTTTTTCTACTGTAGGTAAGTAACTTTCCCTGAGTCGTGGGCCTAACACCTCTCATCTCCTCCCTCTGTTCCTCTTCACTCTCCTCCTCAACCCTTCCTCCATGTCATACTTCTAAATCGATCACCAAACTCTCACCAATCTCCCTCTCTCGTCTCATACTCTCAGTGTGAGGTGAGTTGCCCATGGATGAGGTTCCCTCCTGACGGTAGTATGGATCAAGCTCCCTGAAGTGAACATCCATGATCACAAACCTCTTCTTCTCTACTGGGCTCCTGCATACGTACCCCTTCTGAGTCGCCGAATAGCCCACGAAGACACTTGATTTCTCTAGGGTCAAGTTTTTCAATAGACGGTCTGTTGTCCTTCACAAAACATACGCAGCCAAACACCCTCAGCGGGAGTATCCCACTATTATTTTCTTGTAATATCTCATATGGAGACTTCCATCCCAGTACTTTCGAGGGCATCTTGTTGATCAATTGAGCTGCTGTCAACACTGCATGCCCCCACAGACTCTGTGGGACATTCATGGCGATCATCATTTTCCTTGCCACCTCCAGAAGGTGTCTGTTCTTTTTTTCCACCACTCTATTCTATGCTGGTGTGTATGCACAGGTAGTCTGATGCTGTATCCCTTGGGCTGACAGATATTCCTCAAGTGCTTTGTTGGTATATTCTGTCCCATTGTCAGACCTCAGTACCTTCACCACTGCTCTACACTGAGTCTGGACATGTCTATGAAAGTTCCGAAAACAGGCAAAGACATCACTCTTATTCTTCATCAAATACAGCCAGGTGACACGAGAGGAACAATCAATAAAATAAACGAAATACTTGTAACCATTCATAGTAGTTGTGGCGCACGGCCCCCAAACATCAGAATGTATAATATCAAAAATAGAATAGCTCATATTGCCTACACTAACATCTGAGCTCCTAGTAAGTTTGCCTAAATCATATGCATTAGATACTAGTTTCTCTTTATTTGCTTTATTATAAATAGATGGATACAACCTACTCAAAATACCAAAAGAGGAGTGTCCCAACCGCCAGTGGTGGAGTATCAGTGTATCCTCGACACTCATCTCCGGTCCTCCCATTCCTGCCCTCTCTGCCACATACACCAATGCCGAATCTAGCCCTTTCCGATTCAGGTACCACAGTCCATCATGCCAAGTGCCAGTCCCAAGTTTTTGTCCCGTCTCCTTCTCCTGGAAGATCACCTTAGGAATATCAAAAGGGACAATGCATTTTAGTTGGAGGATTATAGAACTAATGGACAAGAGACTGATTGAAAAAGAAAGAGCATACAAAACATTGGATAATTTTACTGAACCTGTACAATTGACAGTACCGTTACCGACTACTGGCTGGAAAGTACCATCGGCTGTTTGAATGTTATCCGCCGATGCTAGGTGAGTATAGGAAGAGAACTCACTAGCACTCCCTGTCACGTGTCGAGACGCACCCGAATCGACAATCCAGTCCGACGATCTAAGGGAAGATATAGATGCAAGGGCGAGTGAGTCATCAGTACCTTCCGATGGATGGACATACATGGCAGCGTTGCCTCTGGCGAAGACTGAGGTAGATGCCTCCTCAGTCCCACTCCTACTGTCTTCATCGCTTGACGCTATCTGCTTTCTCCTTAGTACCTCCAGCATGCCCAAAAGTGCCTGATCCTCCTCAGTATAGGTGTCATCAGTTCCCTCCTCGCCTTCTGCTACCAGCAGGTTCGCCTGATAACCTCCTCGACCACCCCGTCGACCCCCGTGACCACGGTCACGTCCTCCAAACTGTCCACGTCCACCACCTGAATCTCCCTCATTGGGTGGTTTGGGGCAAGCATACCTCAGATGTCCCACCTCCCCGCAGTTAAAGCACTGTCAGGGGTCTCCCTTAGGTCATGTGCCACCTGAATTGGCAACCGCCTGTGCTGACTTCACTTCAGGAGGACCACTTGTCCCTGCCTACAGCTTGATGCGAGTCTTCTCCTGGATCATGGCCGAGATAGCCTCCTCAAGTGTAGGGATCTTCGGTTGGGCTAGAAGTAGTGTTGTACTCTGAGCAAACATTGCGGCCAGCCCCTTAAGAAACTTCATCGTCCTATCCTGCAGACATACATGTCTCTCCTTACACTTCGGGTCCTCGTAGCTCGTCCGATCTGAGGAGTGATTGTAATCTAACCACAGACACTCCAACTCCAACTCCGTGGCATACTCCTGTACTGTTTTCTCTCCCTGTACGGTGTCATCGATCTCCTACTTGATCTAGAAAACCCTCAAGTTATTCCCCACACTATTATAGGTCCTCATCAACTTCTCCCACACGTCATTTGCCATCTCAAGGCCATCTACTGTGGCGACGATCGACTGGACTAAAGAATTGAGGAGCCAAATGTATATCACCATATGAGTGGACTTCCACTCGTCGCATCCTGCCGAGCCCTCATCCGGCTGTCTTCACTCATAACAAGAAACCCTCCAGGTTCTTTCTTGCCAGGGTTCTCCTCACCCGTCGTGACCAACTTAGGTAGGTGGCTGGTCCATCAAGCTTCATATCGATGGAGGGAAGCTCCAACTTCGCCGATGTTCGTGCTCTCACCAGCCGACAGTTTCATGAGCTTCATCAACGTTGCGACCTCCGCAGGGTCCAACTTCTTGATGATCTCCTCCATCGATCCCCTTCTCCAATCACCTCACACCCGTCCCACGGTTCACGTTCGTCCTCTTCGTCCTCTCCTAGACCCGATCATGTCTCTCCCCATCGGATCTAGGCATTCGATGTCAACGTCCGGAACGACCCTCGGGAGACACTGGGAACTTCGACAGAAGGCTCCTGCGGGCTCCTGGAAGTGCAGTGGCGGCGGCGGCGGCGGCGGTAGTTGTAGGCGAGCGGTGCGGCAGCGGTGGTGGCGGCTAGTGTTTGTGCTCTGATACCATATAGAATATTTGGAGTTCTATTTTGTTCATTATAATCTCTTGGCTATATATATATATATATATATATATATATATATATATATATATAGTATTACAACCCTCCATCTTACATAAAATTCCCTAATACATTATAATATACCAACAAAGCATTTCTCTTGGAATTTATTCCACAGGAGTTAAGCCCCAAAGGGACTTAGCGACTCAGACTCGAACTCGGGCACAAAGGCGCAAAATGATGATTTGTTGGCGCACTTTGCACTTAGCACGTCAGCATCGTCGCAAGGCGCTTGTGCACTTTTTGTGCGGCATTTTGTGCGCGCGTACTGAGCTCGTGGCTACGCACGCGTGCCTGCGTACGCGAGGCGATGTACGCGTGGCGGCATACGCATGGTTGCTGAAGCGAGAGTGTGCATGCGAGGTTGCGTACGCGTGGTTGTGCACACGAGGCTGCGTACGCGCGGCTTTGTTTGCGCTGCACTGTACGCACGCCTCCGCTGATCGCAGGATTTGACGGTTATGGAAAGATATAATCAGTTATCCAGATCCGTTTTTTGTAGGATTTGAATTTAAATCGTTCCTATCTTTTTGTAACTGATTGGCGGCTAGGGTTTTCACCCTTCTCTATTAATACTCTTTTCGTGCCTCTTTGAGAACTTACTTCAAAATTAGAGAGACGAAGAGAGGTTCTGTTGCTGCCGCCATTGGAGTCCAAAGTGTTCATGCGAGTCCAGGAAAGAGGTGACAGCGAGCGTTCCAGAAGTTCTACGTGAACTTGCTGGTTCCTAGGAGCAGATCGTGTAGGACGAATCTTGCTTTGAGCAACGGTGATCTTCATCACCCCTGCAAGCAGAGATCCTTCTCTTTCCTCCTCTTCTTGTAATATGTTATGTCCGTCTGTAATTGCGATTGCAAGAAAAAACAGAGATAGTTTTCTGATTATTGTTTTTGTGCAGCAAGTTGTAATCAAAATATTGTTATATAGTTGTTCGATGGATCGAGGTATATCAGTGAGAAAACTTTTGTGTGAACTCCTGATCTCGACTTCAACTTTTGGTTCTTCCATCTTTGATTAAGCCTCAGGACTAACAATCTCAAAGAAAGATCTGAATAAGATGGAGAACAACCGTGCAAAACTTCTCGACACAAGTTTTAACAAACTTGAGAAGTTTAGTAGGGATCATTACAACGCCTGGAAGAGAAAGGTCACCCTTAATCTTCAACTTGCAGAGATAGACTACGTGTTGACAGATCCGAAACATGTTGTTCCAGAGGGTGATAATGTTATTGTTCAGACGATTGCTAATGCAACTGCTAAGTAGAACAAGTGGAGGAGAGACAACAACCTCTGCAAGTTGCTGATTCTGAACTTTATGGAGAATACTCTGACAGAGTCATACAGCAAGACAGACCATGCTAAGGTTGCTTGGGAGGCTCTCGAAAAGCATTACAAGGCAAATGAGAACCGCAACAAGATCCATGCGACTGAAAAGGTCTGGAACATGCGATTTGAGGATGATAAGACGATGTTGCCTCGAGTCAAGGAATTTCTCAAGCTTCGTCCAAAAGTTGAGGATGATGGCATGCCCATGGGCGACGCTCTCGTCGTAGGAGGTATTGTTGCCAAGCTTCCGCCTAGATGGAGCAACTTTATCTTGGATATGCACCGGAAGACGATGCATGTGAGCCTTGATCAACTACTGCATAACATCCATATTGAAGATGAGTTGAGGACTCAAAACAAAGTGGACACGCTGTCCAAGCAGTTGGCAAAGGCCAACTTGGTGCATGCTGCTGATTCCAAGGGAAAGTAGAAAGCTTCTCACAACAAGAAAAAAGACTTCAACCATCTGAAGGTGAAGTCGGCTTCGTTCAAACCGAAGCCTAAGCCCAAGTTAGACGTGACTTTTTCTAAATGTGGCAAGAAGGACCACTACTGGAGAGACTGCAGATCCAAGTCCAAACAGACAGAACAAGGTAAGCCTAACAAGGTTGTCATGATTGCGTAGATTGTGACGGCTGGTATTGACACTGACTGGTGGGTGGACACTGGCGCATCCTGTCATGTTTGCTCAAAGGAGTTGTTTACCACTTACAAGCCTACATCTGAGAAGGTCATGGTGGCAAACCAGGCACAAGCAGTACTTGGGACCGAAAAGGTCGTACTGAATCTGACTTCCGGAAAGTCACTGACGCTTCAGGATGTAAAACACGTACCAGTGATATCCAAGAACCTGGTCTCGGGAAGTCTGCTCTGCAACACAAGCTTGAGGATGGACATAAATGCTGGACAGATGGGTGATGTCGTATGAAGGAACGTACTTCAAAAAATTCTTTTGTACCGAAAGGATGTTCAAACTTCATCTTGTAACTCCTACAAAGAATATTAATGCAGTCTCTTCTTATGGTTACTCTATTGTGTTATGGCATAATAGACTAGGACATGTTCATTATAAAAGAATAAACAAGATGTCTAGTCTAGAGTTTATCTCCAAATGTGGGAGTAAGGAGGTGGAGAAGTGTGAGGTCTGTGCACAGACAAATATCACAAGAAAACAGTTCAAACGGGTTAATCGAAGCACAAATCTTCTGGAGTTTGTGCACTAAGATATCTGTGACTTCAAACAGTTCTCCACAAAGGCCAAGATGAAGTATTTCATTACATTCATTGACAACTACTCGAAGTATGCACTCGTCTATCTATTCAAGTCAAAAGACGAAGCGTTCGAGAAGTTCAAAGAGTTCAGGGCTGAGGCTGAACGTCAAACTGGGCAACAACTCAAGAGACTCAGAAGTGATCGAGGCGGAGAGTATAGGTCTATTGATTTTGCATCGTTCTGCAAGGAACATGGAATAGTCAATAAGACGACTGCTCCGTATTCTCTTCAATCAAATGGAGTAGCTGAAAGGAAGAACAAGACGTTGATAGAGATGATAAACTCAACTCCTTATTCTCTTCAATCAAATAGAGTAGCTGAAAGAAAGAACAGGACGTTGACAGAGATGATGAACTCAATGCTATTGACTGCAGGTCTTAACTTCTTCTGGGGAGAAGCTGCACTAACGGCTACGTTCATTCTGAACAGAGTGCCGTACGCAACTTCCGATGCCACTCCTCATGAACTCTGGTTCAAAGTCAGACCCAACTTGAATATTATTCGAGTGTGGCGTGCCTGGCGTATGTGAAGCTTCTGGACTTGAAGATTCAGAAGCTGGGTACGAGGACTACAAAGACCATCTTCCTGAGTTATGCTGAGAAGAGTGATGCTCGGAGGTTTCTTGATATTGAATCAAATCATATCATCGAATCTCGCGACGCAGAATTCTTTGAAGAAAAGTTTGCAATGCACAAGAACATTATTATCGCGGACATTCCGGAGAATAGTGTGAGTGAATAGGAGGCTAACGCTTCCAATGAAGATGTTGTCCAAACAGAAGTTGACATTCCAGAAACAACGATCGAAGCAGAACTCACAGAACCGGTGTCTAAGCGAGTGGGGGAGACAGAAGGACTTTGGAGATAATTTCGTCATCTATCATGCGGAAGAAGATCCGTTTACCTATGATGAGGCTATGAAGACCAGAGACTGTCTTCTGGAGGGAGGCTATCAATGATGAGTATGACTCAATAACCTCTAACAATACTTGGGTGTTGGTCGATCTACTTGAAGGAGCTAAACCAATCGGATGCAAGTGGATCTTTAAGAAGAAGATGAAGGCCGATGGAACTTTTGACAAGTTCAAGGCAGGGCTAGTAGCCAAGGGGTTCTCTCAAAAGCAGGGGATCAACTACTTTGATATATATGCTCCAGTAGCGCGGATGACGACCATCAGGATGTTGATTGCTCTAAGTGCATTTCACAAGCTAGTTATTCTTCAGATGGATGTTAAAACAGCATTCCTGAACGGAGAGTTGACCGAAGAGATTTACATAAACCAGCCAGAAGAATTTGTCGTCAAAGGACTTGACGACAAAGTCTGCAAGTTGGTGAAATCGTTATACGGTCTGAAGCAAGCTCCCAAGATGTGGCATGAGAAGTTTGATAAAGTTATAAGATCAAACGGCTACAGAGTCAGTGAGACGAACAAGTATTTACACAAAGTTCGTTGACGGAAGATGAGTTATCGTTTGTCTATCCGTGGACGACATGTTGATCCTAGGCACGGAAATATCACGTGTCACTGAGACAAAGAAGTTTCTCTCCTCCAAGTTCAGTATGAAGGACTTGGAAGAAGCTGATGTTATCCTGGAAATAAAGATCATCCGGACGGACACTGGAGTGGCGCTGTCACAGTCTCATTATATTGAGAAGATGCTCACACGCTATGGATATCAGGATCTTCTAGGGATCGATACTCCGTACAGTTGTGACAAGAAACTGAAGCCAAATCCAAGAAAAAGTGTTAGACAACTGGAGTATTCAAGCGTCATCGGAAGTTTGATGTATACAACCACTGCAACAATGCCTGACATAGCTTTCGCCGTGGGGATGCTGAGTCAGTTCATGAGCAACCCAGGTGTGGAGTATTGGAAAGCTGTGAAGAGAGTAATGAGATATCTCAAGAGGACTCAAAAGTATGCACTACACTACAGCGATTATCCGATAGTAGTTGAAAGCTTCAATAATGCAAGCTAGTATTCAGAAGTAGAGAGCGAAATGTCTACAGATGGATACGTCTTCTCCATGGAAGGAGCTGTTATATCGTGAAAGTCGAAGAAGCAGACAATACTCTTTCATTCCTCGATAGAATCTGAGTTCTATGCACTGGAGGCTGCAGCAGATGAAGCAGAATGGCTTCGGGAGCTCATGTAGGATCTTCCATTGGTTGGTGCGCAGATTCCGGCGGTACCGATTTACTACGACAACCAGGCGACTGCAGCGATGCATCAAATGACCTCTTTAATGGTAAGAAGAGAAATATGCGACTGAGACACAAGACAGTAAATGATCTGATAAAGACTGGAGTCATTGTCGTGATTAATGTTTGATGCTAGGAGAATCTGGTGGATCCGTTCACCAAAGGTCTCAAGCGCCAGCTAGTCGAGGATACAACAATCAAAATGGGCTTGAAGACATTCTGATTTGTCTTTGTAATTCTACCATAAAGTTTATGCTATTAGTTCAAAGAGAAATCTACTAGGTATCTAGCTTTTGGTTCAAAGAATGATCATTAACTAGGAGAATATCAGGAATAGTGGGTAGTCCTTTGAGACATTGAGGAATTACGGACCCAGAACCACTGTTGTCTACTATTTGTTCTTTGTGAGAACAAGTCCTGGGGGTGGCTTAGACGTCTAATGAGTTCTCAGGCATTTTGAATGTCTGATGTGCTTTACAGGAAGCACGGTAGCGCAGCACTACAAAGGAGTGTAAGGACTCCATGCTACAGTGGTATGACACCACGATGAGGTTCCTCGATAGGGTAATGCCTCAGCTTTGTGAGCCATGTCACAGCGACGTAGCACCGCATATAGGCAAATAGCCTAATGTTGTTGAATGAAGAGTGGTAGGCAGCACTACAAAAAGGCTAGTGACCTCATATTATAGTGGTGTGACACCACCAAGAGGTAAAAGATGTAAAGTCTCGGCTACGAGAGTCATGTCACGCGACGTAACACCGCAAGGAAGCGAAATACTTCATGCTGGGTAGTATGGCACTACAAAGAGGCTGGGACCTCACTCTACAGTGGTATAACACTACGATGAGGTATAGCCTCGGCTTTGGGCCATGTCATAGCGGCGTAGCACCGCAAGGAAGCGCAAAGCTTCATGCCAAGGACTCTTTAAAAGAACTCACCTAGAGTCTATGGAAAGAGATATAGGCCGTCTCTTGAGGGTAAGCTTATAGACGCCCAAGATGTACACACTAAAACCAGGCATGCACAGGACCTTTAATGTGCAATCGGAAGCACAGCTGATGTCATTGTGTGAGTGGAAATAATTGCAGCTACGATGCAGAATTCAAGGCTTAGTCTATTCTTGTATCATACTATTATTCGACCTATGCGGAAAGATTTAAGTCGAAGCGACATCTATCCTAATGCACGATGGACACTCATTGTGGGGAACGCTCAACCCATATATATTGAGATATGTGGGGGATTGTTGGTGTTTTTCCTTTGGACTAGTAAAGATAGTCCCACATTGGCTACACCACCAAGTAAGTATCTCAATATAATACTTTGTATGAGTTGAGGTATGCACATAGGGTGTGGTAAGGCACATGGGTGCCATGTAGGGGTGTTTTATTAGGAGAAAAAAGGATTAACTCCTCAATGAAAGCATTTATGCTTTTTGTCATGCTCTTAGAATTTATTCCATAGGAGCTAAGCCCCAAAGGAGCTTAGAGACTCGGACTCGGGCTCAAGGGCGCAAAGTGACGCTTTGTAGGCGCACTTTGCACTTAGCACGTCAGCATTGTCGCAACGCGCTTGTGCACTTTTGTTGCGCGCGTGCGCGCATTTTTTGCAGCGTTTTGTCCGCGCGTACTGAGCTCGTGGCTGCGTACCCGAGGCGGCGGACGCATGGCTGTGGACGCGTGACTGTGCACGCGAGGCTGCGTACGCGCGGTTAGTACGCACGGCTTTGTTTGTGCTTCATTGTATGCACGCCTCCGCTGATCGTGGGATTTAACGGTTATAGAAAGATATAATCAGTTATACATATCCGTTTTTTGTGGGATTTGAATTTAAATCGTTCCTATCTTTTCGTAACTGATTGGCGGCTACGGTTTCCACCCTTCTCTATAAATATTTTGTTTGTGCCTCTTTAAGAACTTACTTCAAAATTAGAGAGACGAAGAGAGGTTCTGCTGCTGCCGTCATTGGAGTCCAAAGTGTTCATGCGAGTTCAAGAAGGAGGTGACAACGAGCGTTCCAGAAGTTCTACGTGAACTTGTTGGTTCCTGGGAGCAGATCGTGTAGGACAAATCTTGCTTTGAGAAACGGTGATCTTCATTACCCAGCAAGCAAAAATCCTTCTTCTCTTCTTGTAATATGTTATGTCCGTCTACAACTGTGATTGCAAGGAAGAACAGAAATAGTTTTCTGATTATTGTTTTTGTGTAGCAAGTTGTAATCAGAATATTGTTATATAGTTGTTTGTTGGATCGAGGTATATCAGTGAGAAAACTTTTGTGTGAACTCCTGATCTCGACTTCAACTTTTGGTTCTTCTATCTTTGATTAAGCCTCGGGACTAACAAATAGTAAAAGTTTCATAATCATTTTTTTTTTGGAAAGGTGCACATTGGCCCTTGGTAATTAATCCTTTCCACCCCCGCACTGGGTCTCAAACTCAAACACTCGACCACCCGGGCCGCATGCCTCTCCACTAACCACTAGGCTGGAGGGTCATTGGCAAAGTATCATAATCAATATATATATATATATATATATATATATATATATATATATATATATATATAGCATAAAAATAGTGTATCAAACTAGAATATAATGATAAATGGAAAAGCAACTAAGTGCTTATAACGTGTGTTTTAGGGACAGTCAAGACGTGGATGGCAAATGGGATGTTTCGGACATAATGAGGTTATATGCAACTCATACTCGCATGATCATGAGTACTTAACTAGATCGTAGTACACATTCCTAGTAATTGTTGTCCCGATATCGCACTCATTATTCGATCACAAGAATCACGAGAATCAATACTGGAAATATGTTAAATTTCCAATATACAAGTACTAAATACTCTCAGTCACGTATATGAAAACATGCATCAAGCTAAAATAACAGTAATTATAGGGAAAACATGATAACACTAACTAGTCATGAATCACATGGCAATATACGAAAAACTTTAACTAGAGTCGTTTAAGTATTGTAGTTGCTTGAACAATGGAGACGAATAAGAAACCAACTCAGTTGCTACGAACTATCCAAGGCTATCAGCAAGCAACAGCGCAACCCACAAGTTTCCCACAATATCAAAGAATCACACAAAAATCAATTAGGATTGCTATATAAGGCAGGTAGGTTTCTTATGATGTAAGTTACTAGATCCAAGTTATTCTAAACAATCTATATTCTGATTTTAATAATCTAAAACATGAAGGTTTAAAGTTTAGCTTGAAATTCGCAAATCGCAAATTGAGACGAGACTTGTCCAAAAGTCAACTCTTATGAAACCACGATTCGTTCCGACAATATCAAAGATTTCATTAACTCGAGTTTGCTTGAATCGACGAATCATTATTTTGATGCACGGATCTCGGATGCAGCCCAAACAAAATTCTTCTATAAACGCGTATTTCTAGGATACTGATCCATCAAACAATTTCTAAAAATGACAAAAAATTACATGCTGGAAGTATATCATATCAGGGACAGGGAATCAGTGATGAAGACATATCGTCGATCCACGTAAAGATTTTTGCAATCGCGAAAATACAAAAGCCGGGGTTGTTGTCTACGTCAGGGTCACACGTGATGCACGGACTTCAAATCGACGATCACACCATCTAGATAGAAGAGCAAAGAATTGCAAAACTTTTGACACTGGTTTGAGGTCAGTTAGATGTCGGAGGAGGAAGAACGAGAATTTTGAAGTCAGGGTAGGATCCTAGAAAAATTGGAAATGAAAAAGAATCCAAAAAGAATCAAATATAACACTATATATAGGATGCCAGACGAGTTCTAATTCGAGTCGGGGCATTGGCTAAGTCGGTAGCTACATCTTGTGGCCAGGATCCAGCGAGCCAGGTTGAGCGACTCAATGCAGAGGCGACGTCTAGGTCGGTGTGGGCATGGGTGTGGGTGCAGCTTGATCCAACGACTGCTATATAATCATACGTTGGATCAACGGTCAGAAGATGTTGAGTAAGTCAGCGGGCGGGTTAGCAGGTTGGGACTAGCGGTCTAGACCGACACGCTGGATAATTATTTTAGAAAAAGGTTTTTAGTTTCCATCAATTAATTTAAATTGATTATTTAATTCTAAAAAAATTGGGCCCTAAAAATTTACCAAATGGTCTTAGAAAATTCCCTAAAAGTTCTAGATATTACTATAGGCTATTAGAACCACCCCAGTTGTCAAGTTTCAAGCTATTCTAAGGTAAACTTTTCAAATGATAATTCTTAGAGTTCGTCTATAAATCATTTTCCTAGTACTTTATGAGTTTTTAATTAAAATAAAATTTGTAAAAATATCCAATAAATTTTTAAAGTTATTTAGAGTCATATTATATTGTTCTAGTCCAAATGAAGGATTTTAAGTTGTATCGAGTTTAGTTGCGTTTTTTAAGGCTATAGGGACGTCGTCCCGGTATATCTGATGAAATAAACACCATCCAATATCCATGTTGCATGTATTGTTAATGAGTTAATTAGGGTTTCCTAAGAAAGGAATGCTACAGTACTGCCAGTATCCTGTGGTCACAAAATTTGTGCCACCGAAAGTTGTTGGGAAATTTGTACAAATTTTGGTATACTGGTGCCTGTATTTTGACTTTGATACGAGCGCCAGTTCAGCCGCCGAGACTCCTGTCTTCGCTGCAACTTCCGTTGACGCTCCAGACTGTCCCACCTCCTTTAATCGAGGCTGGATTCACAACAAAATTCAGAACAATACTAGGTAGAAACCTTGTTTCCTTTCAGTTCCTGCTGGTCCTGTCCACCTCTGGTACATTTTTCCTTCCTTTGAGTCGTTTGGAGAGTAAAACATCTCCTATTGATATTGACCACTGCTTTGACCTGGTTGTACCTAAGGATTTGATTCGGTAGTTATAATGAAGAATTCCTTTCCTCCTTTAGAAGCTTGTAACTCCTCTATGTAGTGTATACTGTAGTCCTATAGATATAAACTACCAAAGACGATCGGCGCACATGTACCTAGTAGTGCACTATTTGCTGATTTGCATCTTGAGATCTTTCTCAATTCATCCTATTGGGTAAGTGGAAGGATGTGGCTTCGCTTCAAACTAACATTAGTACTGGACCTTCTGAGCTTAAATTTTCCGACTATCCTATCTAAGATTACGGCAACAGTAATCTACTTTACCTAAAACTTCAAGTGGAAGAACCTCCCTCGTCCCTGAGTCCAGAAAAGACCGACTTTTCAATGAGTGGAATCTACTCATCCATTTTATGTAGCTCTAATAACTAATTGGTCTCATTGACACTTTCAGGGTTTTTTCTTCTCCTTTATCTGTAGGTTGTTTTGCCAGGTTCCAAGGGTTCGTAGATCCTTCTGGATCAATGAGTGGAACTTTGAAAGATTTGTGCTCTCAGTAGTATGAAATACTATGAATTATGCCCTTGGCGGATTTAGGTTTTCCTAGCATGGATGAATAAAATAATTTCTAGAAATAGAGTTTTAGTCAGTCAAAAAGATGTGAGATATAGATTGGCTCTTTAAGTATGGTCCATTGTCTATGAAAGAGTAAGGCTTCACTATAGTTCTTTATTTAGCAAGCTAGATTATGTGGTCTTTTGTGCAATAATTACTTTTGTGCAATCATTAAGTAGACAACTCTGTGCTTGTTTAAAGCTGATATAGGTCTGACAGTATTAGCTTTCTCTGACTTCTGTGCACCAACTGTTGAGAATAATTTGACTCCGCCACTCTGTATCCCGTTTGCCTAAAATGCTCCTTCATATTCTGAACATAAAGCTTAATTCCTAATCCTATACAAAGAATCTTTATTTTTTATTTCTTCTGTACTTGTAGGATGCGTGTTCGCAAAAAGAAAGAAGAAGAAAAAAGAATGGAAAGAGAAAGAGAGAAGGTATGATGGTGATTCACAGAACTTGTTTTTATCATTGTTTTAACTTGGACGAGAGAACTTGCAAGGCAGAGGATGTATATGCGATCCAATGGAATAGACTTTGGTCTACTTCTGCTTGTCATTTCTTGAAGCCTAATGACTGAAAATTATTTGATACCATTGTTTTTCATATATTATGCCTATTGGACTTAGCCTTCAACATTCACTATTATTTCAACTAAAATCATGTACTGGCTTTAAGTGCACTTGGCTACCTTCAACTTCAATGTTCAACACTTACTAGCTTTCTTCAGACTGTCGTTTAACTTAGGGTCAATGAGATGCATGTGACCAATTTTAGACTATTTTACCCCAAATAAAAAAGAAAACCCTACTTTTATCCTTCCCTAACCATGATTAATCCTTGATCCGTGCACCACCTCCTACAGCTCTCCTAACTCCTTTGCCTCCACCTTCACTGCCTCCTCTACCTCCATATCCTCCACATCATTCACTTGCACCTTCACCATCCATGATGTAATGACGTAATTGAGGTGAAGGATAGGATTATGCAGGGGCGTGAAGGATAGGATTATGCTGGGGCGAGCCGAGTAGGTCTCTCTACTTTAGCCTAGTTTTTTTAAAACTCAAGTCATTCCAGGTCATATCCAATCCGCTCCCAAAGTCGGCCACCGAAAGCTTAGTTTGCTCCTGAGTGAGTACATGTTGAATCAACATCCGCTCCCTAGCCCAGCCCAAAGAATAGTTTGTTCTCTGGTGAGTGCAAGCTAAGAACCAAGATGTTTTTAAGGAATAAGGGTCATTAATTTCCTGTAGCTAACTGCTTTTGAGCCAAAGACCTCCACTTCCACTACCAAAATACTCGAGCATTGAGCTGCTGAACCTTGGGTGCTAAAAAGAAGTTAGTTCAACTAAAAGATGTATGCCACTCCCCAAAACCCTAAACCGTTAAAGCAAGTGCAAGAGGAAGTTCACCATGATTTTAGGTATTGTCATTTCAATTCATGTATAATTATTTGTTTTTGCGTAATACCTTTGGACTAATACTTGTTTTGATTTCAAGAGAAGTGAAGCAAGATGTTTTTTATATTCGATGTAGTTGTAAAATAGACTTTTTCTGTTCAGATAATGAATGAATTTTGAATTGGTTTCATGATAATTATTGTAGAGTTTCTAACCACAACAAAAAATCTCACCTTTCGTTGTTGGAAATTGTTTGGATTACATCACTATTTTGAAGAATTTGATCCACTCAAGGTGGACCAATATAATTCAAGCAGTTACATTTGTGCAGGAGAGTAACACAACAATCTTTTCTTATGGATTTGTTTGATGATTGGTCCATTGATTGCTTAGTTACATAAGTTGAGAAGAAGTTATTGAAGGCTGTAGAAAATGAAGCTATCATGCAAAAGTTTCAGAATAGGAAGTTTCAAAATACAAGATCCATAGGGACTTTTCTAAGATATTTTAGTGCAATGTTTGATATTAATAGACTGTTTGGGATTCATCATTACATTTTGACAAATCTGAAGTTGATGTAGTTTTGCTCCACCTGGAAAAGGTTTGCGTCCTCTGTTGGGTTAGGTTTGGACTGTGGTGTGAGGGGAGGAAAAGGTCTTATGGCCTTCTTATGTTAGTGGTGTTAGGTTAGCAATATGCAAAAATGATGAAGGTAGCAAAGTGCACCTAACTCTAGTACACGTACTTAAAAACAGAACTGGTGAGAGTTGTAAGTACTAAAGTGCAATTAAACCATAATTATACTCTTCACATCTGGAGGAATACCATATTATACTTTCTTTGAGAGTTTGAAATTAGGAGATAGTAGTATCGTTTGCATGGGATTGTGATTCCTTCACTCTTTGGTATAACGTCTTATAGCGATGAATATGCAATTATGTATAGTAAATTGTATCATCTAACCTCTTCGTCTAGACTCTTTATAGTCTAGGGGAACTTGGAGAGTTCTCATTGGATCCATGAGCTTAAACTGCAATCCAAATGGTAGGTATACCTAACTGTCAATTGACCATCTAGGTTTGATTGCATGGCCCTCTCATGCTTATAGCTACCTAGGCTAGGAACTAAGAAGCACAGACACTCCAAAATTCATGTTGTGTCCATGTCATGTCGTGTCGAACATCCGTATTGGACACGCCACGACACTCCGAAATACAATAGGACACACCAAAATATGTGTCAATTCCGTGCCATTGTGTCTGAAACGTGTCATCTTGAATCCATGTCCATGCAACATAGGCTAGGAATTTGACACCAACATAGAGAGTGAAATTCATGTCGACAACCGGTCATAAAACTTTGTCAACTCTTATATGGAGCTTTCTTATGCTCCATACCCAACCCAATTATGATGGGAGAAGGCTTGGATGATGATGATGAGTATCTTTGGTATCATCGTTTATTTTTAGTTTATTTTTACTCTGAAGTCTTAACATCACTGCCTTTTTTCTTTATAAATGATATCGTTACTCGACTGCAATGTTAAGGAGAGCTTTAATTATCTCAGTTTTGCCCAGCCACCTCTTTGATAACTTCGTTGTTTGGCTGTGAAGTATTTGATTATTGTAAAAGTATAGTGTTACCATGTAACACTATGAAGTGGTAGCATGTGATACCAGAATACTTCTAGATCTGCCACTTTTATCTTATTCTTTGGTTATACCAAGATGTATTTATTCTCCCTCTTTTTTCAAGGGCTTTTCACATGACACTTTGCAGTCAATTAAAATTCTCTCTATTATTTGACGTCATGTTATACCAAGGTTCAAAGTATCGGTATCGGAATCGGTATCGGACCATTCCTATGAGTATCGGGATCGGCGGTATCGGTAGTATCGGCGGTTTCGGATCGGAGTATCGGATTTTTTGGTATCGGAAAGCAAACAACTATTAGTAAATTATTAACATTTTAGAGAATATATTTTAACATTTATGCATAATTTAAAGTATTTTCAGTATTGTTTCTTAGTATTTTTGATATTGAATGAAATAGTAGTCATCCTTGTCGATTGATTTATATGCGATAGATAAGTTTTCCTCTTTTATATGTTTTTACAATCTTACTATGCTTTTACACCCTTTCTAATTGGTCTTTTTAATTCAAATTTTTTTGCCGAATTGACTGGAAAAGAGATCTCTAATGTCGGTATCGGTCAGTATCGGGTATCAGTCGGTATCGGATCGGGACATGCCAAACTGTATCGGTATCGGCCGTATCGGATCGGTATCGGCCGATACTTTAAACTATGTGTTATACTTGGATAAGTTTAACTTCTCACTAGGTAGCAATATAAAGTAGGTCAGAGTCAAGTCTTAGGTTTTTTGCATATACTAACATCTCCTTGTCTAATCTCATTTTTACCCTGCCATGACGAGTCAATCTTGGTATTTCATTTGTACTGAGGACTTTTCATTTTGTCAGCTTCTGAATTCAGATCCAGTTTTGGTGATCTTGTCTTTGATTTTGTGCACATATGTATGCAAATCAGTGCACATGTTGTTCAAATCGAAGCAGTGTCCCTACCGAAGTCCAATATCCGTTGGACCAAGTTAATCGGTTTAGACTCGACAGTGAATTGAATAAGTTCCAACACGCCAACCCTGGAGATAAGATCTTGCCTCTTAGATCCTGCAACTCTACCCCTTTGTTGCCAAATAGACAGCAACGAAACTATTGCAAACTAAAGTGCAATTGGTTACAAGTCTTCCACCTCCATTGCATATTTATGTTGTCCACCTGCGGAGTTGGCTTTTTGATGCTGCTGCTTCCTTATTTACCTTAGGCAAATCTGATGCCTTTAGACTGCATATAGTTGTGGGCCTCTCCTCTCTCAAAATTGAAAGAAAGAAGTAATCACATTACACTGCAGATAAGCCAAAAGTTTTCTGAATCTATTTATTCTATATATTTATCCCACAAAGTCTGAACAATCTGACACATCAGCCCTCGGATCACAAGCAGCCATATTCTAACCTGCATGCTTCCTTGTACTTCAATCTCTAAACAATATTTTTGTCCACTATGTTATGTTTTTTCTACATTCAAAATGAAATTCATAAACTTGAGAACCACTTGGAGTAGACTTCTTCAATATCAAGTGTCGTGATGCTGTATTTCTAAGTAAACATTGAAATTCAAGTTTCAGATTTCTTTCATTCCACCATAACTGGTCATTAGTTTTGATCGTGTTGAAATATTTTGAACTGCATCTTTTTCTCGGTTCCCTGATTGTACACTGCAGTTTGCTTTTGGGTCCCAGTGAAACTCTCCAATTTTGTGATCTATACTTTAATTGTATACTTTTTCTTCCTGCCCACTACTTCAATAACACTGTCTAGAAACAATTTTTTTCATTTTATTATTATAAATGAACTTTCCTAATATCATCATCTATCCTGACTTTTTATGTCGCTAGGAGAGAATACGAGTGGGTAAGGAAGTCTTGGAAACAAAGAAAATTGACGAGGAAAATGAAAGAAAACGGTATGTAACAATTATGTTGTTTCTAATTATAATGGGAGCTATCTTCTTCTCTATAATTATGTTAGTCGGCACCACACTTATCAGTATATGGAATTTTTTTTTTCTCTTTCCCTGCAGGATGATAGAATTCAGGAAAGCGGAAAAAGAGGAGGAGAAAAGAGCACGAGAGAATATACTACGTAAACTAGAACAAGATAAGGTCATTCCTTCATGCAGCTTGTTTTTTAGAATTTCAAATGTCTTATTTTGCTTTTCTTTTAATTGAACTATCTTCTACTGTAGGTTACTGATGTAATTGCCTTGTGTGTCAATCGTGCACTCATTACATGCTTTAGAAAGCTTGTGTAATGTCATCAATTTAAAGTTATGACCAAGAACAACACTATATATAGGATTCCTGACCTATTTGGTTTGCTGAAGTAGCCTACAATATTAGTAGCCTTTTGTGATCCTACTTCGGATACTTTTGAGGTTTCCAATGCCCCAACTACTCTATGATATCTCCATGAATCAGTACTTCTCGGAAATCAGAATACAGTGATTTAATTTGTGCATTATAACATGACAATTTTTGTAGAATATTTTGGAGTAATTGTTATATTTTTTATTGATAATCTCTTGGCTATTTATAGCCTTACAACCCTTCATCTTACATTAATACCTCATTAAAACTCCCTGTAGAATATTCTAATATCCAACAAATATACCAAGAATATTCTAATATACCAACAAATATACCAAGAATATTCTAATATACCAACACTCCTCAAGATGGGCGAAAGATATTCAATAAGCATATCTTGTCACATTCTCTAATCATATCTGCAGAGCTAAGTCCCTTGGTCATATTGTATGCTACCTACTCCTTGGTTGGAACATGACCTAGCTTCAGTAGTCCACGGTCCAACTTCTCCTTGATGAAGAACCTATCGATCTTAATGTGTTTGGTCATGTCATGCTGCATTGGATTGTTGGCAATACTGATCGCTGACTGGTTGTCACACCACAGTTTCATCTTGGCTCCTTGATCTAGCTTCAGCTCCACCAGCATACTCTTCAACCATAGCAGCTCTGCAACTCCCAAGGCCATAGCTCTGTACTCCGCTTCAGCTGTCGATCTGGCCACCACCGACTACTTCTTACTCCTCCAAGTGACCAAGTTGTCTCCTACAAATATGCAATAGCCCGAGGTAGACCTTATGTCATCAGTACTGCTAGCCCAATCAGAGTCACAGTAGCTCTCAATGCTCAAGTGATCATTCTTCTTGAATATCAACCTTTTTTCGGGGGCACCCTTTAAGTATCTCAGAATATGGTACACTGCGTCCATATGACCTTTCCTTGGGTCATGCATGTAGCGACTCACCACACTCACTACAAAGCAGATATCAGGACGTGTGTGGCTCAAATAGATCAACTTGCCCACCAGTCTCTGGTATATGTCTCGGTCAACTGGTTCTCCAGCCTCAGCACACAGCTTGAACCCCTGATTGATCGGCGTCGCTGTAGGTCTGCATCCCAACATCCCTGTCTCTGTGAGAAGGTCCAGAACATACTTTCTCTGAGAAAGAACAATCCCCTCTGCTTCTCGAGCAATCTCAATCCCATGAAAGTACCGAAGAAGGCCAAGGTCCTTCACCTCGAACTCCTTGCCAAGCTTCCCCTTGAGTCAGGCAATCTCCTGCTCATCTTCTCCTATGATAATCATATCGTCCACATACACCGCAAGCATGGTGATGTGGCCTCCACTCCGACGAAAAAATACAGTGTGATCAGCGGTGATCTGCCGATATACCATCCCTATCACCGCCTTCCTGAATCTGTTAAACCACGCTCGAGGAGACTGCTTCAGTCCATAAAGGGAGTTCTTCAACCTGCAAACCTTGTCCACTGTCTTATCAGTGCAGAATCTTGGTGGTATCTCCATATACACCTCCTCCACTAGATCCCCATGAAGAAACGCAATCTTCACATCCAGTTGGTATAGCTTCCATCCACCATTCGCTGCCAAAGAAATCAGGGTTCTGACGGTACTCATCTTTGTCACTAGTACAAAGGTCTCATCATAGTCAATGTCGTACATCTGACTGTATCCTTTTGCCACCAGTCGAGCCTTGTAGCGCTCTACTTTTCCATCTGGGTTCTGCTTCACAGTAAAGACCCACTTGCATCCTACTGTCCTCTTCCCCTCTGGCAGTTCTACCAGTTCCCAAGTGTGGTTCTTCTCAAGAGCGCCTAACTCTTCGTGTATCATCGCTTTCCACTTTGGATCGTTCTTGGCAACCTGCCAATTGTTAGGTACAGTAATACTATCCAAAGATGCAATAAATGCTCCATGAGAAGAAGAGATGTTACTATATGAAACAAACTGAGTAAGGTCCCAACCATATCTATCAGGAGAATTTTTCGCATTGCTGCGAGTGGTCCTCCGTACTGATAATGGTGTGGGAGGAGTAGGAAGAATGATATCACCTGAAGGAGAATCTGGTGGTGGTAGTGTAGGTGTCTCAAGAGTTGAGACGGACGCAAGGAAGGGACTTACCACTGGCACTATAGATACTGGTCCTACAGTTTGCTTTTCTTTCCTGGTGTATGTAAGTAACTATTCCTGAGCCGTAGGCCTAACACCTCCCATCGCCTCCCCCTGTTCCTCTTCACTCTCCTGCTTCTCCTCAAACGTTCCTCCATACCATACTCCTAAATCGGTCATCACACTCTCACCAATCTCCCTTTCTCGCCTCATACTCTCAGTATCAGGTGAGTTGCTCATGGATGAGGTTCCCTCCTGATAGTAGTATGGCTCAAACTCCCTGAAATGAACATCCATTCCCACAAACTTCTTCTCTACTGGGCTCCAGCACACATACCCCTTCTGAGTCGCCGAATAGCCCACGAATACACACTTGACTACTTTGGGGTCAAGTTTTTCAACAGACGGTCTGTTGTCCTTCACAAAACACACAACCAAACACCTTTAGTGGGAGTATCTCACTATTATTTTCTTACAATATCTCACATGGAGACTTCCATCCCAGTACCTTCGAGGACATTCTGTTGATCAGTCGAGCTGCTGTCAACACTGCATGTCCCCACAGACTCTGTAGGACATTCATGGCGATCATCATGCTCCTTGCCACCTCCAGAAGGTGTTTGTTCTTCCTTTTTGTCACTCCATTCTGTGCTGGTGTATATGCACAGGTGGTCTGATGCTGTATTCCTTGGGCTGACAGGTATTCATCAAGTGCTTTGTTGGTATACTTTGTTCCATTGTCAGACCTTAGTACCTTCACCACTGCTCTGTACTGAGTCTGGACATGTTTATGAAAGTCCCGAAAACAAGAAAAGACTTCACTTTAATTCTTCATCAAATACAACTTGGTGACACGAGAGGAACAATCAATAAAAGAGACAAAATACTTATAACCATTCATAGTAGTTGTGGCGCACGGCCCCCAGACATCAAAATTTATAATATCAAAAACAGAAGAGCTTCTATGACCCACACCAATATATGAGCTCTTAGTAAGTTTGCCTAAATCACATGCATCACATACAAGTTTATCCTTATTTGCCTTCACATAAATAGATGGATACAACATAATCAAAATACTAAAAGAGGAGTGCCCCAACCGCCTGTGATGGAGTATCAGTGTATCATCGGCACTCATCTTTGGTCCTACCATTCCTGCCCTTTCTGCCACAGACACTAATGCCGAATCCAGTCCTTCCCGATCCAGGTACCACAGTCTATCATGCCAAGTACCAGTCCCAAGTCTTTGTCCCGTCTCCTTCTCCTGGAAGATCACCTTAGGAATATCAAAAGAGACAATGCATTTTAGTTGGAGTATTATAGAACTAATGGACAAAAGACTGACTAAAAAAGGAGCATATAAAATATTGGATAATCTTACTGAACCTGTACAATCGACAGTACCCTTACCGACCACTGGCTGGAAAGTACCATCGGTTGTTTGAATGATGTCTGCAGATGCTAGGTGAGTGTAGAAAGAGAACTCACTAGCATTCCCTGTCACGTGTCGAGACGCACCCGAATCGACAATCTAGTCCGACGATCTAAGGGAAGACATAGATGCAAGAGCGAGTGAGTCATCACTACCTTCCGATGGATGGGCGTACATTGCAGCGTTGCCTCTGGCGAAGACTGAGGTGGACGCCTCCTCAGTCTCACTCCTCCTGTCTCCATCACTTGACGCTCTTTGCTTTCTCTTGAGTACTTCCAGCATGTCCAGTAGTGTTTGATTCTCCTCAGTATAGGCACCATTAGCTCCCTCCTCGCATTCTGCTACCAGCAGGTTCGTCCGATAACCTCCTCGACCACCCTGTCGGCCCCCACGACCACGGCCACGTCCTCCAAACTGTCCACGTCCGCCACCTGAATCTCCCTCCTTGGGTGGTTTGGTGCAAGCATACCTCAGATGGCCCACCTCCCCGCAGTTGTAACACTGTCGGGGGTCTTCCTTAGGTCATGTGCCGCCTGAATTGGAAACCGACAGTGTTGTCTTCACTTTAGGAGGACCACTTGTCCCTGTCTGTAGCTTGATACGAGTCTCCTCCTGGATCATGGCCGAGATAGCCTCCTCAAGTGTAGAAATCTTCGGTTGGGCTAGAAGTAGTGATGTCCTCTGAGCAAACACTGCGGCCAGCCCCTTAAGAAACTTCATTGTCCTATCCTGCAGACATACATGTCTCTCCTTACACTACGGGTCATCGCAGCTCGTCCGATCTGAGAAGTGATATAATCCAACCACAGACACTCCAACTCCGTAGCATACTCCTGTACCGTCTTCTCTCCCTGTACGGTATCGTCGATCTCCCCCTTGATCTGGAAAACCCTCAAGTTATTCCTCACACCATCGTAGGTTCTCCTCAACTTCTCCCACACGTCTTTCACCATCTCAAGGCCATCTACTGTGGCGGCGATCGACTGGATTAAAGAATTGAGGAGCCAAATGTATATCACCATATGAGTGGACTTTCACTCATCGCGTCCTGCCGAGCCCTCATCCGGCCCTGTCTTCTCTCCTGACAAGAAACCCTCAAGGTTCTTCCCCGCAAGGGTTCTCCTCACCCGGCATAACCAACTCAGGTAGGTGGCATGTCCATCAAGCTTCAGATCGATGGATGGAAGCTCTAACTTCGCCAATGTTCGTGTCGCGCTTTCACCAGCCGACAGTTTTATCAGCTTCATCAACGTTGCAACCTCCGCAAAGTCCAACTTCTTGATTATCTCCTCCATCGATCCTCCTCTTCTCCGATCACCTCACATCCGTCCCACGATTCACGTTCGCCCTCTTCGTCCTCTCCTAGACCCGATCATGTCTCTCCCCCATCAGATCTGGGCCTTCAATGTCAACGTCTGGAACGACCCGCAGGAGATGCCAGGAACCGCGGCAGAAGGCTCCGCGGAAGTCGCGGCTTCGCGGTGGTGGTGGCGGGCGAGCGGCGACGGTGGTGGCGGATGGCGCGGCAGCGGTGGTGGCAGCGCGACAGCGGTTGTGGCGGGCGGTGTGGCGGTGGTGGCGGCTAGGGTTTGGGCTTTGATACCATGTAGAATATTTTGGTGTAATTGTTATATTTTTTATTGATAATCTGTTGTCTATTTATAGCTTTATAACCCTTCATCTTACATTAATACCCCCATTAAAATTCACTGCAGAATATTCTAATGTCCCAACAAATAAACCAAGAATATTCTAATATACCAACAATATTGCTAGCTAGATATCTTATTATAAGAACATTTCTTCAGAACTCTTTCACCAAAATCTGCTTGTGTTAATCATCCAACTCTGTATCTTTAATACTCCAATGTGCTTCTTCACGTCCAACTTTACAACACTTGGATGGTTAAAATAGGGAACTGACACCACTTAGCATTCTGCTGTGTGTATGCATATTGCATGATTTGGTTCAGGTGTTTTACAGTATGGTTCAAGTGTTTCTTACTTTCTACAGTAACTATAGCTTCCGAGAAGGATTTATGTGCATCTATGAGCTAATTAGGTTCACAGTATCGGTATCGGAATTGGTATCTCACCTTTCTTAATTGGTAGTTTCAGACAGTTTCGGCAGGATCCAGAGTTTTAATTGTTTTGAATCGATTGGTTTCGGTAGTTTCATCGTTTTTGGTATCGGTATCGACAATACCGCCAACTATGCTAATTATATCATCGATTTGAAAACCTCAACAAATGTCAGTTTATTATATCATCCATCTCTTGTATATTGTTTGTTCTAGTCTTTTAGATATACAAAAAAACTTCTAAGTCTTTACCCTTTTTTTTTAGTCTCTTTTTTCTTTTTTGGTTCAGAGACTTCTCATCAAGCTAATCCACAAAGTCATCGACGTTTTTTCGATGATTCTTAGATGATGACTCTTGGTGCTCTAGTACCATGTAGCTTTACGAGATATGTTGCTTAGTGTGCTTATAAGCAATGATTTCTAATACTAACTGTACACAACATATACATAATACAATTGTCCCCACCTCTTGATTTTACAAGGTAATACATGACCACATATTAGATAATGTTGTATAAAAATAGAAACTTGGTTTAATACTTGCCTTAATTTGTATGGATGGGTGGGGCTACATATATATAGGAGAGGCTAACCCCTTTCTCTACTATTCTACTAGATGTGGAACTAAACACCCACTAATACTCTCAACACTCCCCCTCAAGATGGACGATAGATATCAATTATCCCTATTTTGTCACATACTTTAGAAAGATTCGATGAATTAAGGCCCTTTGTCAGACAATCTGCATCTTGTTCTTCTGAGCGAACATGATCGAGCTTTAATATCCCTTTTTCTAGCTTCTCTTTGATGAAGAACCGATCGATCTCGGTGTGCTTAGTTCTGTCATGCTGGACTGGATTGTTAGCTATACTTATTGCAGCTTGACTGTCACTCAGAAGACGCAACGGTGTTCCCTGATCCAGCTTCAACTCCGTCAGCAGTGCTCTTACCCACAGCAACTCTAACACTCCCAGAGCCATAGCTCTATACTCTGCTTCAGCAGTCGATCGTGCTACCACAGACTGTTTCTTGCTTCTCCATGAGATTAGGTTACCCCCCACAAAGACACAGTACCCTGAGGTAGACCTTTTGTCGTTCATGCAGCTTGTCCAATCTGCATCGCAGTACCCCTCAACACCCAGGTGTCCATTTTTCTTGAACCATAGCCATCTTCCAGGAGTTCCCTTCAGATATCTCATGATACGGAAAACTGCATCCATATGACCCTTCCTTGGATCATGCATGTAGCGACTCACTATATTCACAGCAAATGAGATATCAGGGCGAGTGTGGCCTAGATAAATCAATATGCCTATAAGTCTCTGATATCAGCAAATGAGATATCAGGGCGACTCACTACATTCACGATCAACATGCTCTCCTGCCTCTGCACCCAACTTATCTTTCTGATCGATTGGAGTGACTGCCGATCGATATCACAGCATACCAGTCTCTGTGAGCAGGTGTAGTACATACTTCCTCGGAGAGAGGATGATCTCATCTCTTCCTCGAGCCACCTCGATCCCGAGAAAATATCTCGTCATTCTCAAGTCCTTCACTTCAAACTCCTTGGCGAGTTTTGACTTCAGCTGAGTGATCTCCTCCTCATTATCATCTGTGATCACTATATCATCCACATACACTGCAAGTATGGTGACGTGGCCTCTTGCATGCTGGAAGAAAATCGTGTGATATGCATTGGTCTGGCGGTACCCCATGGCTGTGATAGCCTTCCTGAATCTATCAAACCAGGCTCGAGGAGATTGCTTGAGCCCATACAATAATTTCTTTAGCTTGCACACCTTTTTCGTCGACTACTTCGTGCAAAACCCCGGGAGGGTCTCCATGTAAACTTCCTCTTGTAGGTCCCCATGAAGAAAAGCGTTCTTCACATCCAATTGATACAGCTACCACCCATGGTTTGCTGCAAGAGAGACCAGGGTTCTCACAGTGCTCATCTTTGCCACTGGAGCAAATGTCTCATCATAGTCGATGTCATAGGATTGAGTAAATACCTTTGCAACCAACATTGCCTTGTACCACTCCACCTTTCCTTCTGGCATCCCCTTTACTGTGAAGACCCATTTGCATCCAACTGCTCTCTTTCCTTTAGACAACGGAACAAGTTCCCATGTCCCATTTCTTTCGAGTGCCCCAAGTTCCTCCAATATTGCAGCTCTCCACCTTGGATCTTCCTTCGCTTCCTGCCAACACTTAGGCAAAGAGGTGGTGTCTAACGATGCAATGAATGCTCGATAGGTAGGAGATATATTAGAGTAGGATAAGAAATTGGCAATGTCATGTTCATAACCATAACGATTAGGGACTTTTTCCGCATTACTGCGAGAAGATCTCTTTAAGGGAATATGAGGATGTGGTGAAGAGATCATACCATTCGAATCAGAGGGATCCGCATCCGAATCAGTGGGATCCGGTGCGGAAGATACATCTTCAAGAGTTGGGGCATGATTAGGCGAGGGACATGGCACAGTCGGGACAATAGGCACAGTAGTGGACTGCTGCTTTCTCCTTCTATAGACTTAGAACTCTATAGATTATTCTATAGTCTGTTCCTCCCCCTGTACTAGAGCATTACTTTCTTCCTCCTGATTGTCACCACTTTCTTCCTCTTGATTATGTGTATCCTCATAATTTTTCTCACTATTTCCCCCTTGTTCCCTTGGACCAGCTTCCATCATTGGACATGGAACTGACCCGACAATCATGCTTGTGTCCATCTCCTCCTCACTCCTAACACCTCCTGTGTTAGGTGTGTCACCAAATGCGGAGCCTTTACCTGAACCATTGTGGTAGTATGGTTCCATCTCTCTGAATGTAACGTCCATGCTTTCAAAGAGCCTTCGCTCCATCGGACTTCAACAAGAGTATCCCTTCTGAGTCCCTGAGTAGCCAACAAAGATGCACTTCACTGTCCGAGGGTCCAACTTTTTCACCACAGGTCTGTTATCTTTCACAAAATATACACATCCAAATATCTTTGGGGGAACAATGTACTTATTCTCTCCTGTAATATCTCAAACGGTGTCTTCCATCCTAACACCTGAGAGGACATCCTGTTGATGAGATATGCAGCCGTCAACACGACATGCCCCCACAAGTGTTTAGGAACATTCATGGCAAACATCATTGACCGTGCTACTTCTAATAGGTGCACGTTCTTCCGCTCTGTCACGCCATTTTGTGTTGGTGTATAGGCATACGAAGTCTGATGATGTATCCCATGGGCTGATAAGTACTCTTCAATAGCCTTGTTGGTGTATTATGTCCCATTGTCAGATCTTAAAATCTTTACTTTAGCATTGTACTGTGTTGTAATCTTGCGATAAAAATCTTGAAAGCATGCAAAGACATCTCTTACTCTTCATTAGGTATACCCAGGTGACACGAGTGTAGTAGTCAATAAAGGTGATAAACCATTTAAAACCATTAACTCCTGTTGTAGGACAAGGTCCTCACACATCAGAGTGTATTATATCAAAAGCAGCTAAACTTCTATTTTCATAACTCACATAAGAGCTTCTGGTATGTTTTCCAAGCTCACAAGCATCACAAACCAACTTTTGTTTATTAGCCTTTTGATACATAGATGGCTACATCCGACTCAGTAGACTGAATGAAGAGTGTTCTATGCGCTGATGTTGAAGTAATAATTCTGCTTTCACTGTTCTTCGCGGCTCCTCCGGTTGTTTCTTCCACCAGTGACGCTAGTGCTGCGTCCAACCCACCCATATCCAAGCACCATAGCCCCTTATGCCAAGTGTCAATCCCCAACCGTCTCCCTGTTCCCTTCTTCTGAAAAATCATCTTAGGAATGTCAAAGGAAACAACACAAATAAGTTGAAGAACAATGGCACTAATGGACAATAGATTAACGAAAAAAGATGGAGCATGCAAGACATCAGTAAGGGTTATGGAAGGGGTGCATTCAATTGTCTTTACCCATAATGGGTCTAGCTGTACCATCAGCAGTCTGAATGCTTTTAGGCGTCGTCAGGTAAGTGTAATCTTGGAACTCATCATGGGCACCCGTGACATAGCGGGATATCCTAGAGTCAATTATCCAACCTGGTCTGTAGATAGATGCCAGGGCATGAGCAGGTATACCTGTGCTTGTATGGATATAGTGGATGATGTTACCCCCGGAGGTGGTTGGAGTTGATGTCCCAGAGGTGTTGGCTCGACTGTTGCTGGTTTCATGCTTCCTGCTTCTCCATATCTCTAGCATTTTCCTCTCACTAGGGGTCATATCGGGTGACTGACTCTCACTTCCCTCTTCTGCCAGGTTTGTCTTGTGTCCTCCGGAATGATTATTTCTGCCACCAGCATAGCCTCCTCTGCCACCCCTACGCCCTTTACGGCTGCATCCGCGGTCGCTGGACTGGCCTCTCAGGTGTTTCGTACAGAATCTGATGAAGTATCCAAAGTCTCCACAGTTGTAGCACCCTCCCCCTCCGGAAGGATTTGGGTTAAAAGCTGCTAGAGCTGGTTTTTCCCCAAAAGAGCTAGTGGTACTAGGCATCAGCTTCAGTCGTGCATCTTCTTGTCCATAGCAGCTATGGCCTCCTCTAGTAATGGCAGCCTGGGTTGAGCAAGTAGGATATTTCTCCTCTGCTCGAATGCTGGGTTGAGCCCCTTCAGGAACTTCATCATCCTCTGTCGCGAAACATACTCCATGAACTTCTTATAATGTTTCGCAAATGCCGGTTCCACTTGCTCATCTTCCACGCCAATGGGGTCATAGTGGTCGAGATCTGACCAATACTTCTTCAGCAGAGCCGCATACTCAGAGTTGGTGTGATCTTCTTGGACCATCTTACCAAGTTCATCTTGTAGTTGGAAAACCCTCATAGGGTTGTCCGACCCTGAGTACATATCTCTCAGCGTCATCCAAATGTCACCAGCACCCTCCATTGCTTCCACGTTGCCCAACACTTGGTCGGTCAATGAGGCTGTCAACCATCCAGCAACAACATTATTGGTGATCTCCCACACAGCAAATTCATGTGAGGAGTGATCTTCAGGTGCCTTGGTTTGGCCATTCATATAGCCCACCAAGCCTTTTGCCTTCAGAGTCCGCATCGCCTGACGCGACCACTTCAAGTAGTTGGAAATACCCTCCAACTTTATCTCCAGTTTCTCCAACTTTCTCATTTTATATGGTGAAGGATCCACATCTGCGTGTGTACCACGGAAGCTAGTCTCGATCAGCCTCTTGGAGAAGAGATCGTCCACCAAAGCCTTCATCTCTTGGGCCGTTAGCTTGCCGTACATCGTCTCCATCGTCTTCTTCTTGTCCTCTTCCATCAACAAGATAAGCATGACGATGGCAGATCTAGATTGTCTCCACATTTGATCGCCGTCTTACACACATGGAAAGTGGTAGCCATTTGGTTGGTATGGTGGGGGATTTACTAGAGAGCAAGGTTCAAATCCTTTAAGAAATAATTGTTTTCTTCACCTATTTCTTGGGAATTTTCCTTAGCAGCTAGGCCCCAAAGAGGTCGGAGAAGGGCGTGGGCGAAGGGTGCAAAATGGCGAAATCAGAGCGTGTTCAGCGGCGTTCGCGCATTCCAGCGGCTTCCAGCAATTCGTACGGGCCCAACATGCTCTAGGGGTTCCCGCGGTTCCGTGCGTCTAGCAATTCCAATAGGAAATCTAGTTCTTGCGGCTCAATTGCTGTTGTTGTAGGTTTTTTAGCATTGTAACTGCCCACTTAATGGGGAGTTACTAGTGTAATCGTCCACATTATGATATTCATCCACATTGGTAGTGGGCGGTTATGGATGCTAGGGGTTTGGCTCCTTATATAATCTCTAAGTTTTTGCACTTAGGGTACAAAACTCTAGAGATTATATGAAACGAGAGAGGAGAGTCCAAGTTCTGTCTGATGTCAAGGGGTGACTATGGAGCGTTCCAGTAGTTCATCAGAACTTGCTAGTTCTTTGGAGCGGATCGACAGAAAAAGGGTTGAATCTCACTTTGAGCAATAGTGATCATCATCACCCAGCAAGTATTTTCTTCGACAGTTTTCAGATTTCTTCAAATCTGCTTATTTAGTATTTTTTTTGTTGTTTTCAGAACTTAGTTCTAGTATCAGCAATTGTATTGCTTGTTATGCTCCAGCACTATTATTGCAAGTTTACTTATTGTTGTAATCTCCACTTAGTGGTTGAAATTTGTAATCTCGTCTACCACAGCAATCTCAAAGCAAGATTCTGAGATCTTTCAAAGATTTTAAGAATCTCATCAAGATCCAACGATGGAAAATCGTCCTAGTCTATTGGACACAAGCTTTCATAAGCTTGAGAAGTTCCATAGGGAGCATTACAACAACTGGAAGAGAAAGATTAGTTTGAATATCCAACTCGTCAACGTGGATTATGTTCTGACTGAATCAGAACTGGTAATTCCAGAAAATGACGACGTGCAAGTCATTGCCAATGTCATTAGCCCTCAACAAAAGTGGAAAGAGATTAACTCTGCAAGTTGTTGGTTCTCAACTACTTGGATAACTCCAAGGCAGAATCATACAACAAGAAGGAGAATACAAGAGAAATCTGGGAGTCTCTGGAGAAGCAATACAAGGACGATGAAAAGATGTCAAAAAAAAAAATTTGTCAATAAATTTATGAAAATGGAGTTTGAAGACGAAAAGACAATGTTGTCGCAAGTCAAAGAACTGGTAAAAATTTAATAAAATCTAGAGGAGGAGGCTATGCCTCGAGCAAACAAGTTTGTGGTAGGAGTTATCATCTCCTAACTCCCTACAAGCTGGGATCAGTTTTCTACCAATATATACCGCAAGAAAGAGAATACAAGAGACATTTGGGAGTCTCTTGAAAGCAATACAAGGACGATGAAAAGATGTCAAAAAAAATTTGTCAATAAATTCATGAAAATGTAGTTTGAAGACGAAAAGACAATGTTGTTGCAATCAAAGAACTGGTAAAAATTCAATAAAAGTAGAGGAGGAGGCTATGCCTCGAGCAGACAAGTTTGTGGTAGGAGTTATCATCTCCTAACTCCCTACAAGTTGGTATCAGTTTTCTACCGATATATACCGCAAGAAGAAGGATATTATGCTCGTGGATCTTCCACGTTGGATCCATATTGAGGACGAAGCTATAAGCAAAATCAAGGTGGACTCACTGCCAAAGCAGTTTGCTAAGGCAAACATAGTCCAGAGTAGGGATCACAAGGGGAAGCAAAAGGCTCCCTACAACAACAAAAAGAATGACTCCAACCATTTGAGGGTGAAGTTAACTTATTTCAAGCCTATGTCCAGCAATGACAGAACTTGTTTCAACTGTGGCAAGAAGGACCACTTCAAGAAAAACTGCTAAGTCCAAGACAAAGCCAGAAGAACATAGTGAGCTTAACCTAGTTGTTACTTATGATTGTGCAGTTTGACTCTGCTGACGTAAATGACGACCGGTAGGTGTACACTGGGGCATCATGTCATGTATGTTCTATGAAGGAATTGTTCACGACATATGAACCTACTTCTGTTAAGGTTACAATGGCGAACAAGTCAAAGTATTGGGAATCGGATCAGTTGTGTTGAAGCTCACTTCAAAAAAGTTACTTACACTGGAGAACATGGTGTATGTTCCTTTTATTGCCAATAACCTAATTTTTGGAAGTTTGATGTGCAACGGAGGCTTAAGAATAGACATCAATACAAGCCAGATTGTTATGTTCTATAAAGGAGTATATTTCAGAAAAATATTATGTACCAAAAGGATGTTCAAGTTTCAAGTTGTAACTCCGTCTAAATGTGTCAATAAAGTTTTTGTTTCTGGTTACTATCCTAAGTTGGGAACATAATAAACTAAGACATGTTCATCATAAAATGATTAACTAGATGTCTAGTTTAAGCATTATATCCAATGTAGGGGTAAAAAGTGAAGAAATGTAAAGTCTGTGTGCATACTAAAATTATAATTTAGTTATTTAAACCAGTGAACTGAAGTATAAATCTTCTGGAGTTAGTGCAATCAGATATTTGTGACTTCAAGCATTTCTTCACAAAGGCTAGGATTAAGTATTTCATTACCCTAATCGATGATTACTCAAAGTACGCTTTCGTCTATATTCTCAAATAGAAAGGTAAAGCGTTCGAGAAGTTCAAAGACTTCAAAGTAGAAGTCGAATGTCAAACGGGACAACAACTTAAGAGACTAAAAAGTGATAAAGACAGAGATAATCATTCTCTAGAATTCTTGCATCGTTCTGCATAGAACATGGAATTGTTAACGAGACTACTACTATGTACTCTCTTCAATCTAGTGGACTTGCATAAAGAAAGAATTGTACTTTGACGGAGTGGATGAACTCTATGCTATTGGCAACTAGTCTTCCAAACAACTTCAAGGTAGGTGCGTTGACGACTACTATTATTTTCAATAGAGTGTCGATCGCACAATCAGATTTAACTTCTTGTGAACTCTGGTTCAAAGTCAGGCTCAACTTGAATATTATTCGAGTGTAGGGGTGTTTGGCTAATGTGATGCTTTCTGACATCAAGATTCAGTAGTTGGAATGAGGACTACAAAGACAATATTTCTGGACTATGTCAAGAAGAGTGATGCTCGAAGTTTCCTTGATATGAAATCAAATTAGATCATTGAGTATCGCAATACTGAATTCTTTAAGGATAAGTTTGTCAGGCACAAGAACATTATTTTTGCGGATTTACCAGAGAATATTCTAAGCACCAAGCAGGCTAGTACTTCCAAAGAACCTATAGTCTAAGAGGAGTTTGCAATTGAAGATGAAACATCTGAATCAACACTCATTAAGCCACCTTCAAAGTCAGTAAGGAGCAAAGGATCTTGGATAAGACTTCGTCACCTATCATGTGGAAGATAATCCACTTACTTGTGATGCAGCGATGAAGATAGAGATGCAATTTTTTTGGAAGGAAGCAATCAATGGTGAGATTAATTACATAACATCCAATAATACTTAGGTGTTAGTCAATCTATCTGAAGTAGCAAAATCTATTGGATGTAAATGGATCTTTGAGAAGAAGATAAAATCTGACAGAAATGTTGATAAGTTCAATGCTAGGCTGGTTAATAAAGGATTTTCTTAAAAGCAGAAGATTGATTACTTTGATATTTATTCTTTAGTTGCGCAAATGACAACTATCATGATATTTATTGTACTGGATGCAATTCATAAGTTAGTAATTTACTAGATGGATGTCAAAATAGCATTTATGGAAGGAGATCTTATCGAAAAGATTTACTTGAAGTACCAGAAGGTTTTGTCGTCAAGGAAATACAAAGTATACAAGTTGGTAAAAAAATTATATGATCTAAAACAGGCTTCCAAGATATGGAATGAAAAGTTTGAAAAAATTATTAGATCAAACGGCTACAAGGTTAGTGAGACAGATAAGTGTCTACACTCACTAAGTTTTCTTATGGAAAAGGAGTTATTGTGTGTCAACATGTACACGATATATTAATCCTGAGTACAAATCTAGATAACATCACAGAAACAAGGAAGTTCCTCTCAATCTAAGTTCAGTATGGACATGGGAGATGGTGAAATTATTCCCAGGATAAAGATCATTAGTACAGAAGCTAGGTTTGCTCTGTCACAAGCTTACTACGTAAAGAAGATGCCCGCACGCTATGGATATCAGTATCTTTCAGAGATCAATATTTCTTGTAGGTGTGACAAAAAACTGAAGCCAAATTCAAATAAGTGCTAAGACAGTTGGAGTATTAAAGCATAATTGAGAGTTTGATGTATTCTATGTACCACTAGACCTGTCATTGGTTTCTTATGGGAATGCTGAGTCGGTTCACGAGTAATCTAGGTGTTGAATACTGGAAAGATGTAAAGAAAAATATAAGATATCTCAAAAAAAACTTAGAAGTTTGTATTGTTCTACAACAGTTTTTTGTGATATCTCAAGAAGACTCATAGAAAGATCCACAGGATAATTTGTCTTCTCCGTAGGTGGAGCTGCAACATCGTTGAAATCGAAAAAGCGGACTTTGCTCTCACGCTGATCTATGGAGTCTAAATTTTTATGCACTGACTGCTACAAAAGATGAAACAGAATGGCTTCAGATGCTCATACATGATCTTCCTCTGGTTGGTACACAGATTTTGGTCATATCGATATATTATGACAACCATGCGACTGCAGTAGCAGCATCCAATGCTCTCTTAAAGAGAAAGAAAAGGACTGTGAGACCTCATCATATAATAGTGAATGGGCGCATCAAAGATGGCATCAGTAAAGTGGTTGATATTTGGAACCAGAAGAATTTGGTAGATTCATTCACCAAAGGTCTCAAGCGTCAGCATATTGAGGGAAAAAAAGAAAATAAGTTTGAAGGAATTCTGATATAGTCTTTATAATTCTACCATAAAGTATTATGCTATTAATTCAAATAGAAATCTACTAGACATTTTGCTTTTGGTTCAAGAAATGATCATTAGCTAGGAAACATCGGGTACAGAGGTTAGTCTGTAGGGACATCACTGGGATTGGATTCCTGAAACTTTATGGTCTATTTTTTTCTCTAGGAAAAGAGCAAGTCCTGTAGGAGGATGGCTTTGAGCCTTAATGAGTTCTTCAGCATTTGAAATGCTTGGCGTGCTTTGCAGGAAGCATGAGTATCTCAGCACTACCCAAAGCCCAGGTTCCACCTTAATGAGTTCTTCGTATACCCTATGCTACATGCTACAATGACATGACACGACATAAGGTGGGACCTCGGCTTTGGGCCATGTCATAACAACATAGCACGCATAGAGGCGGGTAGCATCATGCTGAAAGGTAGAAAGTAGCAACACAAAAGGACATGTACTCCTGTGCTGGGTTGTAAGGAGGCAAAGGCCTCATACTGGAAAATTTAAACTCTCTAAAGCAAAGAACTCACATATATGTATGAACAAAGATGTAGGCTATCTTTTCAGGATAAACTTGTAGACAAGTATACATAGATAGATACCAGGTTAGCACATGGCCTTTAACGTGCGACCAGAGGCACAGTTAATGTCATTGTGTGAGAAGGAAGAAGAATAATAGCTATGGTACTGAATTCAAGTCTTAGTCCATTATGTATCCTACTATGTTTGACTCATACGGGAAGATTGAAGTCATAAGCGACATCTATCTTACGACTTCAATCTTCCCGCATGGGTCACATATTGAAATATGCGGGAGATTGTTAGGATTTTGGTTGAAAAGTTTTCATTAGGAACCCAGTCCCAAACTCCATGATGTGAAAAATCCCAAATGTGTATTTCAATAAGTGTATTATCATTTATTGTCTTGCATACACTAGGAGTGGTAGCCCATGTGGTTGGCATAGTGGGTAGTTTTACTAGAGGACAAGGTTCAAATCCTCTAAGAAATAATTGTTTTTGTCATCTATTTCTTGAGAATTTTTCTTAGGAGCTAGGTTCCAAAGCAACTTTGACACGGATGTGGGAAAAGGGCGCAAAATGGTGCTTTGATGGTGTATTTTGTACTTCGCACGTACGCATCAGACGTGAGATGATACTTTTGCATGTCTTGCGCAGAGATTACGATGGAGGCGCACGAAGTCAATGCTCATGCAGTGGCATTCGCATACACATGTGGATACGCAGGCCGATGTTCCAGCGGTCCCCCGGCTTCGCATGTCTAGAAGTTCCAGTGGGAAATCCAGTTCCCCTAGCTGCGAGATGGCGCTTTAATGCATCTTGTGAGGAGACTGCGCTGGAGATGCATGAAGTCAGTGCATGTTCAGCGGCATTCGCGCGCTCCAGTGGATCTGCGGGTTCCGGTGGTTCCTACGGGCCCAATAGTCTCTAGAGGTCCATGCGGCTCCACGTGTCTAGCAATTCCAGCCGGAACTCCAGTTCCCGCGGCTGTACTGCTGCTGTTGTGGGTGTTTCAACTTTCTAATTTCCCACATTGTTGGAAGTTTGTGCTATAACCGTCCACATTATGGGGAGTTACTTCCCGGATATCCGCCTACGTTGGTAGTGGACGGTTATGGATGCTAGAGGCTTGGTTCCCCTATATAATCTCTAAGTTTATGCACTTATGGTAGAGAACTCTAGACATTATAGGCAACGAGAGAGGAGAATTTTCAGCAACAACGAGTAGCACTAGTAGCGGCATAGAGTCTAGGTTTTGTCCGACGTCAAGGGGTGACTAAGGAGCGTTCAAGTAGTTCGTTAGAACTTGTTGGTTCCTGGGACTGGATCGACAGAAAAGGATCGATCTCGTTTTGAGAAGCGGTGCTTTGAGCAACGGTGATCGTTTCATCCCGACAAGGATCTTCTTCGATAGTTTTCAAATTTCTTCAGTGAATTTAGCAAATCGTTGCTGTTTTCAGAACTTGTCTCTAGTATTAGCAGTATCTTTGCAAGTTTACTTGTTGTAATCGCCACTTAATGGTTGAAATTTGTAATATCTTGTACTAATTCCGTGTAATTTCCACAACAAAATGTCTTATGTGTCATGATCTGCAGGCAGAAAGAAGGCGGAAGCTTGGATTGCCACCTGATCATTTGACTGCGAAATCCACCACTCCAGTGCATGAAAAGAAGGCACAATATAATGTAAAATTCAAGTAAATTATATCTCTGTTTATATTTTGACAATGAAGTTGTGCATATCTCTAAATATAAACTCATTTCTAAATTTCAGAGCTCATTGTCCATTAAGAATACTTCAGATGCAAACAGCATGACGGACTGTTTACGGTCTCTCAGGAAGAATTACAAGGTAAACACCAGAGCTCTGAAAACATACTGACTGGATGCTTTCTGTTGTTATATCTGTGCATTGGGTACTAAAATCCCTTTGAATGAACCTTATAGTTAAATTACATAGTTGTGGGCTCTCAATAAATTTTAGTTCCAACTGGTCTCACTTTAGGTATGAACTTGTCTTTTGTTATTCATCCTGTTATGTAGATTAAAGAACAACAACAAATTCCACAAAAAGAGAAAATTTCACTTCCACAAACTGTATGCCCTAAGCTGTATGTTTTTCATTGTTCTGTTTTCACTTAGCATTGTGATTATTATTATGGGACTGTTAATCTTATGCTCCACCATAAATTTAAGGGAAAGTGACTTTTACTACAATACTACGATATGCAACTAAGTGGCAGATGCTAAATGTTGTTCAGGTTTTCTATCTTGGCTTTGGGAACTTTAGTCCAACATTGGAAAACCACCAAAGTGTATATTTCAATATATAGCTATGCTTTGTATTGGCATATGCACATGTGTGTGTGATGGCCCATGTGGAGTGATTTTCCTAGAGGGTTTAAGTTTAAACCTTAAAGAAACAATCTTTGTTTTTGTCACTCTCGTAGGAAAAAATTTCTTAGGAGCTAAGACCCGAAGGGGCTTAGCGACTCGGACTGAGGACTCGGGTTTGGACAAATGGCGCAAAGACATTTGATGACGCACTTTGCACGTACGCATCGGCCCCATGGCACTTGTGCGCATGTGTTGCATTCATTTTATGCATAAATTGCATGCGCGGTTGCTAGCGTGGGTGCATGCGCGGACGCTTTGCGGACGTATGCGTGGGCTATGCGTGGCTATGCGTGCATGGGCTGCTACACATATGCGTGCATGCGCTGTTGTGCTTATGCGCGCACAAGCTGCTGTGGTGCTACGCGTATGCGCACATGCGAGTATACTCATATGCGTGTATGCACATGCCCCACAAATATGCAGATTGCGAGATTTGGATTATCAATTCCTATTTTTGGGAGTTGGTATTTTAGTCCCACGCCGGCCAGTATTAGAGATGGGGTTTCCACGCTTCCCTATAAATAGACTCCTCATGCCTCCTTTTGGAGAGACGGAATAGAAAAGGAGAATTTCTGTGAGTCCGTGTGAGTCGTACTCAAATGTGACTACGAGCATTCCAGAAGTTCTCTTATGAATTTGCTTATTCTTGGGAGCATATCGTCGATAGAGGGTGAATCTTGCTTTGAACAACGGTGGTCTTCATCACCCAGTAAGAATAATTTTATTCTATCTTCTTCTCCATCCTCTCAATTTTGTAATACGTTCTATCTCAATAGCAACTGATATTTGCAATGAAGAACGGGTTTGGTTATTGTCATTTTGTAATCTGAGTTTCAACAAGTTTAGTTGAAATCGAGTTCTTTCAGAGAGCAAGTTTCTTGCGTGAATATCTGAACCTTGATAATATCAGGATCAAACAGAGAGCAGATGATAAGTCTTGCGTGAATCTCTGTTCCTATCCTCTGTGATCTATCTTTGATCTACCTTGGGACTAACAATCTCAAAGCAAGATCCGAGAAAGATGAAAAACAATCATACAATCCTTCTCGATACAAATTTTAACAAACTTAAGAAGATTTACGGACAACGCTTCAAACATTTGGATGAGGAAGAAGTTCTTTGTCAAATGTTGGATATATGTTCCTGGACCAACTTATCCAGAACTAATGTTGCATAGAAATTGGCAGACGTTGTGTGTCACGCCCCAATCTCCCGCAAGCTCGATAGTCCCTACTGAACGTGAATCACCACGTTGCAGCTCTCCCGCAGGACAATCGTTCCCATCGGGACGTGATGCCGTACGAGCCTGGGGTTGCGCTCGTACAAGGCGATGTTGTCAAACACCAAAAGTTATCATCGAAACAACCAAGTTACAGCGGAAGTCGTAATGTGTACCAAGCACACATCAGAGTAATACGCAGCGAAGCTCTCGATAGTGTCCAAATGAAATGCCCCGAAGGCAATGCCACAAAGGCGAAGCCACGGAGTCGATGAAATACTCTTGCTCTTTTCTCTAGCCCACAAAGGTACTTACAGTTCATACATCTTGTCCCGTATATCCAAGCAGCGCCACTACGCCTGCGTACCTGAAATATTGCCCACAAACGTGGGTCAGTACACAGCCGTACTGGTGAGCGGGGTAACCCACTCGTCTAAGCCGACACTAAGTAAAAATAGTGAATGCAAACAGTTATATGGTGATCTTTCTAGTTGAATCCTAGATTCGTTTCATGGCATATGGATGACATGTTAAGGAAAGCTGTAAAGCAGTTTAAGCATGCACGCATTCAACTAAAATCAAACGACAAGCATTTATATATATCCAGCCCGAAGGTAACTAGCGTGCAACCCGTCTTACTCAATGTCATCGTTTGCACGATAACATATCGAACCATTCCCAAAGCCTCAAATATCCATCCTCAACCAAAGTTTATATCCCAATCTCGAGTGCACACTCTTGCCGAGGCAAGGTGGCCGCGCCTACACGAAAGCCAAACCAACAAAAGAAAAGCAAGCCAACTCTTATCTATATGAAGTCACTGACAAAGCCATAAAGGACATATTCCAAGCATTAACGGTGCGCCCTATCAGCCCGGGTAGCAAGCCCCGCTGGAGGTCCCGCAATGCATCGTGACTAGCACGAATCATTATTTCCCTCCGGATCGATACCGTTCCAGTGTCCCGGAATGCCGTTTCGAGGAAATGTCAAACCCTGTGTACACAGGTTGTCCGTGACATGCAGAAAGTAGGTATGACGAGAGGATCGAACATTCTCGTCCCACCAAGCGATCCTAGACTCGTTCAACCGAATATCCAACCAAAGCATCCATAACCATTCTTCCAACATATCCAACCAAAGTATCCAAATCTCGACCTCAACATATATAGCCCAAGGCACCAAAATACCTATTGGCACAATGCCTCTCAAGTTGTGCCCAAGTTATGCCCATATTCACATTGCCGCTTTACAACAATGTATTTATAAACTTGGTGCAACACCCATGCTCAAAGCAATCCCATGGCCCAATGCCGTTTCAGTGGCACAAATGCCCCATCAAGCGGCACAACACCTTCGCCGATGCAGTTGTTCGGTTTCGAACCACAACTGCTCGCTTTGCAAGACAAAGCGACCAAGTGATACTCGTGCACGGATGCACGCTCGCTCACCCGAATTCCCGATATTTCCGATATTCCTGATTGCCTCAATTCCTCAATGTATCATTCCAACCGTCCAAGTATAATCCCAATTATCCAACCGACCGCCTCAAATGTATAATCCAACTATCGCTCCAACTATCCAACGTGTAAATCATATTCAAGCCACAATCCTACCAAGCCAACGACGTACACTCTATGCACGCCTCAGTGTAGTGTTTCCGAATGTTTCAGCCCAAGTGTTCAAGTCTTTATTGTGTTTTCCATATTATTAGGCATGAAGGAGTAGAGAAGAAGGGAAAGAGCCCACTCACAATGTTTGATCCCGTTAAGCATCATGTCCTGCCGATACGGCCAATCCCTTGAACTCGTGGTCTGATGCAAGCGCGATCTACTCAACTGGTATGACCGTGCGAGCAGGCCGTGCTCTCTAAATCATCCGACCGATCGGACTAAGGAAGACGACATTATCGCTTCCATCCAGCTATTCAGTACTGTTCTGAACGAACACATGATTTCCATCGAACCCGCTAGCCATCTGCACATTGAACCCAACTCGATTAATCCTTCTTCCCAAAATCCAATATTTTAAATGTAACCAGCATTTGATTTATTCAATCCGACTCAGCGTAACGCACCGAACGGTTGCGGGCGTTACATAATATACCACTTAGAATCAGGTTCGTCCACGAACCGTGTTGGTATTCATTCCTATCACATGCCACAATCCAATTCCATAGATCTGCTCTATGCAACTCACATTATCCTGACTCAGACTCAGCATCTCGCTCTGCTGAACGCTCGTACAAATTTTTGAATTCCCACATCCTCCTTGCAGCTCAATACGAATTCTTCGTATCGCTTAGTTTTGGATCGTACACATATTTAAAGCGTCCCTAAAATACATGCATTTCAGCCGAACTTTGCGATAGCAAATTTGAACAAGTTACAAAGGTATCTTTATGTTCGAGGCGTCTTATTTGCTTCACTCCCAATTGAACCAAATCACGATTCTCATTCCAAACTGTTTGATTGAGTACTATTCTCAAATACGATGATTTCCCACCGACTCAATCAGTTCGTGTTCCAACTCAATCCATCCAACTATTTCTGAAAATCAGTACTAGCAACATCCCAAATATTAGCTCGTGCACCGAACGATCATCCCAACTGATCTACCCCAGCTATGCGACTTACCCAAATATCAACTTTGCTTTTCGATCAGCTCAGTCCAACACCTCTTCCTCAATCTTAATACCTCGCTGGGTGAACATCTATATTGAGGTTCATGTGATCCACGAAGATCTCGCCGCCACGCCAAAGGGATAGTGTCGCCACGATTTCAACGTGGATACACTCGCCACAATTCTTAGGTTTGCGCATGGAATAGTTCTTCGCGCTGCTTCTACTGCCTCGAAGCATAGGATATCACCTTTGCCTTCTGAACGAGCACGCTTCCCAGACTAAGTTCCGATACATCTTGTAAATCTGAGGCAAATCTGTCCCTTCCAGTATTCGCAAGGATTTGATTCGAACGAGCCGCTGCTTTAACTTCACGAGCTAGTTTCACAGTCGTCAATTCATATGAATGCTATTCCCTTCCAGGGCACGATGAGTCAGAGGCGATGCCATCGATAAAAATCTACGACTCTGAATCTCATCAGTTGACTAGGCTACTTCCACCATCGCTTCGATCTTCCGGCTGCATCTTCAGCTGAAGACTATCCCAAGGGTCTCTCAAATCCAACACTCAGTCAATAAGCCAAATCTCATTGCTCACATCTGCCCTCGACGCATTCCCAAATACGCCGCCTCAAGGATCGTTCTATGGGTCTACCATATTCATTCTCTGATCTGGCGGGCAAGTCGCTAGGGTCAGCTGTCCCGAAGCTACGCTCGATAATTGTAATCATCACGATGGACAGTTACTATGAACCATGCTATATCTCATCTGCAAATCCGAATCAAAATCCAACCATTCCATTCGAGCGAACTTCCGAATCCGAGCACCGCGCTCGTTGAAACCGTCTTCCATCAATCCGTCGTTCTGCCCTGAATCCATCAAATTTTCGAATTGCATGTTCGATTCTCGTACTACAAATTGCAATGATTCTCAAAACTCAAGATTTGCTCAAATTCTTATCCGTTTGTCGCATCCCACAATGCACGTCCAACTTACTCGAGCAGCACAGTGATTTGTTTCGACGTTGGTCCCATATTTAGCTATCTTTAACAGTCTATCCGCCATACTCTTTGCCTTCCGTTGTTGCCACAATCCGTCCACGTCTTCCAGAGAATCCGTTTTACCATCGTTGCACCATCTTGCCCCAAATTCTACTTTCGTTAAACCTGAGTCGACTTCTCGAGCAGCAATATCCAAAATCTTTCAAGTTTGTGTGAATCCATCGCATTGCCCCTCCAAACCAAATCGTGTTTCATTGCTCAACCATCATCTCAAATGCGTTGCCCAAAATCGTAGTCCGTGCTCGCTATTATTCGATTCACCCATCGCTTCGCTCAAGCGTCTCCCAACTATTCGTTTCGATCTCGTCCATCTCTTAAGTTCAGCGATACTTCCATTTGCACCAGTCCGTTCTCGATTGCTCAACTCAATATCGCTTGCTTCATTTTCATTCTTCCCAACTCAACCGACGTGCACCAACCAACTTGTATTTTCGTTACCCGAGTCAGTTCAAGCAATTCCCATTGATGTCCAACCAAAATATTTTCAAAGCCTTGCTCAATATGTGGTATCCCATATACCACTCCGAATCAAGTCGCTACTCGCATTCGATTTCTTGCACTTATCCAAAATCCGTTCGAATTATCCCTTATGCGTGATCATGCCTTTCCCAATTCGAGTCTGACACAGAACTCAGGCAATGCTCGAAGTATCCAACTATTTCCACAAATCTCGCAATGCAACTCGTGCTATGTTCCATTCCCAATGCTTCCAGCTATTCTCAAACCGTCTGATACTTTCGCAACACGAGCAATCCCGTGAATCGAGCTCTCTTCAGAATAATCCAACCCAATACCCAATGGTTCCACACATTTGTTGTACGAGCAACTCGTGCCGACTTATTCTGATAATCCCAAGCCAAACCCAACGAAAGCTCTCACTTGTTGCACAAATGCAACAACGCCAACCAACTTGCTGCACGAATGCAACAACGCCTAACGAGGCTAAGCGATCTAACGAAAACCAACCAAGGCAACATAACCAAGAATAACATGAAGCCACAACCAGCAATATATAGACTTATTGCATGAAACATCCAATGCGGCACCGAGTAGAGTCGAGAGCTAAACGACACGCGGAAGGTATTTTAGAGTTTGTGATGAAGCGAAGGACCAAGTCCGAAGAAATGAACCAGGCGCTCTGATACCAATTTGTCACGCCCCAATCTCCCGCAAGCTCGATAGTCCCTACTGAACGTGAATCATCACGTTGCAGCTCTCCCGTAGGACAATCGTTCCTATCGGGACGTGATGCCGTACGAGCCTGGGGTTGCGCTCGTACAAGGCGATATTGTCAAACACCAAAAGTTATCATCGAAACAACCAAGTTACAGCGGAAGTCGTATTGTGTACCAAGCACACATCAGAGTAATACGCAGCGAAGCTCTCAACAGGGTCCAAATGAAATGCCCCGAAGGCAATGCCACAAAGGCGATGCCACGGAGTCGATGAAATACTCTTGCTCTTTTCTCTAGCCCACAAAGGTACTTACAGTTCATACATCTTGTCCCGTATATCCAAGCAGTGCCACTACGCCTGCGTACCTGAAATATTGTCCATAAACGTGGGTCAGTACACAGCCGTACTGGTGAGCGGGGTAACCCACTCGTCTAAGCCGACACTAAGTAAAAATAGTGAATGCAAACAGTTATATGGTGATCTTTCTAGTTGAATCCTAGATTCGTTTCATGGCATATGGATGACATGTTAAGGAAAGCTGTAAAGCAGTTTAAGCATGCACGCATTCAACTCAAACCAAACGACAAGCATTTATATATATCCAGCCCGAAGGTAACTAGCGTGCAACCCGTCTTACTCAATGCCATCGCTTGCACGATAACATATCGAACCATTCCCAAGCCTCAAATATCCATCCTCAACCAAAGTTTATATCCCAATCTCGAGTGCACACTCTTGCCGAGGCAAGGTGGCCGCGCCTACACGAAAGCCAAACCAACAAAAGAAAAGCAAGCCAACTCTTATCTATATGAAGTCACTGGCAAAGCCATAAAGGACATATTCCAAGCATTAACGGTGCGCCCTATCAGCCCGGGTAGCAAGTCCCGCTGGAGGTCCCGCAATGCATCGTGACTAGCACGAATCAATATTTTCCTCCGGATCGATACGGTTCCAGTGCCCCGGAATGCCGTTTCGAGGAAATGTCAAATCCTGCGTACACAGGTTGTCCGTGACATGCAGAAAGTAGGTATGACGAGAGGATCGAACATTCTCGCCCCACCAAGCGATCCTAGACTCGTTCAACCGAATATCCAACCAAAGCATCCATAACCATTCTTCCAACATATCCAACCAAAGTATCCAAATCTCGACCTCAACATATATAGCCCAAGGCACCAAAATATCCATTGGCACAATGCCTCTCAAGTTGTGCCCAAGTTATGCTCATATTCACATTGCTACTTTACAGCAATGTATTTATAAACTTGGTGCAACACCCATGCTCAAAGCAATCCCATAGCCCAATGCCGTTTCAGTGGCACAATGCCCCATCAAGCGGCACAACACCCTCGCCGATGCAGTTGGTCGGTTTCGAACCACAACTGCTCGCTTTGCAAGACAAAGCGACCAAGTGATACTCGTGCACGGATGCACGCTCGCTCGCTCGAATTCCCGATATTCCCGATTGCCTCATTTCCTCAATGTATCATTCCAACCGTCCAAGTATAATCCCAATTATCCAACCGACCGCCTCAAATGTATAATCCAACTATCGCTCCAACTATCCAACGCGTAAATCATATTCAAGCCACAATCCTACCAAGCCAACGACGTACACTTTATGCACGCCTCAGTGTAGTGTTTCCGAATGTTTCAGCCCAAGTGTTCAAGTCTTTATCGTGTTTTCCATATTATTTGGCATGAAGGAGTAGAGGAGAAGGGAAAGAGCCCACTCACAATGTTTGATCCCGTTAAGCATCCTCTCCTGCCGATACGGCCAATTCCTTGAACCCGTGGTCCGATGCAAGCGCGATCTACTCAACTGGTATGACCGTGCGAGCAGGCCGTGCTCTCCAAATCATCCGACCGATCGGACTAAGGAAGACGACATTATCGCTTCCATCCAGCTATTCAGTACTGTTCTGAACGAACACCTGATTTCCATCGAACCCGCTAGCCATCTGCACATTGAACCCAACTCGATTAATCCTTCTTCCCAAAATCCAACATTTCAAATATAACCAGCATTTGATTTATTCAATTCGACTCAACGTAACGCACCGAGCGGTTGCGGGCGTTACATTGTGATCAAGCAGCAATAGTGGATGGAGATTACAACTTGTGCAAGTTGTATGGAAGATGTCTAAGGCAGTTGCAAATCAGCTCTATGCGCGAGCAATCTCTGTGCATGGTAGGTCTCTGGGCATGGCTGGTCTCTGGGCATTGCAGTATCTGCACGGCTGTTTCTGAGCATGGTATATGCGTGATCAGTATATGCGCGTGGGGTTATGCGAGTCTTTGCGTACGTCTCTTCAGTTATGTAACCGTTCAGGCTGAAGTCAGCTTTATTTAAGCCCAAGCTTGCTAGGGTTACAAATGTGGCATGAAGGACCATTTGAAGGAGGATTGCAGATCCAATTCTAAACCAAAATAGCAAGGTAAAGCTTAACTTTGTTGCTATGATTGCACTGGTTGAGTCATCTAGCATGGTTGCTGACTGTTGGGTGGATACTAGTGCATCTGGCCACGTGTGCTCTAAAAATGAGCTGTTCACCAATGGCAAGCCTATCTTTAACGAAGGTCTCGATGGCGAACAAGTCTCAAGCAAAAGATCTGGAGATCGAAAAAGTGGTTCTGGACTTCCGAAAAGTTGCTGACACTGGAGTGCGCGTAGCACGTACCAGTGATTTTCGAGGACCTGATCTCAGGAAGTCTGTTGTCATATGCAGGCTTGAGGATGGATATCCATACTGGCCAGATGGTGATGTCATGGCAATGAACAAACTTCAAAAAGGATTTCAGTATCGAAGGGATGTTCAACTCCTTCTGAATATGTAAATATAATTTATTATTGAGTTGTGGAACACTAGACTAGGATATGTGCTCTGTAAAAGGATTAACAAAAATATCTAGTCTAGGTTTTTATCTCCAAATGTGGAGGTAATGAGGTAAAGAAATGTAAAGTCTGTGCACAGACAAAGATTGTCAAGATGCTGCTCAGACGAGTAGACCGAAATGCAAATCGTCTGGAGTTGATGCACTCAGATATCTGTGACTTTTAACAATTCTTCACAAAGATCGGGATGAAGTTTCCATTACTTACATGAACAACTTCTCGAAGTACGCGTACATATATCTTCTCAAATTGAAGGATGAATTCGAGAAGTTCAAAGACTTCAAGGCTGAAGTTGAGCGTCAAACGGTCAAACAACTTAAGAGACTCATAAATGATCATGGCGGAGAGTACCTTTCTCTTGAATTATCATCGTTCTATAAAGAACATGGAATTGTCAATTAAACAATTTCTCCATATTCTCTCCAATCCAATGGAGTTGTAGAAAGAAAGAACATGACACTGACAGAGATGATGAACTATATGCTAGTGACTGCAGATCTTCAAAAATGCTTCTGGGAAGAAGCTGTGCTTATGGCTACTTTTATTCTCAATAGAGCGTCGTACGCAACTTCTGACATTACTTCTCATGAACTCTGGTTCAATATCAGATCCAACTTGAATGTCATTCGAGTGTGAGAGTGACTGACATATGTAAAGCTTCCAGATATCATGATTCAGAAGCTGAGGACAAGAACTACGAAGACCATTTTTCTTGGATTTGCTGATAAAAGCGATGTTCGGAGGTTTCTTGATATTGAATCAAATCATATCATTGAGTCTCGCGACCCTTAGTTCTTTGAAGACAAGCTTGGACAAGAACATTGATCTCGCGGATCTTTCAGAGAACATTATTAGCTCCGGAGATGCAAGTACTTTTAAAGAAGATGTAGTCCTGGAGGAGGTTGTTGTTAATAAGACAGCACTTGAACCAATACTCGTTGAGTCATAAGCAAAGCGAGTGAGGAGGCCGAAAGATTTTGGAGATGAGTTTATCACCTATCATGTGGAGGCTAAGCCGCTTACCTATGATGAGGCGATGAAACCCTGAAACACGATCTTCTGGGTAGAGGCAGTCCTTGACGATATTGACTCCATAACATCCAATAACACTTGGGTATGGGTAAATATGTCTGAATGAGCTAAACCCATCACATGCAAGTAGATCTTCAAGAAGAAGATGAGAGCCGAGGGAACAGTTGATAAGTTTAAGGCTAGACCGGTAGCCAAGGAGTTTTCTCAGAAGCATGAGATTGACTAATTTGACACATATATCCAGTGGCGAGGATGTCAAGTATCAGGATGTTGATTGTCGTGGCTATTATTCATAAGCTGATTATTCATCAGATGGATGTCAAGAGAGCTTTTCTGAATGGGAAATTGACAGAAGAGATTTACATGCAACAGTAAGAAGGATTTGTCGTTCAGGATTCTAAAGACAGTCTCCAGGTTGGTAAAATCTTTGTACGACATGAAACTAGCTTCCAAGATGTGACAAGAGAAGTTTGACTAAGTCATGTGGTCAAACTGCTACAGGGACAATGAACGGACAAGTGTGTTTACACTAAGTTCGTTGATGATGGAGGAGTCATCGCGTGTCACTATGTGGATGACATGCTAATCCTGGGTACAGATTTAGCATGTCACAAAGACAAAGATGTTCCTCATTCAAATTCAGTTGGAAGGACATGGGAGATGCAGATGTCATCCTAGGGATTAAGACAATCCGGACGCAAGTTGGGCTTGCTCTGTTACAAGCTCATTACGTGGAAAAGATGCTCACACGGTATGGATATCAGGATCTTCCAGGAATCGATACTCTTTACAAGTGTTGTCATGCCTCGATCTTGCAAGGGTTAATTGTCTTCGCCTGGATCCTTTGCGGAACCGATCGTCCTCGCTTGGGCGTGATGTCGTGCGAGCCTGGAGTTGCACCCGCACAAGGCAAGAACGTGCAGTGATAGGAATCCATTTGAAACACAAGTTAGAAAACACATTCACAGATAGTTGAACACAAAGTATTGGAAGAAAACATATTTTTCATTGATAATTCAGAGTAATTTACATAGAGTTTACATTTGATGCGCCTCACGGCTACTTGGTTTGCATTACAAAAGAAAAACTCAAAAGGTAGGACGCGCTCCATCAGATAAGCCTTGTCGTCCGTACATTACGCCCTTGTATAGATTAAAAATTCACATCTCCAAAATGAAGTGGCTTCAACTATACTTCAAAATAGAAGAGCTTCTAATGCATTCTCGTCTATCCGCTAGCGTTCACACTCTTGGTGCCTGAAATTATTGCCCACAACGTGGGTCAGTACTCAGCTTGTACTGGTGAGCGGGACAAACCCACTCGTCTAAATTAACACTTGCTTATTAGGGGCGAGCATGCATCAAAATGATCTTGCTATTAAGAACTAAGTGAATTCAGTTCATATCAGTTGCATAATTTTAGAGGAACAAAAATGATGTTGAACCCATAAAGCACATCGGTTGCTTACTCAACCGATGCGCGCCTTCCCTGCAACGAAACACAAGTATACTTACCATCTGCACAAGACAATAGATTAGCATGTGTTCTATCTATATGCGGTCATTGGTGTGATCGACACCATGGGGACTTATCCAAGGCATTGCGGTGCGTCCTGTCAACCCGGGTAGCAAGCCCCGCTGAAAGTCCCGCAATGCATCGCGACTAGCACGATCAAATATTTTCTCCCGGATCGATACGGTTCCAGTGCCCCGAAATACCGTCTCGAAGAAATGCCAAACCTTGTGCACAAGTTGTCCCAAACCATGCAAATGCGTGAACAGTTCAATTATCATACAATACATGAGATGAAACAGAAGAAGCAAAGCAACAATATATATACTTATGCAACAGTTCATATTTTCTCAAAGTCGTGTTCCGATTTTGGTATCTCGTGGGTCCAAATTCTCTGAGGCACCATGTCGTAACTAATATTCAGATGCCGCATTCCATCAGGCAGTTCCTTGGTTTCGAACCACAACTGCCGCTTGTATTTGGAGCTCGTATCTATATCGTGTTCATGAATATACAAGTTACTCCACAATTCCCATGTTCTTTTCTTAGTGGCTGGCATGCATTGTGGCTAAGGATTTTCTAGGCATTCAGCCGGGCATCATCGATTGAACGTTTGAAACATTAGAGATGTGGACGTGAAGAAGTAGGAAAGAAGGGTCCGAACTACCCACCGATTAAGGAAAGTGCTGAAAGGAGTCCCGCCTAGCGACGATTAAACGTCAGTTACGCGGACCTGCAATAGCACGAGCACCGGGTTAGAATCCATTGTCTATTCTTCCTCCCGAACTCCCCAAGAACCAAAGCTCCAGGCGAGAAAGCCAACAGCGAAAACCAAGTAAATCGAAAGCAACACCAAAACAAAATTCCAAAGCGACATCAAGAAAATCAAGCAACAAAATATGAAAACTATTGGACTCGTTTCAATAGAGGCCTATCCATGAGTTGGAAAGGATCATCACATTTTGTCCGTGGCAAGAGGATGCCGTAGATTCTAAACACCAAGCTACGACTCAGACAGACTAGCCACAAGCCTAATTATATAGTGCGCATCCCAGTCGGATCGAGATTTGAGGCACTACATAATATACCACTAAGAAAAAGTTTCGTCCCGAAACTTAAGAACAAGGTCTTACCTTCGACTGAACGAACAATAAAGGATACTTCTCCTTCATCTCCGACTCCATCTCCCACTTTGATTCATCTATTGAATGGTTCCGCCACAACACACGAACCAAGTATATTGTACGGTTCCGCAACACCTTCTCCTTGTGATCCAAAATCTGCATAGGCTCCTCTAAGTACGATAAGTCCGTGCGCAGTCCCAATTGATCGAAGCTAACCACATGACTCGCATCATGCACATAATTCTGAAGTTGAGAGACATGGAAGACATCGTGCACTTCAGCCAGGGCGGGGGATAGTACAATCCGATAGGCCACAGCTGCCACTCGCTCAAGTATTCCAAAGGGGCCAACAAATTTGGGACTCAATTTGCCCTTAATACCGAATCGCGTTACTCAACGCATTGGTCACTTACAAGAAGACGTGATCCCCGACCATAAACTCCAAGATTCTACGATGAGCATCGACATAGCTCTTCTGTCAGCTTTGTGCAGTGCGGAGTCTTTCTCGAATCAAGCGAACTTTTTCAACGGCCTGCTCCACCAGCTCTGGTCCGAGTACCTGTCGTTCGCCGACTTCGTCCCAAGAGATTGGAGATCGATACTTCTGCCCATAGAGCGCTTCGTACAGTGCCATCTGGAAGCTCGATTGGTAACTGTTGTTGTACGTGAACTCGCTAACGGAAGGTGCGTGTCCCAACTAGTCTTTAGATCGATCGCACTCAGTCGCAACATATCCTCAAGTATCTGATTCGTCCTCTCCGTCTGGCTGTCAGTCTGGAGATGATATGCGGTACTAAACTTTAGCTTGGTGCCCAAAGTAGACTGTAGGCTAGTCCAGATAAGAAACGTTCGTTGCGGTCCGAGGCAATTGAGGCAGGTACTCCGTATAGTTGGACAATCTCGTCAATGTAAATCTGTGCTAACCGATCGACGCTCCATGTAACTTTGATAGGGTGGAAGTGGGCATATTTGGTCAAACGATCAACTATGACCCAAATCGCATCATGCCCCCGCGGCGTCTTTGGAAAGCCCACGATAAAATCCATAACAATGTTGTCTCATTTCCACTCGGGAATAGCGAGGTTTTGCTGCTCCCCGTTGGGCCTCTGATGTTCAGCTTTCACCTGTTGACAGGCCATATACTGTGACACAAAGGTTGCCATATCCCGCTTCATACCGTGCCGCCAGAAGGTCCTATGCAAGTCCTTGTACATCTTGGTGCTCCCCGAATGTAAGGAATACTTCGCATAGTGTGTCTCTGTCATAATTTTCTTTTGGAGTTCTGGATCGCTAGGAACGCATAATCTTCCTTTCATCTGTAAGGTCCCATCTTCGCCTTCCATGAAATTGGACGTATTTTTCATCGAGATCAGCCCACGCACCTTCGTTAGGAACTGATCGTCCCTCTGAGCAGACTTGATTCTATCACGCAAACTCGGCTCAAGATGGAGTGGAGCCAGCTGCATTCCTCGATGCCGAACTCGAAATTCGATGCCCATCGCCTCTAGATCCTGAAGCAGACGGTTGTTTATGGATAGCGAACCCACGTGCTTTCGACTCAGAGCATCAGCAACGACGTTTTCTTTGCCCAGCGTATATGCGATCGTCAGGTCGTAGTCTATTATCAGTTTAGCCAGCACTGTTGCCGGAGGTTCAGTTCCCGTTGGGTGAATAGGTACTTGAGGCTCTTGTGGTCTGTGTAGATTTTGCAAGCAACACCATAAAGATAATGCCGCCACAACTTCAGTGCAAACACAATTGCTGCCAATTTCAAGTCATGTGTTGGGTAGTTTTTCTCGTGCGGCTTCACTTGTCTTGAGGCGTACGATATCACCTTGTCCCTCTGCATGAGAACATACCCTAAGCCGAGTCCCGAAGCATCGTTGTATATCTGAAACTCATCTACTCCATCCGGAAGTGCAAGTATTGGAGCTGAAACGAGCCGTTGCTTTAGCTCCTGAAAGCTAGCTTCGTAGTCGTCACTCCACTTGAACGCAATCCCTTTCTGAGTAAGGCGAGTCAAAGGCGAGGCCAATTTAGAAAAATCTTTCATGAACCTACGGTAGTATCCCGCAAGGCCCAGAAAGCTACGAACTTCACTGGCTGACGTAGGTTGCCTCCAATCCACCACAGCTTCTATCTTCTTCGGGTCTATGGCGACACCTTCTGCCGAGATGACATGTCCAAGGAACGCTACGCTGTTCAACCAGAACTCACACTTGCTGAGCTTTGCGAACAACCGATGCTCCAGTAACGTCTGCAACACGATCTTGAGGTGTTCCTTGTGTTCCGTCTCATTCTTGGAATAGATTAGTATGTCGTCAATAAACACGACCACAAACTTGTCCACAAACGGCCAGAATACGCGGTTCATCGGATCCATGAAAGCTGCTGGGGCGTTCGTCAAGCCGAACGACATTACAAGAAATTCATAGTGCCCGTATCGGGTTCGGAACGCTGACTTGGGGACGTCACCGGATTTGATTTTCAACTGGTGATAGCCCGACCTAAGATCGATTTTAGAGAATACCGTTGCGCCTTGTAGTTGATCAAACATGTCGTCTATCCTTGGTAACGGGTACTTGTTTCGTATGGTAGCCTTATTCAGTTCTCGGTAGTCTATGCACAGCCGTATGGATCTGTCATTCTTCTTTACGAACAGCACCGGAGCTCCCCATGGAGAAACGCTTGGACGAATGTATCCTTGTTCCAACATATCTTGTAACTGCACTTTCAGTTCCTTTAGCTCTGCTGGGGTCATTCGGTAGGGTACCTTCGATATCGGTCGCGTATCCGGAAAAGTGTCAATGGATAATTCGATCTCTCGATCATGAGGCATTCCAGGAAGCTCGTCTGGGAACAGGTTGGGGAAATCTGCTATGACGTCAGCTTGAGCTGCATCTGCACCTTCCTGCCGGGTGTCTCAAACAGAGGCTAAGTACCCTTCACAGCCCGAATACAACATGCGCCTAGCCGTAATTGCTGATATCACCATCGTCGTCTTTGGTGCAGCGCTGTACGAATAGTAGAAGTCTGCCTCGTCGGGTAGACGAAATACGACTCGCTTTTCCGCGCACTCGATTGTTGCATGGCAAGCACCCAACCAGTTCATTCCGAGAATAATGTTGTATTCCTTAATGTTTAGAACAATGACATCTAAGGAAAGCTTCCTGCCTCCGATGCAAATATAGCCGTCCCTACAGATCGCATTGGCGGGCATGTCGACTCCCGAAGGGGTACTCACGCAAAGGTTCATATTTAATGGGGTAGAAGCTAATTTATTCTCAACAATGAAATCAGCAGATATAAAACTATGCGTAGCACCTGAATCAAATAAGATTCTAGCGGGCAAATATTTGAAAAGTAAGGTACCTGTCACAACAGTGTCGGAGGCAGATGCCTCATCCCGAGTCAATGCATAGACTCGACCTTGGACACCCTGGCGTTGTGGGTTCACTAGTACAGCATTGGCGCCATGTGCTGAAGGTCCCTTGTTCTGGTTTGACTGTTGTTTGACGATCTTCCTTGCGTCTCGACAGTCAAATGCTTTATGGTCCAAGCGGCCACATTTGAAACATCCTACAACTCAGCACTCAGTCACTCGATGTCCCATCTTGCCGCACCTATGGCAATGCAGTCCCTGAGGCGGACCCCTGTGCTCGGATGTGTGTAGACGCTTCGGCACTCCAGACCCTCCCGTTTCATGAGGCAGCTTGTTGAAATTGGTAAGGGAAGTCTGTACATTTGTCTTTTGTGAATTGCGCCCAAAGATTCGTTCGCTATTAAGGGCAGCTTTATAACATTTTCGGTAGGTCTGGCACTTTTGATTTATGACATCCCTACGCAGGTCGTCATTCAAACCTTTCTGAAAACGATAGCACCACACCTGCTGGTTAGGCAAGAAGTGTCTGACAAACTTGGCGAGTCTTGCGAACACTGAATCATAGTCATCAACGGACATACTTCCTTGTACCAGATTGCTGAAGTCGTCTTCCTTTTGTTGTCTCACGACCATTAGGATATATTGTTCAATGAAGGCAGATTTGAACATCTCTTCAGGTGATCTTGCAGTTGGGATTGGCATCATAAATCCCTTGCTTGGTGGCTTTCCACCAATCATGCGCCCACAGTTCCAGTTGCACCGATGCACAAGCCACTCGTTTGGACCATTTAATGCCAACTAGGTTGAAGAGTCCTTCGAGTTTTATAATCCATCCCATTACCACGTCCGATTTCGCTCGCCCGTTGAACGATGGTAGGTGCATCTTAGTGAACTCAGCCGCTCTGCAGGAATTCATAGCGGAAGACTGCGTTTCCTCATATTCATCTTCTACCGTCACAGCTGGCGGTGCGACAGGCGTCACCGTGGTTGAGCCGTTGCTGGGCACCAATGATGCGATCAACTGCATCATGGTATCCATCTGCTTTTGTTGAGCAGTGAATTGCCCCTGAATCTGCGCATGTTGAGTGGCAGCTTGTTGTTGTACCTCCAATAGATGCATGAGCCCCAGTCATATCGTTTGAATTCGCCCCTCCGGATTCTCCAGAACTTGCCGGGTCACTCTGGACAGGCTGAGCACTACTTGCAGGGCAATGTTTGTCTTTGCCATTGCTACAAAAGAGAGTAGCTTGTCAACACTCCAAAAATGATAAATTTTTATCTATAGGCTCATTGTATAGGGCGATTCATCTCATGCAGCAGAAGCCGAATGTAATTCAATCGAGAGGCACATCAAACTTCTAGAATATCTTTTCGAAAACCCAAGGAAGTGAAGCCGTGCTCTGATACCAACATGTCACGCCCCGATCCCGCAAGGGTTAATCGTCCTCGCCTGGATCCTTTGTGGAACCGATCGTCCTCGCTTGGGCGTGATGTCGTGCGAGCCTGGAGTTGCGCTCGCACAAGGCAAGAACGTGCAGTGATTGGAATCCATTTGAAACAAGTTAGAAAATACATTCACAGATAGTTCAACACAAAGTATTGGAAGAAAACATGCTTTTCACTGATAATTTAGAGTAATTTACATAGAGTTTACATTTAATACGCCTCTCGGCTACTTGGTTTGCATTACAAAAGAAAAACTCAAAAGGTAGGGCGCGCTCCATCAGATAAGCCTTATCGTCCGTACATTATGCCCATGTATAGATTAAAAATCCACGCCTCCAAAATGATCTGGCTTCAACTATACTTCAAAATAGAAGAGCTTCTAATGCCTTCTCATCTATTTACTAGCGTTGCACACTCTGAGTGCCTGAAATGATTGTCCACAACGTGGGTCAGTACTCAACTTGTACTGGTGAGCGGGACGAATCCACGCGCCTAAATCAACACTTGCTTATTAGGGGCGAGCTTGCATTAAAATAATCTTGCTATTAAGAACTAAGTGAATTCAGTTCATATCAGTTGCATGATTTTAGAGGAACAAAAATAACGTTGAACCCATAAAGCACATTGGTTGCTTACTCAACCGATGTGCGTTTTTTCTGCAACGAAACACAAGTATACTTACCATCTATACAAGACAATAGATTAGCATGTGTTCTATCTATATGCGGTCATTGGTGTGATCGACACCATGGAGACTTATCTAAGGCATTGCGGCACGTCCTGTCAGCCCGGGTAGCAAGCCCTGCTGAAGGTCTCGCAATGCATCGCGACTAGCACGATCAAATATTTCCCTCCGGGTCGATACGGTTCCAGTGCCCCGGAATACCGTCTCGAGGAAATGCTAAACATTGTGCACAAGTTGTCCCAGACCATGCAAATGCGTGTTCAATTATCATACAATGCATCAGATGAAATAGAAGAAGTAAAGCAGCAATATATATACTTATGCAACAGTTCATATTTTCTCAAAGTCGTGTTCTGATTTTGTGTCCCGTGGGTCCAAACTCTCCGAGGCACCAGGCCGCAACCAATATTCAGATGCCGCATTCCATCAGGCAATTCCTTGGTTTCGAACCACAACTGCCGCTTGTATTTGGAGCTCGTGTTTAGACCGTGTTCATGAATATACAAGTTACTCCACAATTTTCATGTTCCTTTCTTAGTGGTTGGCATGCATTGTGGCTAAGAATTTCCTAGGGATTCAGCTGGGCATCATCGATTGAACGTTTGAAATATTAGATATGTGGACGTGAAGAAGTAGGAAAGAAGGGTCCGAACCACCCACCGATTAAGGAAAGTGCTAAAAGGAGTCTCGCCTAGCGATGATCAAATGTCAGTTACGCGGACCTACAATAGCACGAGCACCGGGTTAGAATCCTTTGCCTATCCTTCCTCCCGAACTCCCCAAGAACCAAAGCTCCCAGCGAGAAAGCCAACAGCGAAAATCAAGCAAATCGAAAGCAACACCAAAACAAAATCCCAAAGTGACATCAAGAAAACCAAGTAACAAAACACGAAAACTATTAGACTCGTTTCAATAGAGGCCTGTCCATGAGTTGGAAAGAATCATCGCATTTTGTCCGTGGCAAGAGGATGCTGAAGATTCTAAACACCAAGCTACGACTCAGACAGACTAGCCACAAGCCCAATTATATAGTGCGCATCCCGATCGGATCAGGATTTGAGGCACTACAAGTGTGACTAGAAGCTGAAGCCAAATCTAGGAGAAAGCGTCAAACGGCTAAGGTGCTGTAGTGTTATCGGAACCTTGATGTATGCGACGAGTGCTACCAGACCTGACATAGCTTTTGCCGTGGGGATGTTGAGTCAGTTCACTAGCAATCTAGTATTGAGCAATGGAAAGCTGTAAAGAGAAACAATATCTTAAGAGGACTTAGAGGGTTGCTCTGTACTACGGTGGGTTCCCGACAATAGTGGAAGGCTTCAGTGATGTCAGTCGGGGTGCTCAAAAGAGAAGAGTGAAAGGTCCACAGGAGGATATGTCTTCTCCATGGGTGGTTCTACTATATCGTGGAAGTCGAAGAAGTCGACTTTCCTCTCACTCATCTATGGAGTCTAAGTTCTATGTACTATCAGCTGCAGCGGATGAAGCGGAATGTCTTCGATAGCTCATATGTAATTATTATGTGGTTGGTGCACAAATCACGGTGATATCTATGTATTACGACAACCAGGCGGATGCAACAGTGGCATCGAATGATTTTTTCAATGGTAAGAAGAAGACTGTGTGATACGGTATAAGGCACTGAATGAGCACAGTAAGCGTGGAGTTATTACAGTGGTTGATGTTCGGAGCCAGGAGAATCTGGCGGATCCGTTCACAAAAGGCCTCAAGCACCAGCTGGTCGAGGATACAGTAAAAAAAGGACTTGAAGAACATCTGATATTGTGTTTTTTGCAATCCTACCATAAAGTTTTATGTTATTAGTTCAAAGAGAAATCTACTAGGCATCTAGCTTTTGGTTCAAGGATGGACCATTGACTGAAAAAATATAAGGTACAGTGAGTATTCGTTTAAGACATTGTGGGGATACGGTCCCGGAACCACTGTAGTCTGCTAATTATTCTCTGTATAGAACAAGTCATGTGGGAGGATGGCTTTTGACTCCTAAATGAGTTCTCGAACATTAAGAATGTCCGGCGTGCTCTACAGGAAGCACGGGTAGCTCGGTACTACAAAGATGATGGTACCCCTATGCTACTGTGGCGTGACAGCACGATAAGGTGGAGCCTCGGCTTTGGGGCATGTCACAACGGCAGTAGCACCGTATATAGGCAGGTAGCCTAATGCTGAAGAGGTGGAGAGTGGTAGGACATCACTACAAAGAGGCCGATGACCTCATGCTACAGTTGGACGACACCATCAAGAGGTTGTGGATCTCAACCTTGGGCCATGTCGTAGCGGCGTAGCACCGCAAGTGAGAAAAATGCTTCATGGTGGGTTAGTACAACATTACAAAGAGGCATGTCATGACCTTATGCTATAGTGGTATAACACCACGATGAGGTGTGACCACAACTTCGGACCACGTCATAGCGGCGTAGCACCGCAAGGAAGCACAAGGCTTCATGATGTGACTCTCTCAAAGAACTCACCTAGAGTGTACAAATAGTGATCTAGGCCGTATATTGAGAAAAAACTGGTAGATGTCCAAGATATATACATCGAAACCAAGTCAGCACAGGGCCTTTAATGTGCGACCAGAATCTGATATCATTGTGTGAGTGAAAAAAATAACATCTATGATACTGAATTCAATGCTCAGTCCATTCATTTATCGTATTGTTGTTTGACCCATGCGGGAAGATTCAAGTCGTCAGCGACATCTATCATAATGCATGATGGACACTCACTGTAGTGAGCACTCTACCATATATTTTGATATATGTGGAGGATTGTTGGGGTTTTCTAACATGGCTTTGGAAAATTTTGTCCTACATTGGAAAACCACTAAATTGTATATCCCAATATATAGCTATGCTTTGTATTGGCATATGGACATTGGGTGTGGTGGCCCATATGGGATAATTTTTCAAGAGGATTTAAGTTTAAACCTCAAAGAAACAATCATTATTTTTGTTACTCTTAGGAAAAATCCCCTTAGGAGCTTTAGTCCCGAAGCGACTCAGACTCGGACGAAGGGCGCAAAGTGGCCTTTGATGGCGCACTTTGCACTTCGTACATACGCATCGGACGCATGACGCTTGTGCGCATATGTTGCGCTCGTGCGCTCATTTTATGCCCAAGTTGCATGAGCGGCTGCTAGTGTCGTTGCATGCGTGAGTTGGATGAACGGTTGCATGTGCGGGCAGCAGACTATGTACAGGCGTATGCGCTGGCTATGCGTAGCTATGCGCTCATGCGCTGTTGTGCTGCTGCGCGTATGTGAGCATGCAAGTATACTCATACGTACGTATGTGCATGCTACGCAGATTGCGTGCATATGCGCACAATTTCCATTTTAAGGAGTTGATATTTTAGTCCCATATATTTAGTCCCATATCGGCCAGGAATAGAGATGGAGTTTATATTTAGTCCCATATCGGCCAGGATTAGAGATGGGGTTTCCACCCTTCCCAATTAATAGACTCCTCCTGCCTCCTTTTGGAGAGACATGAAATAGAAAAGGAGAAGTCATATGAGTCCGTTCGAGTCATACTCAAATGTGACTGCAAGCGTTTCAGAAGTTCTCTTATGAATTTGCTGGTTCCTTGGAGTATATCGTCGATAGAGGACAAATCTTGCTTTGAACAATGGTGGTCTTCATCACCCAGCAAGAATATTTTTTATTATATCTTTTTCTTCTCCATCCTCTCAATTTTGTAATACGTCCTATCTCAATTGCAACTGTATTTGAAAGAAAGAACGGGTTTGGTTATTGTCAGTTTGTAACCTGAATTTCAACAAGTTTAGTTGAAATTGAGTTCTTTCAGAGAGCAAGTTCTTTGCATGAATTTCTGGATCTCGATAACAATATCAGGATCAAACAAAGAGCAGACTATAAGTCTTGCGTGAATCTCTGTTCCTAGCCTCCGTGATCCATCTTTAATCTACCTCGGGATTAACAAATGCAATATCTACCACGTTTTACCTTTCGTCCATGCAAGTGCCGCTTCATTTGGGTGTGTTTAAATGGTGGTGGTCCAAATTGGCACGATTCGCATGACAGCATGCATATAGTAGTTTGATCTTTACCCACTATTCGATCTTGACTTCCATCATATATGTTGATCAAAATCAAAAACATCAAGAAAGACAAAGGGCATACACAAAAATTTAACGTGGTTCGGCAAGTGCCTACTCCACGACCAAAAACTGAAACTTCATTAACAATAGGGTTACATTACAAAACTTACAAAAGATCCAAATCAACATCGCGGTTGCAACTTTAGAACTTTATCCTAAACTGAACAAGGCTATGGCATAGCCAGACGTCTTCCTCTGCACCGTATTAGCTTAAGATCCTGGCTTGCTCTTGTCTGAAGTACCAAGCTGCTTAAGAAGGTGATCACACTAGTATTGTCTGGCTCCCTTATATATAGTTGAGGTTCCGTCCTCTTTTAAATAGGACTCCCAATTTTTGTCCACCTATAATATATATGTAGTTCTTTAGGAATGCTATTTAATAAACTTTGAGCTGAATATTAGGTAGAGGAAACCAGCTCCTTTTGGCCGGTGCTTACTATATTAGGATTCCACAACCTTTACAAATTAGGATAGTATAATATATATAATATACTATATATTGCTTTCCTAATTTAGAACCTAATACTAATTAGGAAACATGTATGAAAACTAGGCCGAATTACTATTGAGTCAGAGTAGGATCCTACTATAATAATTCTATGAAAGAATTATATTGAAAGTGAATCCAAAACAAGCTATAATTCAACAATCTCCACTTTGGCTTGTATTCCATGTAGCCTCCTTAGAAATTAATGTAATATGCATTGGACCAGTAGTTGCACCTTCTTGGACCGTGTCACAACCTCTCGTCCAGCGCTGAGTAAAATCTTCAAAATTTAGTTGTACCTCCATAGTACCTGAAATAATTCCTTGTCCGGAATTGAGTAAACAAAAATGTTATTTGTCTTCCAAAAAATTTGGGTTATGCCATCTCTCATTATATGGCATATGACATAACTGCTGACATGACAAAATTTAACATTAAAATTAATATTAACAGTAATATTAAAATGAATATTAACATTAATATTAAAATTAACATTAACATTAACAATAATATTAAAGTTAATATTAATATTAACATTAACATTAAAAAAATTTGGATGATTAATTTTTTTGATTAAAATTTGTCATTTCAGCTGCTATGTCAGCTATCATGTTAGATGCCACATAATGGGAGATGACATCACCCAAAAATTTTGGAAGATAGATAGCAGAATTGTTGAGTAAATTTGTTAACATTGTAGTCGTACCTAGCTGTCACAACTCCTCGTCTCGGGTGAGTCAAGCCTTCAATATTATAAAATTGTAGTTGTACCTTCATGGCACATGTCACAACCCCTTGCACAGGTTGCGTAAAGTATTCAATAATATTGTAGTTGTACTTTTATGGTGTACCTGTCACAACCCCTCGCCTAGTGTTGAGTACTGTCTTCAATATTGTAGAAATGTAGTGAGTACAAGACATCCCAAAATCTCCACCTTGGCTTTTGTCTTGTATAGCCTACTACATGGAAATAAACTTGATGTCTTGAAACATGTAGTTGTACCTCAACAATACATGTCTCAACCCCTCTCCTGGGGTTCAGTAAATTCTTCAAAACTATATAACTTTTACCAAGTCCAAGAAACACTTGAACTTCTCTATGGGGATTGACCGCGCCAACATCTCTTCAGATTTCTTTATTTTTCCATTAAACGTCTTATGAAGTCCAAGAAGCTCTATCACCCTTCTTTGCCATAACGAGAAGCTTCCTTTGTCGTCGAACTTCTCCACCTCGAATTTGAAACTTGTAGTCTTCATTGTCGTGTCTTTCGATGAAGGAGACGCTCTGGTACCAATTTTTTGACCGAAAGAGGAAAACAACGGCAAGAAAGACAAAGAGCATACACAAATATATGATATGGTTTGCCAAGTGCCTACTTCATGACCAAAAACTGAAACTTTATTCACATAATAGGGTTACAATACGAACTTACAAAAGATCCGAATCAACCTTGCAGTTGCAACTTTAGAACTTTATCCTAAATTGTACGCGACTACGACGTTGGACGATTTCCTCTGCACCTTAGCTTAAGCTCCTGGCTTTTTCTTTTCTGAAGTACCAAGTTTCTTAAGATGATTATCACACTAGTAATTGTCATCTACCTTATATATAGTTGAGGTGATTCCTAATTGTTGTCCACCTATAATATGTAGTTCTTTAGGAATCCTATGTAAAGTGTGGAAACTTTGAGCTGAATATTTGGCCAGAGCTTACTATATTAAGAGTCCACCTCCTTAATAAATTAGGATAGTATAATATAGACTATATATGGCTTTACTAATTTAGAACCTATACGAAACATGTACAGAACCTTGGCGGAATTACAATAAGTCAGAGTAGGATCCGATTATAATAACTCAATGAAAGAATTGTATTGGATTACTAATCCGAAACTGAATTGGAAACAAGCCATAATCCAACAATATACTTGACTCAAATTAAAGATCTGGACCTTTTGATACCGTGGTAATTCATTTAGTGGTTCTCTGAAGGACCGAAGCTGGACACCCTAGTTAACATTATTCTTCCCTCAACATTAAATCGAAGCAAATGATGCATCAAAATTTTTGTAATCTCGTATGTTTTTTTCCCTATTAATATCATATTTCACACGATACAAAATAACATTAATATGGCAGGATGACGATGCTAAAGTGGGGAGAGCATTCCAAACACTTCTCATATATGTGGGGAATGTTGTCAAAAACCCAGACATTGAAAAATTTAGGAAGATCCGACTCAGCAACCCAATATTTCAGGTTAAACTAGAGAGATGTTAATTGAGAATTCTTTGGATTATCTTTTTATTGGAAGATTAAACGATTATTTTCTGTGTAACTGTGCATATCAGACTAGAGTTGGTAGCCTAAAAGGCGGCATCGAGTTCCTTAAGCTCTGTGGATTTGAGATGCTCGCAGACAACGAATTCTTATTCTTGCCACGTGATAAGGTTGACATAAGACTATTGAATAAAGCTGGAACAGTGCTCCACTCAGCCATGAACAATCCTTACTTTGGAATTCTCTGAGGTAGCTTTCTTGATCTGATAATATTTCAGTTGACTTGACTACACAAATTTCAGAAAAAGGATTATGCAAAATTGTATCTTGTGTCCTATGAATGATGGCCAGGTGGAGAGTCTGGAGACAATAGGTTATTGGCTTGCAGCAACCTTGGTCTATGAGCCCATTCTCTGTTCTTTGATCTATATGCAGCTCTTGTGAAAGGCCTCCTTTACTTTGTTTTCATAATCCCTTGTGTGTAGCTTCACCTATTATGGTTAACCTTGTAGCAACTTTATTTACACAGCCATCCTTTGCTTTGTTTACAGCCCCTTGACTCAATTTCCTAATGGTAGATACCCTGAAGTTTGGAGTTGACTCTTTTCTCGCTCCTGCATGCCTGTGTTATCCATACCCTTGCCATGCTTGGCTACCTCATGAAATAATCTTCTTCATTCCAACTCATCACTTTGCTTCTCTGTTCATTGCTCCTCCGGCACAAGTCATATTTATGCTTAAGTTGTTCGATCTGCAAGCTCACTGTCTGTGCTCTTTTTTCACTGTCCGGGTCACTGACTTCTTATGTGTCCCTAGCAAATGTTCCCTAATTCCTTTTGTATATACTGTTCTCCAATTGTGCACATGTTGTGTACTCGCAGTCACTTGCTTCAGGCTTATCTGGCTTCACATCACATTCTTATCTTTCGTTTTGATCTTGATGCTTCATGTCATTTGTTATTTAAACTTGGCATGCAAAATGCGCGTCATGTTTCCTTCTGCTTTGGATGCCACTTGAGCACCCGCTGTTCACATGTTTTACCCATATATTTATGCATACTGCGAGTTCTGTGTTCACCCAAACTTGAGAAGAATTTTGTTGGCATTATGCTGCTTAAGATTTTTATTCAAAGACATCAAACCAGAGTAGAATGATGTAGCCAGACTTGGATAAATATTCCATCTCAGGTTATCAAATGAGAAACATTCATTAATTTTGTCACAGACCGATGAGAATAGCCAATGTCGAGGAAATACTATTGTCACGTCCCGACTCCGTACAGTCGATAATCGTCCCCCGGAAGTGATGTCGTGCGAGTCTAGATTGCACTCGCACAAGGCAAGAAGATAAAACATCATGGTTTTCATAGAAAACACCGAATTGCAGCGGAAGAAATATAGAGTCGTAATGAAACACACAGAGTATGCGAAGCGAAGCTCTTTTATATATAATTGCAGCAGTTACAAAGGCTTTAAATAGCCCCATTGAATATGCCAAGTTGGCTTACAACACTCATTGATCTCTCTTGCTCACAAAGGATTTTCACCGTTTCATACATCATGTCTTCGTATATCAAGTACGCGTCCCGGCGAACACTTGCACTCGCACAACCGAGCTTCCAACGTCTTGGGTACGTCCGAGCAATCTTTCGTACCTGGGGGGGGGGGGGGGGTTGGGGGATCAGTACGCATCTTGTACTGGTGAGCAGAATAACCCACTCGCCTAAATTGACACTAAGTAATCATGTGAAGCATGCAGATTATATGGTGATATTTTTATTTGAACTAGATGAATTTCAGTTCATATCATGACATATATCGAAAACAGGAAAGCATGTACGCATGTAAGCAGATTATACTTGAGTCATGTAAGTAAGCAGGAGACGCGCATGTACGCATGGTAAGCATTTCAATATCGTAAGCGGACAAGCATGTTATACTCGATCGCATCGAAAGCTAAACATTTTATATTCGGTCGCCTCGATTCACTAAGCATGTTATGCTAGAATCGCGTACATAAAACAGATATCGAGTATTGAACCGCGTCATTCGTTCGTACAATACTTCCAATGCCACTCGTTGTGACTAATATCCCAATCTAATGCGCACACTATTACACCGATGCAAGACGAACACTTTTCTTGCCCCTACATGGCTGCATCAGACGTTCGTTAATATACATCTTATCTATATGAAGGTCACTGACAACATGAGTGCCATATTGGACTAATTTTTGACATTACGGCGCGACCTATCAGCCCGGAGTGCGAGTCCCGCTGAAGGTCCCGCAATGTCCCGCGCCAAAGCACGTATCTTTAGTATGCGAGATTAATCCAACTCTAGGTAGCAAGCCCGCTGGAAGTCTCGCTATATCCCACGCCGAAGCATGTTCATATCATGTTTCCCTAGGTCGAATCGGTTCCGGTGCCCCGGATACCGTTCGAGGAAATATCCAAGCCCGTGCACGGGTAGTCCGTGACCATTTATCTATGCAACGTTTCAAATGTAAGTATGGCGAGGCACGAATCTTCTCATCCCACTATACTCCATCGCCTCTTCGTTTGTAAGTACGGTCGAGGAACAAGTCTACTCGCCCCACTAAATTCTAGTCTCTTCCGATCGTTGTTCCGTGGCGACCCGTAGTCACCAAATACTATGAGGCACCATGCCATTTCCGATGCTTGAGATATCGTATCCCGTCTGATATAGTATTTCGCTTGACGACGCGTAGGCCCCGAGGTACCGAGTCACCATGCCGCTTCTCGAGACAGTGTTCTGTGGTTCCATCCCCTTCCGACACAGTTGCATGGTTTCGAACCGCAACTGCACGCTTCGCTTGACAAAGCTTATTATGATTCTCGTACATGAATGCATGTTTCCATCTCTCGCCTACTGGCAGTTTCTTGACATTGCGCCACAATTGCTCACCTCGCTTAACGAAGTGTTCCCGTTCGACACTCGTGCGCTTGATGCACGTCTCGATATACTTTGTTCCAATGTTCTATCTTAGTGTTCAATATATATTATGACTTATGTTCTCCGAGCCACGTACGTTGAATCTATGATATCGCTAGCACGCAATTGATATATTTTGCTAAGCATGAAGGAGTAGAGGAGAAGGGTCAGGGCCTGCCCACCTTATACTCATTTGCCTAGCCGTTCTGTCGAGTCGATATATCCTATCGCTTCGCCGGAGTCGATACAGTCTATCCCCAATTTTCGTGATCTGATGCGAAGCACGATTTACTTAACTGGTATAACCATGCCAGTAGGCCGTGCTTCTCAATCATTCGACCAGAGCGGATTAAGGAAGTGTAAACCCCCTGAATTTTCAAATTATTAAATCTTGGATTTTTCCTAATTTTCTGGAATTTTCTGGGAATTTTCTGTAATTAAAATCAGGGTTCTATTTATTAAATGATTTTTTAATTGTTAATAAATAATATTAAAATATTATGAAAATAATATTTTTGGGTGTAAAATGGAAAACTGGACTTAGGGTAATTTTTCTGGAATTTATCGGACCCCGGACCTATTTTTAAATGCCTAAAAAAACTATTTATTTAATTAATTAATTAATTATTTATTTATTTATTTATTTAATGTTTTTATTATTATTATTATTATTAATTTACCCTGGCCCATTGGGCCGCGGCCCGGCCCAGTCCCCTCCGGCCCATTAACCCTAATGGGTCGGGTCGGGTCCGCCTGAACCCGACCCGCCCGGACCCGCTAACCCGCCGTCCCCCACACCCGTGCGACCCGCTCCCCGCTCCGCCTTCGGCGCCGCCGCCCGCGGCCGCCGTGCCACGCAGCCCCGCGCCTCCGCCCGCTGCGCAGAGCCCCCGCGCTGGCCGCCGCACCCCTCGGTTTTCCTCCACCGTTCTCCACCCTATTTAAGACCCCCCCCCGAGTCGTCCCTCCAGCCACCCGACCACCGTCTCCTCGCCGGCGCCACCACCCTAGCCCCGAGACCCCGCCGACGGCCGGACCCGCAGCGCCCCACGCCGCCACGACCAGCGCCGCCTCTCCCCGGCTCTCCTCCTCCCCTCCCCCTTCGTCTCCGGTCGACCCCGACGGCAACAACAGCCGCAGCAGCCGCCTCCCAGCGCTGCGCCGCTCTCCGACGAGTTCGCCCCGCCTCGAGCGGCCGTCCCCGAGCCACCCTCGGCCTCCCCGCCGCCGTGCCGACCACCGGCCGCCGCCATCAGCAACGAAACCCTAACCCTAGCCCCAATTCAGTCCCGCGTGTCCGACACGAGTCGGACACGGTTCGACCCTGTTTTCGGGTCCCCTTCAGGTACGTGTAACTTTCGCCTCGTAGCTCCGTTTTCAATTCCGCAAATTGCGTTGTGAAGCCTGTATGACCCTCTCGGTGACCGGACAAACTGTTCGTGGCACCGCGTCCTGTGGTGATCGCACACCGCGATCCAAAAACAGGAAAAACCAGACCCTGTTTCACCCCGGAACTGAGTACGTCCCGCCAAACGGGACGACTTGGTCGCGCGCGGTCTTCACAGATACGTACGCCTCGTCGATACGGACGTGTGGGATTTCGTGGAAGCTGATTCGGGTGTGCGTGCACACCGGAATCAACGCGTATCCGCGGACACCGTCCCGTATCCGCCTTTTCGGCAATTCACCCTAACTTCGTGCACACACGTCAGATCGAGACGAAACTTGCGCCATCGGACTCGTAGCAATACGCTGGTCCTGTGGGTCAAGTTTGGTTCGATTCTGAGAACGTTGACGAAATCGCGTGTCGTGGGCCCCACAGGCCCCGCTCGACAGGCGATTTTGTGTTCGGCTCATCGGAATCCAAATCTGGAAGTTCCGTTGGGTTCGTACCAGCGTTCCTGACCTGTTGACACTAAGTTTGGTGAATTTGGAGACCTTTGACCCGGACGCGTTTTTCGGTGCAAAACGGGCCCAACGGCGGACCCCGTTTTGACCCGAAACTGCCGTTTTCGCCCTTGTCTCCAAATTGGACCCAAGGACAGGCGTTTCTAGCTATTTGACATCTTCTGAGAGTGATGGTAATGTCTGTTTCAGCTTTTGGACTCACCTCTGGACATTTCTCCCAAGAACCTAATTAAACAGATCCAAACAACAGGCAAGTACCTGCACTTCAAGTTAATCTTTATATTATGATAATTAATTCCCTGCTCTACTAGTAACCTTGATGATTACACGTAGTGTTAGAATACTGTATTTCATGTCTTGAATACGGGATTTCATGTCTTGCTTTCGTGTCGGGTGGGAGAATACTAGGAGGCATGTAGTTTACCCTTCCCCAGGTCCAGATACTAGCTGTTGGTACGCGACTGCACCATCAGCCTTATACTTGATTGTTCCAGACACTAGTCGTCTATGACGGCCTTATTAGCCTTATAAACCCCTACATGCCAACTATGTATTCTAAAACAAACACAAGTTCACACAGATAGTCTCTAGTCTTGTTACATTTCTTGCTGACTGTTGTAGTTTCACTTTCTGTCTCATTTATTCCCTGCTTTCTCATATTCTTGTTTATAGCTTTAAAACTCTGAAATATTGATGTTTCCTTTAAGTAATGTTCTCAATATGATACTTAATTTAATTGTCATAATTATTTAGTTTAATCTTGTTGTGCACTGTGTACTTTGCTCCTTTCCTGACTGGATACGTTGTTTAGGCGATGATGAGAACCTTGCCCCTACCTATTATGGACCCTATGAGCCAGCAGGTGATACAGTCGCAGAGCCGGTTCCAACCCAGGAGACTACTCCTGCAGAATAGTTAGCAGTAGCTATCTTTATTCTATTTCTTATCTTATTAATCGGGTTTGTCCCCGATTTCATTCTGAATTTCTGTACTAAACAATTGAATCTGTTGTCACATTTATTTCAGTTGCAATCTTAAGTTTCCTTTCTCATTATTATCTTGCTTATGTTAATTGTGAATGAGCTAGTTTAGTTAAGTGTGGATTTGGCCTAGACAGCGTACTACCGCCGATTCTGCGGCGTAGGCTGGACGTGCCCACGCACTCGTGCCCGAATATCCGGGTGCGGGTCGTGACACGTTTTTATGGTGGCCCATGCAAGTCAAACGACTAAATTGTTCGGTTCCAACTTAGGGACCGAACAGGCCTGCAACAAGATTGAGGATTTTAGGATAAAGCTCATTCACAGTATAGGGTCCTTATTTCAATTCTTGATATCATTTCTGCTCAATTATCCTATCGCCTTTGATTTCCAAGTATTCTATTCTGATTCTCCTATCCCTTAATCTTTCAGAATGGTTCAGACGAGAAACACAGTAGGAGGCACATCAGAACCAGCTGAGCAGAATGTGTCCGAGACTCTTGCACTCCCGCCGCCTCCATCTGTTCCAGCAGTTACCGTAGATGGGGCACAGCTAATAGGAGTATTCCAGGGATTAGTGGAATCCCAGAAAGAACAGACTGCACTTCTGCGGACCAGCCTCTCGGAAGCTATTAAGTCCCAGGAGTCGCCACTCAAGAGGCCAGGAAGTGCTAAAGACTTCAAGAACCTTAGGCCTCTGGAATTCTACGGAACTGAGGGCATTCTCTACGCGGATGAGTGGATAGAGAATGTCGAGAGACTCCTGAAGACTGCTCGGGTTCCCGATGATCTCAAAGTGGAGTCCGCAAGCCTGCAACTGTTCGACATTGCTCGAACCTGGTTCAGAGATGAACCCCAACTATCTGCTCCTGACCTCACCTGGGAGAACTTCAAGAGGCTATTCAAGGAGAAATTCTACCCCGAAGTGGCTCGGGAAGCTCTCGAAAGCCAATTCGAGAGACTGGAACAAGGTAACCTATCTGTTGATGAGTATACTGCTGAATTTAGCAGGTTAAGCCACTTTGCGGAGTACATGGTCCGTACCCCGGAGGACAGGGCCCGTAGATTCAAGAAGGGACTGTCTCCGGATATTCGCCTTGCTGTCACCACCAGCCGAGCCCGCACCTATGAGGAAATCTTAAACGTGGCACAAGGCGTTGAGAGAGACATGGGGCATAAGCTAAAGCGAGAGAGAGATACCGGAAATGCGGGACCCAACAAACGCCTTTTTCAACAACAACAACAGCAGAGGTCCCCGCAGCAAGCCCAGCGTCCTCTCCCTCGAGCTCCAGCACCCCAACATCAAGCTCAAGGGCAGACCCAACGAGTTCCCACTTGTGGCTTTTGTCGAAAACAAGGTCACACCTGGCAAGTTTGTAGGATGAGACTAGGTGTCTGTCTATATTGTGGATCAACAGAACATCTAGTGAGGGACTGCCCCACTGCTCCAGGACGCGGACAAGCTTACGTGATGACCGTGGAGAACGCGCAGACTTTGGGAGCAGCTAATGCGCGTAAGTGATTCGTAGATACCTTTTCTAGTATTGTTTAGCTCATGCCTATTAGTTCGTGACCTCAGCCCCAACCTAGTAATTTTGAACTTGCTAAATACCTGGTATGCTTTTAAAATTTGATAACTGTTTTAGAGACTTTTTGCTATTGTGCTTATTTTGTGTTATTTTGTGAACTTCAATAATTTGCACCTCCTTTTTATCATCATCTAGCGCACTTAATTTTGCCGAACTTGACTTATGCTGCTATTTTATAGCCTAGTTTTGCAAGCTTACTCTTTATCGGGCTTGTTCATGACACATGTATTATTGAGGCCTGATCAACCCCACTAATACAAGTGTCTACTCAGAATCAGTGTACTACGGTCTGATCAACCTTAGCGCATTTTGATTCGCACTTCGCATGACTACTTATGTGGATTGAGGTATAGTCGACTAGTATACTTACCCCTAAAATGTGTCCGAGCATATCGTATCAGTTACATAATTATACTGATACGAGCATGCGGATAAACGATTAACAGAATAGAATCTCAATCCATAACCGCCTGACAATCCCCATTAGAAATCTTTAAGCGCCTTGATCCCTATACCTCTGTTCTACCACCTACCCTTAAACTCTTAGTACTGATCCTCGGCTTCCCTCACTTCGGAAAGACAAATTCTGTGTTTGATTTGTAGTGCTAGATGATAACCCTTTATGACTAAGGCAATACCCTAGGTGATGTGTTTTGTGTTGCAGACTTAAAAATTTCAATACCATAATTTATTAAGTTGGACCTAGCTTTACTAGTTGTACAGCCTTAGAGGATATGGGTAAAATTCTAAGTTGGGTAGCGACCGCAATCAAGTGAGATTGAACAGAGAGAACCCTGCTATAATTTTTAATTTCGAGGACGAAATTTTTGTAAGTTGGGTAGGTTGTAAACCCCCTGAATTTTCAAATTATTAAATCTTGGATTTTTCCTAATTTTCTGGAATTTTCTGGGAATTTTCTGTAATTAAAATCAGGGTTCTATTTATTAAATGATTTTTTAATTGTTAATAAATAATATTAAAATATTATGAAAATAATATTTTTGGGTGTAAAATGGAAAACTGGACTTAGGGTAATTTTTCTGGAATTTATCGGACCCCGGACCTATTTTTAAATGCCTAAAAAAACTATTTATTTAATTAATTAATTATTTATTTATTTATTTATTTATTTAATGTTTTTATTATTATTATTATTATTAATTTACCCTGGCCCATTGGGCCGCGGCCCGGCCCAGTCCCCTCCGGCCCATTAACCCTAATGGGTCGGGTCGGGTCCGCCTGAACCCGACCCGCCCGGACCCGCTAACCCGCCGTCCCCCACACCCGTGCGACCCGCTCCCCGCTCCGCCTTCGGCGCCGCCGCCCGCGGCCGCCGTGCCACGCAGCCCCGCGCCTCCGCCCGCTGCGCAGAGCCCCCGCGCTGGCCGCCGCACCCCTCGGTTTTCCTCCACCGTTCTCCACCCTATTTAAGACCCCCCCCCGAGTCGTCCCTCCAGCCACCCGACCACCGTCTCCTCGCCGGCGCCACCACCCTAGCCCCGAGACCCCGCCGACGGCCGGACCCGCAGCGCCCCACGCCGCCACGACCAGCGCCGCCTCTCCCCGGCTCTCCTCCTCCCCTCCCCCTTCGTCTCCGGTCGACCCCGACGGCAAAAACAGCCGCAGCAGCCGCCTCCCAGCGCTCCGCCGCGCTGCGCCGCTCTCCGACGAGTTCGCCCCGCCTCGAGCGGCCGTCCCCGAGCCACCCTCGGCCTCCCCGCCGCCGTGCCGACCACCGGCCGCCGCCATCAGCAACGAAACCCTAACCCTAGCCCCAATTCAGTCCCGCGTGTCCGACACGAGTCGGACACGGTTCGACCCTGTTTTCGGGTCCCCTTCAGGTACGTGTAACTTTCGCCTCGTAGCTCCGTTTTCAATTCCGCAAATTGCGTTGTGAAGCCTGTATGACCCTCTCGGTGACCGGACAAACTGTTCGTGGCACCGCGTCCTGTGGTGATCGCACACCGCGATCCAAAAACAGGAAAAACCAGACCCTGTTTCACCCCGGAACTGAGTACGTCCCGCCAAACGGGACGACTTGGTCGCGCGCGGTCTTCACAGATACGTGCGCCTCGTCGATACGGACGTGTGGGATTTCGTGGAAGCTGATTCGGGTGTGCGTGCACACCGGAATCAACGCGTATCCGCGGACACCGTCCCGTATCCGCCTTTTCGGCAATTCACCCTAACTTCGTGCACACACGTCAGATCGAGACGAAACTTGCGCCATCGGACTCGTAGCAATACGCTGGTCCTGTGGGTCAAGTTTGGTTCGATTCTGAGAACGTTGACGAAATCGCGTGTCGTGGGCCCCACAAGCCCCGCTCGACGGGCGATTTTGTGTTTGGCTCATCGGAATCCAAATCTGGAAGTTCCGTTGGGTTCGTACCAGCGTTCCTGACCTGTTGACACTAAGTTTGGTGAATTTGGAGACCTTTGACCCGGACGCATTTTTCGGTGCAAAACGGGCCCAACGGCGGACCCCGTTTTGACCCGAAACTGCCGTTTTCGCCCTTGTCTCCAAATTGGACCCAAGGACAGGCGTTTCTAGCTATTTGACATCTTCTGAGAGTGATGGTAATGTCTGTTTCAGCTTTTGGACTCACCTCTGGACATTTCTCCCAAGAACCTAATTAAACAGATCCAAACAACAGGCAAGTACCTGCACTTCAAGTTAATCTTTATATTATGATAATTAATTCCCTGCTCTACTAGTAACCTTGATGATTACACGTAGTGTTAGAATACTGTATTTCATGTCTTGAATACGGGATTTCATGTCTTGCTTTCGTGTCGGGTGGGAGAATACTAGGAGGCATGTAGTTTACCCTTCCCCAGGTCCAGATACTAGCTGTTGGTACGCGACTGCACCATCAGCCTTATACTTGATTGTTCCAGACACTAGTCGTCTATGACGGCCTTATTAGCCTTATAAACCCCTACATGCCAACTATGTATTCTAAAACAAACACAAGTTCACACAGATAGTCTCTAGTCTTGTTACATTTCTTGCTGACTGTTGTAGTTTCACTTTCTGTCTCATTTATTCCCTGCTTTCTCATATTCTTGTTTATAGCTTTAAAACTCTGAAATATTGATGTTTCCTTTAAGTAATGTTCTCAATATGATACTTAATTTAATTGTCATAATTATTTAGTTTAATCTTGTTGTGCACTGTGTACTTTGCTCCTTTCCTGACTGGATACGTTGTTTAGGCGATGATGAGAACCTTGCCCCTACCTATTATGGACCCTATGAGCCAGCAGGTGATACAGTCGCAGAGCCGGTTCCAACCCAGGAGACTACTCCTGCAGAATAGTTAGCAGTAGCTATCTTTATTCTATTTCTTATCTTATTAATCGGGTTTGTCCCCGATTTCATTCTGAATTTCTGTACTAAACAATTGAATCTGTTGTCACATTTATTTCAGTTGCAATCTTAAGTTTCCTTTCTCATTATTATCTTGCTTATGTTAATTGTGAATGAGCTAGTTTAGTTAAGTGTGGATTTGGCCTAGACAGCGTACTACCGCCGATTCTGCGGCGTAGGCTGGACGTGCCCACGCACTCGTGCCCGAATATCCGGGTGCGGGTCGTGACAGGAAGACTGCACAATCGCTTAAGTCCCTCTATTTCTGCACTGCTCTGAACGAATCCACCGATTCCATTATACGATGTATGACCCCGTGCTTCTGCCCGCATCGAAACGAATTATCGACCTCAGAAAGTTCCACGTAAAAGCCTGCACATGAAACCAAAACCCGAATCAATACTTGTTTCCAAATCTGACTTATTGAAATCAACCAAACAATTGCCTCGCTCAAATCCGACTCAGCGTAATGCACCGTACGAAGCGGGACATTACAACTACAGCCGATGGAAGAAAGCTGATCGCACCCACATGGCATGGAGGTACGCAACAAATGGAGACGTACCCAATCTTGATAATTTTCCAAGAACAACTCTTTGACTCTCACACATGGGCGACCTGCACGAAGGCTAACGAGTCAAGGACTAATCTGTTCATCAAATACAACAACCATACATCCCTTCGCTACTAGCTCATCATCCATCATTGTATGTTAGTTCTTGTTATAGTTTGTTGGATGGTGGCTCATGCTAAACAAGGAGTTGAAACAGCAAGATTGTGCTACAGATTAAGGAGTTGAAACAGCAAGATTGTGCTCCAGAAAGCTAATCTGTAGCAGCTGCTACAGATCGGTATACCGGTATAATGAGATTCTTTACAAAAACTAAATGGTTTGAAAAACCCACACTAAACATACCGCCGGTATGTCATCCCGTTGGGATCTCATGTACAGGTCATATTTAAGGGCTGCTTTCAACATGACATATTGTTCGTGATTTGAGAAAGTTAGAAGAACATAGTTAAGGGGATTTCTCACCCTAAATAGGTGCGTTTAGAGGCTAAAAGGTTAGAAGGAGGCTTTGGTTGTATGTGCTAGGAATCCCAAAATGAATTGAGAGAAAGAAGGTTGAGAGCTCATAGGAGAGATCTCATAAGGGACGGTTTGTGCAATACGGTATTATTGTACCAACTCTTACAAGGTTTCTATCGATTCAATAAAGTTATTCTCCCTTTACCCCATGGACGTAGGCCATTTTGGTTGAACCGTGTTATATTGTATGTTTTGTTCTTGTTGCTAGTTTTTCGGTATTTTGTGCCCTTGTTTTATTCATCATCGTAAGGATTTCTTAGAATTGGTAAAAGAGCGTAAGAGAACAAAATGGATTTCTGTTTTTCGATCTAGGTCAATAGTCTGTGACGATATTAATTCTCTCCCTATCTTCTTAGATAGGGAGACTTGAAGTCGTTTAAAAATGTGAGTGTTCTCTACTTCGGGATTAAGGATGACAAACAATAAGGTTAATAGCACAAGTTCGAGGTGAAGAAGTTTAACAGTAAAGGCAACTTCTTTATGTGGGAGAGAGGTTAAGGCGATGCTTAAAAAATATGGATTATTCAAGGTTATTGCCAGTAAGGAGAAGAAATATGCCGACATAACGGATGAAGCATGGGACGATATCTATCAAAAGGCACAATGCACGTTAAAGCTCTGTCTGATAGATGAGGTAATATACAACGTCATGGTAGAAACTTTTGCATCAGGATTATAGTTAAAGCTAGAGAACTTATATATGACAAAGTCATTGTCGAACAAGTTGTACCTAAAGAAACAACTCTATAATTTACGCATAAAGAGACCCAAATTCTACATCATTTAAACATCGTCAATAATGTGGTAAGCAATCTTTTGTGTCTTGAAGTAAAATTCTTTTGTGTCTTGAAGTAAAATTAGAGAAGGAGAATCAAGTGTTATTTCTCATACCTTCGCTTTCGGAATTATATGACCATTTGATGACAATGATCATTTATGGGAATGACTCTTAAGATGGAAGAGATTATAGAGACACTTCTCATTAATGAGATTATGAGAAGGCCAAATCCATCGAAAGAGTTACTAAGGTTGGTTGACGATGAAAGGAAAAGATCGAAAAATAAAGATGGAAGCAAGAACAAAAATAGGAAATCCAAATAATCAGGGCAGGATGGGGACGAGTTCTATTTCTACTAGCAATCAAGTCACACGTAGAAGAGATGTTCAAAGTACACGTAATGGTATGCAAAGAAGGATAAAAATACTAGTACAAGCAATTCAAATCAAGCTAGTGTTACAACGGAAGCCGAGGAGAAGCTACTTTGTGGTATACTTACGGTACATAGCAGAAAGGATGTTTGTACCAAAGCTTAGATTCTTGCCTCGGGATATTCATATCATACGTACCCAAAGAGAGTGAATCAACACCTATAAGAAGTTTAGTGGTGGCATTGTTCTAATGGGAAACGATGCGACGTGCAAAATTGTTGGCATAGGAATTCATATGTTTGATGGTATTGTGCGGACACTCGTGAACATGAGACATGTTCTGGAACTAAAGAATAACATGATTCTCTGAACAAGTTGGACACGGCGGGATACAATTTTGTTAGACAAATTTCGACACGACGGGATACAATTTTGTTAGACAAATTTCTCTGGACGAGTTGGTCGTTACAGAGAAGTAGGTGGAGGATATCGCATGTAACGACCCGTTCCGCTCAAGCGGACAGCCGATTCAAAGGCACAAGTGCAATGATCCGACCCGCTTTGCTCAGCAAGAAGACTCGTTTGAGGCAAAGGATTCCAGACTTGGCCCTATGTCACGCCCCAGTCCCAAAAATACGTAGGACTAGGACACGTAAGCATGCCAGCCGCATGGATATGGCAACTCCAATATATGAAAACCAATTCCATACGTACGCTGTAATATGAATATAAAATCCACAAGTGGTATAAAATATAATACAAGTCACAGGGTAAAATCTAAATCTCATCCACCAAAATCATATAGAAATAAATAACCAATATCTATGAAACTAGATCTCAATAAGAAGTATCTAAGGATGATAGTTGGATGAAAACAAATCCACTACCAACTCGAATATAAGAGCAAATACAATATGAGTACAACACCACAACACAATATAAGAATACCAGCTATCCATCACAGCTCGAAGAGAAGACATCCTCGGATCACATGTAACCATCCAAATCTGCGCTCCTACAAATACTCAAGAAAAGATAAACCTGGCAGCGGACCAGGTCCTCAGAGGGACGTAACAAGATACAGAAAATACGAGCCAATTTGAATACAGTAAACATGCATATGGTTTAAAAATAGATAAGTACGCTGTACATGACAATCTATATGAATGCAAATGAGGACAACTTTTCGACGTATGGGCAAGGGTAGGCTACTCGATCTACCTCACAACTCACACACACGTCAATGGACATCAGAAATCGACATACCGCGGGAGTAGCGACCAGCGAGACTCCAGAAATCGACATACCGCGGGGGTAGCGACCAGCGCGACACACGCCCGTAGTGCGAACTATATACTACGGTTTACCAGAGTGGTTAAAAGCCCATACGCCTAATGATTGTCCTCTCATGATACTAGGTGTCAAGTGTGTGTCAACATATCTAATATATATAGTAATGACTGAACGAACTACACATGCAATGAATAAACAGAAATATAAATAGCATGCAAAGTACTGTAAACAATTTGGCAAGGTATCTTGCCTGGGGTTCTGCTGCTGGTATAAATCAGAGTCCAAGTCACAGTCCAAATAGCCTATGTATTACAAATTTATCACGTCAAAAGATAATTTATTTTAATTTATTTAATTCTGGAATAATTACTCTAAAATCCTATTTTAATCTTATTATTCTGATTTTTATGTTAATTCCTAAATTTTGCCTAAAGAAACTGAATTTATCAACTCGAGACTCATGGCACGCAAATCGAGGCGATCTGTTGACCAAAAAGTCAACCGACACAAACTCAACTTTCATGCATGATTTCCTGTAGATTTCAGCGTCAAAAATATGCTGGAATTTACAGCTCGTCCGAATTCAAATTCGTTTGGGAATTATGGCACATACAAATTTTGTATTGTGCACCGATGGTTAAATTCTAACCTAGAAGTTCTACAGAATTAACAGTATATAAATACTTGGAAATAAATTCTAGGAAAAATATATGTCGATGATCTCGACATTAGCTTTCCGAAACTTTAAACGGTTCGTGATTCTGATTCCTAGTTCTCCCGGAATCGCGAAAACATCGAAACACGTCTATTTTCGGACATGTTGTGCTCTACGAATTTTACAGAATTTAATACTCATAATTTAGAAAAATAATTTATATAATCAGAAACCTAACCTCATTATCGTTCTAACAAAAAAAACTGGAGCGCGTTTGGAGTCCGGAGCTAGGAGATATCGTCTTTTTAATTCGTCATAACTAGTAGAAAATGAGACTGAATTTATGACGAATTTTGACTATTTTTGGACGAAAAAAGAAGAATTTGGGGAAGAAAAATATGAAGGATGAGGTATTTATAATGGTGGAGACTACTTAATTAAATACAACTAGGATTGGTTAATTTGGATAGGATTATGATGAATTTAAATAAGGATATGATATACATTAAGTTGCTTTCCTAGTAGGTTCAGGATTTGAATTAATTTAAAGTAGAGTTTGAATCTATCTCAATAATTTATAATCTTGAATATAATTAAATATAATACAAATAATTTATAAAATCTTATTAATATCTATTAACACTAAATTAGCATCTATCTAATATTAAGACTATATATATCCAAATAAATCCTAATTAATTTCAAAAATCTAAAATAACCTAAAAATGATTCTAAATAAATATTTATATAAGTAAATATATCAAGAAATTCATTTGCTAATTAAATAACAGAATACTCTAAAGAAATTCAATATCTATAATAATATAAAATATACACAAAATATTTATTTTGAGTGAGGGGGTTTACAATCTACCCAACTTACAAAAATTTCGTCCTCGAAATTAAAATAGAACATGGTTTCTCTCTATCTAATCTCACTTGATCATAATCTAAAAGAATTTACCTCAAGTTTAATAATGCAATTTCTACCCAACTTAGAATTTACCCATCTATCACATAAGGCTCTTACACTTAAGAAAATATTCCTCAATTTATTTTCTCATGTCATTCAATCCTCAAAACTTTAACACCAACTATATCATATGTGATATGCCGTTAATCAATTATGAAAGATAGTCACCAAATAATATGATTGGCCTATGGGGTATATCTTGTACTATCCGTGTATCACTTATATCCAAGCACGAGATTTCGTCTTTCCGAAACAAGGGAAGACGGAAAGCAACGGAAAAGAGTTCAAGGAGGGGTAATAGAATGAAAGTATGGGAATCAAAGCGTTTAAAGAATTCAAATGAGAATTGTCATGACAGTTGTGGATTGAAATCTTAATTTGGTAATTTTCTATTCGCATGGTCACATCGGTGCAGTTATGTACTTGATATGATATGCTTTGTCGTATCTAGAGGGTAAGTATATTTGTCTACTGGTCCACTATACATCTCAATCCACGTAAAATACTATTGCGAAGGGCGAATCAAGCGCATTATGGCTAGCTAGACCATAATACACTGATTCTGATTAGACAATTTGTATTAGTGTGGTTGATCAGGCCCCAATAACACATATGTCATGAACAAGCTCGATATAAGATTAAGCTTGCAAAAAATTAGGCTATAATAGCAGCATAATTCAAGGTAGCACAGAAAATATAACGCTGGATTATGATGTGAGAAGTTACAAAATAATTCAAGTTCGCAAAAGCAAAAACAACATAAGCAATAATAATAAAAGACTCTACAATCTCTACAGTTATCATACAACCTCCTTATCTAAGTCGCTAGTCGACCAAATAGGGCAAGGACCTTTAAATTCTATGGTCTGAATAAACACTGTCGTCTTTTGCTAGCATGCGATAATTATCATTCGGTTACACTTCAATTAATAGGTCAAAAGACTATGTGATACTAGGTGTCAAACATTATGGTAAAACTTCTAACTAACTCTAGTAGTGTCTATACTACTCTCAAGTCTTCTTAATACATCAAGGGGTAATGGTATAACAATCTAAAGATAAGGAATTCTAGGTTCACTAGATATTCTAAACTTAGTGGTGTGCCTATATTCTCGTTGTATTCTTAATAGGTGTGCTACTCTAATTATCATCATAATAATAGGGGTTCCTATATTCTAGCAGAAGACTATACTCAAGGAACTATTAGGGAAGCACATGAATCAAGCAGGATACAATTGTTCAAAATAGAACAGATAGGAGGAGATGAATCACAGTCAATTGTGGATGAGATCCTATACTCTAGTCCTAGGTGCAGGCTTGTTCGGTACAATAACGTAACCGAGACAATATGCTCTCGACCTGCGTGGGCCACCACAAAAACATGTCACGCCCCAGTCCCAAAAATACGTAGGACTAGGACACGTAAGCATGCCAGCCGCATGGATATGGCAACTCCAATATATGGAAACCAATTCCATACGTACGCTGTAATATGAATATAAAATCCACAAGTGGTATAAAATGTAATACAAGTCACAGGGTAAAATCTAAATCTCATCCACCAAAATCATATAGAAATAAATAACCAATATCTATGAAACTAGATCTCAATAAGAAGTATCTAAGGATGATAGTTGGATGGAAACAAATCCACTACCAACTCGAATATAAGAGCAAATACAATATGAGTACAACACCACAACACAATATAAGAATACCAGCTATCCATCACAGCTCGAAGAGAAGACATCCTCGGATCACATGTAACCATCCAAATCTGCGCTCCTACAAATACTCAAGAAAAGATACACCTGGCAGCGGACCAGGTCCTCAGAGGGATGTAACAAGATACAGAAAATACGAGCCAATTTGAATACAGTAAACATGCATATGGTTTAAAAATAGATAAGTACGCTGTACATGACAATCTATATGAATGCAAATGAGGACAACTTTTCGACGTATGGGCAAGGGTAGGCTATTCGATCTACCTCACAACTCACACACACGTCAATGGACATCAGAAATCGACATACCGCGGGGGTAGCGACCAGCGAGACTCCAGAAATCGACATACCGCGGGGGTAGCGACCAGCGCGACACACGCCCGTAGTGCGAACTATATACTACGGTTTACCAGAGTGGTTAAAAGTCCATACGCCTAATGATTGTCCTCTCATGATACTAGGTGTCAAGTGTGTGTCAACATATCTAATATATATAGTAATGACTGAACGAACTACACATGCAATGAATAAACAGAAATATAAATAGCATGCAAAGTACTGTAAACAATTTGGCAATGTATCTTGCCTGGGGTCCTGCTGCTGGTATGAATCAGAGTCCAAGTCACAGTCCAAATAGCCTATGTATTACAAATTTATCACGTCAAAAGATAATTTATTTTAATTTATTTAATTCTGGAATAATTACTCTAAAATCCTATTTTAATCTTATTATTCTGATTTTTATGTTAATTCCTAAATTTTGCCTAAAGAAACTGAATTTTATCAACTCGAGACTCATGGCACGCAAATCGAGGCGATCTGTTGACCAAAAAGTCAACCGACACAAACTTTCATGCATGATTTCCTGTAGATTTTAGCGTCAAAAATATGCTAGAATTTACAGCTCGTCCGAATTCAAAATCGTTTGGAAATTATGGCACATACAAATTTTGTATTGTGCACCAATGGTTAAATTCTAACCTAGAAGTTCTACAGAATTAACAGTATATAAATACTTGGAAATAAATTCTAGGAAAAATATATGTCGATGATCTCGACATTAGCTTTCCGAAACTTTAAACGGTTCGTGATTCTGATTCCTAGTTCTCCCGGAATCGCGAAAACATCGAAACACGTCTATTTTCGGACATGCTGTGCTCTACAAATTTTACAGAATTTAATACTCATAATTTAGAAAAACAATTTATATAATCAGAAACCTAACCTCATTATCGTTCTAACAAAAAAAACTGGAGCGCGTTTGGAGTCCGGAGCTAGGAGATATCGTCTTTTTAATTCGTCATAACTAGTAGAAAATGAGACTGAATTTATGACGAATTTTGACTATTTTTGGACGAAAAAAGAGGAATTTTGGGAAGAAAAATATGAAGGATGAGGTATTTATAATGGTGGAGACTACTTAATTAAATACAACTAGGATTGGTTAATTTGGATAGGATTATGATGAATTAAAATAAGGATATGATATACATTAAGTTGCTTTCCTAGTAGGTTCAGGATTTGAATTAATTTAAAGTAGAGTTTGAATCTATCTCAATAATTTATAATCTTGAATATAATTAAATATAATACAAATAATTTATAAAATCTTATTAATATCTATTAACACTAAATTAGCATCTATCTAATATTAAGACTATATATATCCAAATAAATCCTAATTAATTTCAAAAATCTAAAATAACCTAAAAATGATTCTAAATAAATATTTATATAAGTAAATATATCAAGAAATTTATTTGCTAATTAAATAACAGAATACTCTAAAGAAATTCAATATCTATAATAATATAAAATATACACAAAATATTTATTTTGGGTGAGGGGGTTTACACCCTACAGGAGTTCAGACTTAGACTTTCAAAGGCTCGCTCGGAGTATCGTTCGACCGAGGCGAATCATCGCTAAGGTGGGTGACTACGATGAACTTGTCTTTGCTTAGCCAGCACACTTAAAATATGGACGATACATGCTAGTCGCTAGGTGAATCACCCATTGCATGCTAATAAAGAATACAACACACATAGCTAAGGGAATAATCCCATCTTGTATTGCTTGTGTTAGAACATAGAAATAAAACTTGGCTTATAACTTGGACCCTCGCATGCTACCTTAGCTTCGTGCAAGTAGACCCCGCTATGCCTCGAGTAGCTCATATATACTCTTCGTAGTGCACACTGCTTGTCTTATGGATTATGTCGCTCGATATATCCCTGTAGGCTTCATTCCTCGCACTGCCCCTTAGAACCGTGCTAAACTTAAAGGCTTATGTTCTAAGGTAGACTATACAATATGTTTCCTTATGCTTATGTTTCCAACAAATGCATGCTTGCCTGCTTAAATTGTAACTTGCACTCGTTTGTCTCGTTTCAATACTTGTCGCATAATTTTGTACCAAAATCAAGTAACACTATCTTGCCTTGCATTCATCCAATTCACCGGAAGACTATCTAATAGTCGTTCCGTGCAAGTATGAACCTGAAAGTGTTCAGGACCGTTAGGTCGCCAAGGCATCTCCGAACTAGGAGATTGCACCATGTCAAGTTTAACTCTGAACGAGAATCATGTCAAGTAAAGCAAGAATCACATATCGTGGAGCATACTCGTTCTGAACAAGAATCAAGAATTAACATGTCATGTCATGAATTCCGTAAATCTGAGACCCAAGACTTGCATATTGCGGACAACTTGTGCACAAGGTATTCATGTTCAGGTTCCTGCAGACGGTCGTCGGGGTACCGGGGTCGATCCGATCCGGACGGAACTTCCTAATAGTCGCATGGTAGTAGGCGGCATGGAGTGAATGCCCCCTTGGCCTTGTGTTGCACCCCATACCGTCCCGGGCGAAGGTGATGTGTAGCGACTCATACCTCACGCATCTAATATCGTCCCGAGACTATAACCCGTCCTTTATGGCTATGCCAGCGACCTATGTTCATATAGATAAGTCATCCTCGCTTAGTGGCAATCCGTGTGCGAGTCATTGCATCGCACCTAGAATCTGGAATACTTAACGGATATGAGTATTAGACATCTGTGCACACTTATACATATTATTTTGAACACTTGAACATCTTTTGTAACACACCCGAGTATCCGTGTAACTCGTGCACCTGAAATCAGAACCCGCTCGTGACACGTGTTTGCTTATGCAATTTGACTTGGATTTCATATATATATATATATATATATATATATATATATATATATATTCGTGCTTGGTTTAACTTGATTTTATCATTGGACAGGAAAAGAAGAATGGTAAATTGGTAAATCTCGCCGTGTTACTCTTATATCTCACGGCGCATTGCCACACGAGTTAGGCTTGTACATTATGCCATGAAACTGATCCTATAGAAAGACTAGAAATATAACTTAATAGATGGTGCACAGAACCTATATAACGTGTTTGGATTGGTCGAGCGGGTGAGAAGCCTCCCCACCAGTGCATTCATGTACTGATAACCCACCAGATTGCTTGCAGGGTATGGAAGAACCTCGTTCGGTGCGGAAATCCCCTTTGTGTGTGCTAAGGTGTGAAGTTCGCTCTGGAGCCTTGGAACGTTGCTTCCGGAGCTGAAGCGCATATACAAGACATAATGTTGGAACATCGCCTATGTATCATTCCATAAATTTTAACCACTTGGCACGCTTTTATTGTTTCGAGAGAGAGGGCTTGAGCGACTTGTAATCTCGGTTTAGTGCCGCTTGTAACACTGATTCAATAGCAATAAAGTGGTTGTTTGACTTCCATACTTGTGTTATTCAATGCTTCCGCTATTGACGACTCTGTGAACTTGTTACCAATCGCCTGTTCATTTCTTATTCCGCTGCATTCAGACTATCTGTGCGACTCTGTGGCTTAGACATTTTACCGCATGTTCGGATCATGGCCTTGCACGGATGCAGCTTGTGCTCGTGCGGCATCACGTCCAGATGGGAAAGATCGTCCCGGGGAGAGCTGGCGTGGTGATTCGCGCCCAGCGGGGACGGCCGATTCCTGCGGGAGATCGGGGCGTGACATCGCATAGTTGTGGCATATGTCTTGGTCACATGAGTGAGAGAGTCCTTCGTGAGTTGCATAAAAGAAAATTGTTAAAGGGTTTTAAGGAGTGCAAGTTAGATTTTTGTAAGTATTGCACAATAGGAAAGCAACATAAAGTTGGCTTCAAAGAGAGTGCACAAGACTGAAGGACTTTTCGACTACATCCATTCAGACGATGGGGGTCATTACTGGTTCGATCAAAGGAAGGTGTCAAATACTACATCGTCTTTATTGATGACCCAAGAGTGGATGACGGTCGTCGAGAAGCAAAAGGGGAGAATGGTATTTGCGGACAGACAATATAGATAAGTACACGTCATCAAAATTCATGATTACTCTAAGGAGAAGGATATACGAAGGCAATAAACTGTTATAGGACATCTAGAGCAGAACGGGATAACAAAGCACATAAATATGACACTATTAAAGATAACTAGAAGTATATAGCTACAGACAGGCGTTACGAAGGACTTCTAGGCGAAGATGGTAAATCGTGCGTGCTATTTGGTTAACAGATCACCATATAAAATCATTGATCTTTAGATTCTTGAAGAGGTATGGATAGGAAAGTCAGTCAGTTATATGATTCGTTACGTATGTTTGGATGCAATGTCTATTCACTCATGAATCAGAAGTTAGAACCAAGTTGAAGCCAAAGTCGAAACAATGCGTTTTCTTTGGTTTCAAACAAGTAAAAAGGTTGGAAGTTGTGGTATCCAAAAAGCATAGAGACATTCACTAGATATGGCGTAATCTTCGATGAGTGTTCCATGTTGAAAGACATGGATGAAAAATCTAAGGTTAGTGACACATTAGACGACAATGATTTCGTGAAGGTTTTTGGCGTTCAAGAGGATGCAATCACTAAAGCATCATTACAACCTATTGATGCGGAGGTGGATAAGCAAATTACGAAGATGGAGGATGAGTACCAAACCAACATGACCGAGAGAATAGCATTAAGGAGATCATGGTATAGGCACCAGTCAGGTTTGGTTTCAATGGCATAGTTTTATTTGCTTTAGTCATAGAAATAGGAGATCAAAGCGATTATATGGAGCCTATTGGGCAAAAGGATAGAAATCATTGAATAGTTGCCATAAAACAGGATATGAAGATATGTAGAACCTAGTCGTGCTTTTGAAAGGATAGAGACTTATTGGCTACAAGTGGGGCTATTTAGGAAAAAAGATAATAAAAAATACAAGGAACGGTTAGTTGCAGAGGGTTATACTCAGAAGGAGGAAATTGGATACGAGACTCGTCACGCATACATCTTTCCAAGTTCTGTTGGTATGGGTAGCGGTTGAGGATTTGGAGTTAGGGAAAATGATGTGAAAACAGCTTTCCTCCATGGGAGAGTGGAAGAGAAAATATTCATGAGGCAGTCTGAAAGATTTATAGAGCCCAACAAAGAGATCATGTATGTGAACCTAAGTGATTTTTTGGGGGGTTGAAGTAGTCTCCCAATTAGTGGTATAAGCGCTTCAACTCGTTTATGCTAAAGACCAACTTCTCTTGATATGAGTATGGCAGATGCATGTACTCGAAGAAGCTCAAGGATGGTTCATGGATATATCGATGACATTTTAATCGCTTCGAGTATGGCGAAAATAATGGCACTTAAATCTTCATTGATGCATAACTTGACATGAAGGATTTAGTAAGAGCATGGAAAATCCTTGGGATGGAAATCAATTGAGATAGGAAGGGTAGTAAGCTATGGCTATCCAAACAAAAATATGTGGACAAAGTGTTGGAGAGATTCAGCACAAAGGAGTCAAAACAGGTGAGTACCCTTATCACTGGTCATTTCATTTTATCTTTCAATGAGTGTCTAAAAACAGAGAAGAAAAAGATGTCTCGAGTCATGTATGCAATGCGGTGGGATCGTTGATGTATGCTATGGTATACACTCATTCCGATTTGGCGTATGCAGTCAATTTGGTAAGTAGGTACATGTCAAATCTAGGAAAGCTTCATTGGGAAGCTGTGAAGTTGATACTTCAATATCTAAAATGTACTAAGGATCTTTGTTTGTTATTTCACAAGTCAGAACATTGATCTAGCCAGTTGCGGGAATATGTGGATGTAAACATGTTGGTGACTTGTATAAGAGAATATTAACTATGTGCTATGTATATGCACTTGCAGGTTCTCAAGTAAGTTGGAAATCGACTCTTCAGAATATTGTGGTGCTATCAATTATAGAGTTATAATACATGACAGCAATAGCAGGCTCGAAGGAGGCCATGTGATGAAAATGTCTAGTTGGCAAGTTCATATTCGAGAATGCGCAAGTTTTTTTTGTTTTTTGACAGTCAAAGCGTGATTAATCTCGCGAAGTATCAACTATATCATATTCAGACGAAACAGGTCGACATACGATATCATAAGATACATGAGTGGTGCAATAAGGAGATCAATCTTATAAAGATCGATACCAAGGTAAATATGACGAATATGTTGAACGAAAATGAGTCCAATCGAGAAATTCAAGTTAGCCTTGACTTCGATTCAGATACTCAAGTTTGATGAAAGTTTGCGACCTCGTTAGCAGGGTTTTGGTAGTTTTGCTATCCTGGGCAGAGATTGTGTCACAGATGGATGTTTCGTAAAGTTCTTGATGAAAGATTGTCTATGGACAAAGGAGATACGAAGGAGAAGCTAAAGTTTAAGAGAGCATAGAGGCAACCACAACAATATTCAGAAGGTGACTAGTTGAACAACAAGTCAAGATAGAGATTGTTTGATGGTTACTCGTGCTCAATAAAGAGTCGAAAGAGAAAGACAGATTGCTATGGAAGAGCTAATTTGTAGCAACCGCTGCATACCGGTATACTAGCGGTATAGCAGTACAAGAAAGACTTTTTTTTCAGAACCTAAAGTGGTTTGAGAAAAAATACACTAAGCATATCACTTATAATGTCGTCAGGTTGGAATTTCAGTACACATGTCAAGATTTAAGGACCGTTTTCGACGGTACAGATTGCTCATGATTCAGAAAAGCTATGAAAATATTTTTAAGGGAATTTATAACCCTAAATAGGTGAGTTTGGAGGCTAAAAGGTTAGAAGGAGGTGTGCATTAGAAAGTCCCAAAAAAATTGAGAGAGAAGAAAGTTTAGAGCTTATTGGAGATCTCGTAAGGGAGGATTTGTGTGATACGGTATTATTAAATCAACTCTTGTAAACCGTTTTTGGTCTAATCACATTATATTATGTTTTGTTCTTGTTACTTATTCGGTATTTTGTTCCTTATTTTATTTGTCATTGTAAGAATTTATTAGATAGTTCCCTATCTATGTCGCTATCTTGTCGAATGTTACAGGAAGTCCGAAATAATTCTAATACCAATAATGCGAACCTTCATATTAAGGTAACATTATGCTGAAAATCTATTTACTCCTCAATATTGTTCACTAAATCTTATGGTTCTTACATTGATAGCAGATCAGAATATGCACCTATTGGCAGCAGAAGGAAATCAACTATGAACAATAGACCAACTATGAACAAATAGAATGTGAGATTGGAAATTGTTGTTTCTACGTGATATTTGGTAACAGAAAAGCACTTGTAACCAGTTTGAGTTTGAATCATCATTTCCAGAATGGAAAGAAAGGCAGAAATATCTTGAACTCTGCTTAATTGTTATGATGAAGAATTTCGTGAATGAAACTTTTCTCCCACTATTAATTGTTTTCTTTCACAAACGAAATTTTTAGCCTACACCATTTATTGGTGGCAAATTATAAGGGCACTGCACATTTTACTCGGGGCTAGCCCATTGAAAAATTACAAAAAATTACAAGTTTGTCATCCGAAAAGTTACTTGGGGCTAGCCCAAACTCGGAACTGTTATAGGACTGTCAAAATTTTGACAGTCCTACCACTTGGATGGACTGTCACAATTTTGACAGTCCTACCACTTGGATGGACTGTCAAAATTTTGACAGTCCACCATCCTAAAAGTTACTTGGGGCTAGCCCAAAGTCGGGACTGTTATAATCAGGACTGTCAAAATTTTGACAGTCCTACCACTTGGATGGACTGTCAAAAATTTGACAGTCCTACAATTTGTATGGACTGTCAAAATTTTGACAGTCCTAACAATTTATAGGACTGTCAAAATTTTGACAGTCCTAATTTTAACCCACTGGAAATTTTATATAAAACTAGGACTGTCAGGATTTTGACAGTCCCACAAACAATGAGGACTGTCAAAATTTTAACAGTCCTCATTTTAATTGTCAGGATTTTTTTTTTAGTTTATTTCTATTTAGTTAGTTTTGGATTTTGATTTTTTTTATTTAGTTTAACATCCAAAATAAAATATGTTATCATTGAACCCAAAAAAATAAAATATATATCTACCGTACGAATATTACGTCTGCCGTCGATCAGACTTCGAACGGCCATAACTATTTGTTTTCAAATCGTTTTTCGTCACATAATAGGTCGATTTGTATGTTTTCGACGAGAGTAACACAATTCGTGTAGAGAGAATTTTCATCCGAAGTAAGACGTACATATTACAGGCAAAAATATAAAACTTTAAAGTATCATAACTTTTGACTGGGAGATCGAAACAAGCTCCAGTTTGAGCCAAAATGACCGTATGGAAAAGTACTTCGGGATAAACGTTTCACCGTTTGACGGACTTCCCAAATTTTTAGAATCGCAAAAAAACGATGTTTCGACCTCCAAATTTTACTTTTGGTAAAAAAAAAAAAAATTTATCAAATATTTAATGTACCAATAATAAATTTACTATTTTAAATAACATAATACTTTAACAAATTTTAAGGATAGAAATTTGGAATTTTGATATATATCGACAACTGAGTTAATTTATTTTAATTTTTTGTTAATTTTGAAATTTCGATTGGAAGGACCGTCAAAATTTTGACAGTCCTAAAAATTTCGACATATATTTTTAGGACTGTCAAAATTGTGACAGTCCTAGTATAAAGTAGGACTGTCAAAATTGTGACAGTCCTAAACTTTACCCACTGTCTGTAAGCACAGTTATATGTAAGTTTAGGACTGTCACAATTTTGACAGTCCTAGTATTTACTAGGACTGTCACAATAGTGACAGTCCTAAACTTTACCCACTGCAGAATTTAACATTCATGACTGTTGAAATGCCTACAGTCCTATATAAATTTAGGACTGTAGAAAATTCTACAGTCCTTAATATACATAGGACTGTCGATTTTCCTACAGTCCTAAATCTATATAGGACTGTAGGAAAATCTACAGTCCCGCCCGATACTGCTCGACATTGTCGACGATTCTCGACATTTTATGACCTAAAATCGTGTTCGATTCTCGACATTGTCGACTTTGGGAGCCATCGACAAGGAGGACGAAGTCTCGGAGAGTTGGAGAGTTCCGCCGGCGGTAGAGGGGAGGGCTCCGGTGGGGTGGGGAGGGTTTGGGAGAAGGGTTTGGGAAAGTGGGCTAGCCCCAAGTAAAATAATGGGCTAGTGTGAATAAACTTTGCTCAATCCTGGGCTAGCCTCAATCCTGGGCTAGCCCCAAGTAATATGTGCAGTGCCCTTATCAAAAGCCTTATTGGTTCATCGGAACATAGTTTCTGATAGTTCAAAGGATCAATTTCCTTGAGCAATGCTGCTGTCATCTTTCAGGAAGCATCTTTCCCCTGGAGAAATTTGCCAGGGCATTCTAATTTAGAAGCTCCTCTTTCATTGGAGAAAACATTTGATTCTTGAGGTTTTAGCCATCCCTCCATAGAGATCCCAAAATTTGTAAACCATGATGCGAAAAATAAATAGCACTTGTATATCTATTTGAAAAATCTCAAAAATGGAGTGCCCCCCTTCACCATCTGCCTTTCGAGAAATTATTGGATGTGCCGGACATAATCTACCCTTCACATTCCAACTGTTGGATTACCATGAGGATGTGCTATACAATCTAACGATTCGGTTCATTCGGTTGAACCGAACCGACATAGTAAAATTCTGAAAATTCAAAACTGAAACCGAACCGAAATTAGTCATAACCGAAACCGAATCGATAATCTATTTGGTTTATTCAATTGGACTATCTTTATTGTTTTATGGACCAGACACAAAAGTTAAAATTGTGATTAAATTATCTTACAAATTACTAATTTTATGCATATGTTTGTTGTATTTCAAAGTTGGACCCAAAGTTAAATTAGTTGTTAGATTATCAAAGTTGGACTTTAAAACACACAAATAAATTTGTTATTTTTAAAATATACACATTTTTAATCATAAAATATGTATAAAATTGAGTGTACTTAATAATTACATAAGTCTTATTCGGTTTTAGATTTTGGACTGAAATCCAAAACTGAAATCGAATAAAAAAAAAAATTCAAAATCGAGACCGGATTGACTCTTTTTTTTAAACCGAACCGAATTCTCGGTCCAAAACCGAATAATGCCCACCCCTATGTCTCCGCATATGTAGCCTTCAATCTCCGTAATAAAAATATAAAATATTTGAGGCAATAATCTTGCATCAATACAAAAAAATTCAACAGAACACTATAGCATTTGTAAATGTTTAATGTATACCACACTAAGCCCAGCCAAGAAAAGTTCAGAAATATTGGCTAAAGTTTAACAAAGTAGAGGAGGTGATGCTATGATGCGCAATAGAACGTTGCTCCTCTGTGTTAAACTCATGCTTCACTGTGTCAAGCTCATTTATTTACACTATAGTCATCAGTTTGCACCAGGTTCACTTCGAACAGAGAACTATTGTTGCTACTATTGAGTGGCAAATCTAGCAACGGATTGTCGTTCTTCAAAGCACTGCTGCAGAGCAGATCCAACTTCATCTTCTTGCTTGATCCACCCATGTCCTCTTCGGAGCATCGAGGCATTTTCACCGGAACGAATGCTACTCTTTTACTTGATTCACTTTGAAGTTATGAAGGCTTGGGGATGGGAAGTGGAGTCCAGATTCAGTTATTCGTGTAGCCAATTCGTCTGCAGACAGATTTGTTGGGTCCAGCCTGAATTTTGTGAACTTTGGAGCCCAAATATGGTCAAAGATTTGATTTGATATAATATAAAAATCTACATTAAATGTAAGATTTGATTAAATTTCAAATTTTTATCAAATATTTAATTTGACCATATTTGGACGTCCATAATTGGTGTTGAAATATTTTAGGTGGAATATGATTCTTATTTTAAGATTTTCTATTTAGAAAAATCATATTATGACCTAAAATAGGATTTCTCATCCTATAAATATAGGAGGAGGGAGCATAGCACAAGTTGGAGATTCGGGGTGCTCGTCCACAGGAAATATAATAGAAAATTCGTACTTTGCTCTTAGGACTTCGTCATCCAAGACAGAAGGAAGAAATAAATCTGATCGAGGAGTCGTCGTCTTCGTTCAGGGAGATTGCTACGGGTTGGTGAGTGATTTCAATTGTAATATTTTTCTTTTCTTCTTGAGTGTGTTTAGGGGGTTGAATCTATTAGGACAAAGGGTTCAACATTGATTTTATCAATCTTGTAATTTTATATGAGTTATAAAGGTTGTGATTTGTCCAGGTGACGTAGTCACCTCCGTATACTTATCTTTATCTGTGCTTGGTGTTCGTTAGACAGGAATTTGTTATCTCAGGTGGGTTGGCCTAAATTTTTTGCTGTGGACACTCGCAGACACGATGTCAGAACGTTTGCAGGACGTGCCTGATTTTCAACATTTGGTATCAGAGCTACTGGTTTTGGTTCAGGCAACTATGTCAATGGAGCAAATGAACACTCGTATGATCACCCTCACAAGGAAAAATTGGACGATTTGGAAGCCAAGGATGGAGGATCTTCTCTGGTGCAAGGACTTGCATGGTCCGTTGGAGGACGACAACGCTAAACCATCGGATAAAGCTGCTGAAGACTGAAAACGAATGGATCGGAAGGCCGTTGGATTCATCCGCCAATGGCTGGACGCCTCGGTGTTTCACCGCGTGTCCATAAGAGTTCGACAAAAGCATTGTGGGAGAAGCTGCATTCATTGTACGAAAGGAAGACGACTGGCAACAAGGCATTTCCGATTCGCCAATTCATCAACTCGAAGTACACGGAGGGTGCCCCAGTGGCACAACATCTGAACGAGGTTCTTACCAATCAGTTGTCTACGATGAAGATGATGATTGATGATGAGCTTCAGGATCTTTTGCTTTTGAGTTCTCTGCCGAAAAGCTTGGAGACGGTGGTGGTGTCAGTGAGCAACTCCACGCCTGGTGGAGTTGTTACGACGGAGGTAGTCAAAAGTAGCTTGTTAAACGAGGAGATCCGGCGTAAGTGAAATCGTTGCAGGAGTCCGCTCTGGTGGCTTCCTACGGAAAGGGAAGGCCCAAGTCACATGCGAGGACGGAGAGTTCTCGGGATCCTGCGACTGTGGATCGCAAGGAGGGTTGCTATCACTGTGACAAAAGGGGTCATATCAAGAGGAACTGCATAAAGCTCATGTAGGAACCTTAAAGGGGGTAAATATGGTCAAACTAATAAATCAAGCACAAATGATTAATAATAGACAATTTAAAAATTAAGTGTGCAAGAAGTAAAGCAATAAGAATACTGACACCCGATGTATCCCGGTATCCTCCTCGAGGCACTCCAGTCCCGGAAACTCTTGTCCTACTTGAATCCACTATAAGCAAAATAGTTACACGACGAGCTTTGATCCGAAGGCCCGTTGACTTCTTACACAAGAGTTTTGATCTGAAGGCTCTCTAACTTTACACAAGCTTTGATCCGAAGGCTTGTACACTTCAACCTCTTACAAGATGGTTTTGATCTTCTTACAACAAATATATAGATCGAACTTTTACAACTCAAGAACACTCTAACACAATTTGTAGATAGACAAATGAAAGCTTTGGTGGAGTATTTGTGGATGGCCTTTGGTAGATTAAAAATTTTAGACTCAAAGGGATCAACCTTGAAAGAAGGGGTTCAAGGCTTTATATAGGCCAATACAAAGAAATAGCAAAAATGCAACTTTCAGTCCGCGAACGGTATTGTGGCCGCCCTTGCTCAATTTGGATCAGACCTTGATGCACCGGAGGAGAACTGCTAATGCTTCATGCCTGGAACCTAATTGGAACAATCTTGAAATCTACAGGAAAAAAACGCTCACTTCGCTCGCCTTTCTTCAAAAATGATATCCGTGGGAATCTCATAAGATCCTCTTGACTGTTACTCAAAAGGTCCAATTATGTACGTATATTGGACCTTTTGAGACAATTATAGATCCTGGAGGGTAGTTCTGACTTTCAGTTCGTAATGAGAAGAATAGCTTGCTTCCATGAACTTCCCTGACCCAATCACAATGGCATAACCTGAACTCTGTTCGAAAGCGGCAGATTGTTCAGTTATTAAGCTTGAGATGGGGGGTTAAAAGCTATTACTTCCCGGCACGGTCACCTCACTCCGCTCGCCTTCGGGCGCCTCTACCAAAATAGATTATTTGGTAGAGAGAATAGCGAAGTGAGTGGCATCAGTGTGTGGTTGACCTTGAACCTTTACCGCCGGTATACTACAGTATACCGTCGGTATACCGGTCTGCAATAGAAAGGGCTATAAATATGACCGTTGGGATCATTTAATGCACATAATTCAACCATTGGATTTTCAACTGTGATGAACCAATATATCGTCGGTAACCGTCGGTATGCCAGTCCAAACGACAGAGAGCAACATTTATATAAAATCAGTATACCGTCAGTATACCGTCGGTATGTCAATTTTCAGCCGAAAATGATTTTGGATTATTTTCTACCATAGCTTTCGATTTTGCCATCCATTTCTTGTGTTTACAATTATTCCTAAGACTCATTACAGACTCTAGACAGACTAAAACAGGTGCAGACTTCTTCAGAGTCTGAAAATAATGATGGCATAGTGTAACCCTCCTGATTTTTCAGAAATTTTTAATTTGAATTTTTCACAATTTTCTGTAATTTTCTGGAATTTTTCTGTAATTAAAACTAAGGTATTTTGTGATTAAAAGATTTTTAAATGGTGTTAATTAATATTAAAATATTATGAAAATAATATTTTCTGGTGTAAAATGAAAAACTGGACATAGGATAATTTTCTGTGAATTTATTGGACTCCGAAAATATTTTTAAAGCCCCAAAAACTAATGTATTTTTTAAACCAAAATAAACCCTGACTGAACCCGGTTTATTTGGAAATAAACCAAACTAAACCGACCCAAACCGCTATCAAACCGAACCGGACCAACCCAGCCTTAATAGGTCGGGTCAGGTCGGATCCGAATCGAACCCGACCCGAACCCGAAACCCTAACCAAAACCCTAATCCTAATCCGACTTCTATTCCGCGGCAGCGCCCCTATTTAAACCGCCGTATCCGTCGGAACCCTAATCCCTGCTGCCCTGCCCTAGCCGCCTCCCTTATCGACTAGCTCCGTCGCTCGCCTCTGTCTCCCTCTCCCCGCTCCATCGCCTTCGTCCCCGGCCATCCCCGCTCGACCCGCCTGTGCAACCCCCTCTCCGTCGACCTCCTCGACTCCCTCTCCTCCGCCCAGCCCCGCTCGACCCGCCTGTGCAACCCCCTCGCCGCCGACCTCCTCGACTCCCTCTCCTCCACCTAGCCCCGCTCGACCCGCCTGTGTAACCCCCTCGCCGCCGACCTCCTCGACTTCCACCTTCCCTCCGCCCTAGCCCAGCCCAGCACCACCACCATCACCCCCTTCCCCCTCGAGCCCGACCCTCCACCACCGCAGCAGCCATCTCCGCTTCGCTTGAGCCGCCCGCAGCCCCAGCCCCGACCTCGTCGACCCCCCCGCGGCGCGTCAACCTCGCCGCCTCAGCCCAGCGTAGCCCTAGCTCTGACACAGCGGACACGGACACAGCAGAATCAGGACACGGCAGCTCTCTGAACCCGGACACAGTTATTCGTGTCGCCTCCCGGACACGAAGAATCAGGTTCCACGGAGTCCTGTTCAGGTAACCCGTTCTCTCCTCGTTGCCCCGTTTTCCGTTCCGTCAGTTGTGACGCGTAGACTGTGTGACCCTCTCGATGCCCATGCAACCCGCTCGGTACGTCGCGTCCTATGGCGATCGCGAACCGCGATCCAAAAACAGAAAAATCAATACCCCGTTTTTCCCCAGAACTGAGTATGTCCCGCCAAACGGGACGACTTGGTCGCGTGCGGTCTTCACCGAAACGTGTGCGCCGTTGATACGGAAGTGCGAAATTTCGCAGATGTTGATTTGGATGTGCGTGCACACTGGAATCAACGCGTATCCGTCGACAACGTCCCGTATCCGCCTATTCTGGAATACGTCATAACTTCGTGTACACATGTCGGATCGAAACAAAATTTGCACCATCGGACTCGTAGCAATACGCTGGTCCTGTGAACCAAGTTTGGTTCGATTCTGAGAACGTTGACAAAATCGCGTATCGTGGGCCCCGCGGCTCCACTTGACGGGCGATTTTGTGATCGGCTCATCGGAATCCAATTCTGGAAGTTTCGTTGGGTTCGTATCATCGTTCCTGACTTGTTGACACTAAGTTTGACGAATTTGGAGACCTTTGACCCTGACACATTTTTCGGTGCGAAGCGGTCCACATGTGGACCCCGCTTTGACCAAAAACTGTCGTTTTTGCCCTTGTGTCCAAATTGGACTCAAGGACAGGCGTTTCTAGCTATTTGATGTCTTCTGAATCTGATGGTGATGTTTATTTCAGCAACCGGAGGAGTACTTGCAAATCACACTGAGACCAAAGCTACAGTTGGAGCCAGAACCACAAGCAAGTGTACCTTGCCAAAACTTGTAGTTCTTGTTACTTATTTCCTTGGCTTATATATATATATATATATTGTGGTACATGCTTGACCTAGGACCGTGTGACTTACTTAGCGTCCGATTAATAGTCGGGTGCCAACACCGTACGCGGAGTTGTGTAACGTCACATAGAGATGGATATCGTGACCCTTTACATTCTCGTACTTGTCTTATCAAGTACGTTATACCCAGGACACTTGACACTATTCATGAGACAGAATCTTCCTGAGATATTCATGGTGATTCTGTATAGGATACAGGTTTTATGACATAGACATTATATTCATAGATATTATATGACTTATTGCATTAGCTATGATCCTGCGTGACATGTACATGAGACGTTGTGGACATGAGACGCATGATTACATTGGGTGGAGAGAGACACAGGCTACAGGTTGATTATATTATGCCGGCGTCGTAGTCTCTCTCCGAGCTAGACAACCACATGATATCACTGCTACCGGCTCCCCGACACAGAGCTTGTAGTGGTTTCAGCCTGAGTTCTAGTGCTGCTCTCATCTTGCATTTCACTTAGCTTGTTATATAGTTACCCTATTGTTTCATTTATTGCTAGAGAGTCACACAGGCTACAGGTTGACTATATTATGCTGGCGTCTTAGTCTCTCTCCGAGCTAGACAACTACATGATATCACTGCTACCGGCTCCCAGACACAGAGCTTGTAGTGGTTTCAGCCTGAATTTTAGTGATGCTCTCATCTTGCATTTCACTTAGCTGATTATATAGTTTACCCTATTTACTCATTTATTTTCTGTACTGCATTATTATGGCTTGAGTTATTTTGTACCTTGCTATGTCCCCTGAGGACCTGGATCCGGATTATGTCTCCAGGATTTGCAGACGAGATCGACCCCGAGGTATACGGGACAGGAGCATTAGCAGGAGCATTATCAGGAGCGGGCACTGGAGCAGTACCAGATCCTGTAGACGAGTGATCTCTGAGGGTATCTTCTGAGTATATACTGTTCCATACTCAGTATTTGTTGTGGTTATCTTTATTCTTGTATCTTGACAGATGTAACAGACTCATTATCGGGTTATTTTTCGAGTTTACATTTTATTGAGATTGATCTTGCTTTCTGATTCTGATAATTGTTGTATTCATATCTGTGGATGAGATTAGTATATTTAGACCATTATTGTTGTACTACAGCTTAAGTATGCCCCGATGGATCCATTGAATTGGGTTTGTCCATCGGTGTGTGCTGCTGGCCATTGCCACGTGTCTAGTCCCTCGATATTTTGGGACTGGAGCGTGACACATAGCTTGGCTTCTTCCCTTGATAGATGATGATTTTTTCCTTGACGGCAGTTGTCGTGAGATACCCAGATTGTGAAATCTGAATACCTTTCGGGGGCTTCGCCCCCGAGGGTGCTTGGATCCGGAGATGTCGTAGGCGGTTGAGAGAAATCTTGTAGGATGACGCCATCTTTGGCCCATCATGATTTCTTTATTGCATATGTCCATGTTTGATCTTGTTTATTGCTTTTCTGCAAATAAAAGTTAGGCAAACAAAGCTTAGCAAGTATGATAACATTTGATGCATATTTGGACTATGCTAAGTTTAAGTATTAAAAGTAGTGATAGCATGAATATTAGTGATGTCATAATGTTAAATAGAATAGATTAACCATGTTCAAAAATATAGTTAGATCATTGGGCTAACAGCTCAAAGCTAAGAAGGCCAAAGGCAAGGATGATCAGGAGGATCTCACGGCTATGGGAGATCTCATCATCGCAGCAACCAACGCAGAGGAACATTGTGGCATGTAGCATGTGGCATGATGGCGAATGGGTCATGGACATGGGTATGTCGTATCACGCCACTCCATATAGGAGGATCTTCACGTCATACCATGGTGGCATGTTTGGACTTGTGAAGATGGGCAACAAGAGGACGGCTGCAGTTGTAGGCATCGGTGATGTGCACTTGACAACGGAGCTTGGTGAGAAGCTCGTTCTTAAGGATGTGTGACATGTACCGAGTTTGCGCTACAACTTGGTTGCGGTAGGGAGGCTAGCGAATGATGGTTATCGCAGTTTGTTTAGGAACAAAGATTATATGCTTACGAAGGGTTCCCAACAGCTGGCCCGAGGAGATTTATATTGTGACATATATAGGCTCAAGCCGCTGAATTATACAGGCAGGCTAAAGACATCAGATGGAGGCTCGAGGGATATTCGACAGGAGTTGGATCGTCGAAAACTTGCTGATGAGGGGCTTTGAGATACTTTGAGGATTACGGAGGATTCGGTTCGTCGAGACAAAACGACGAATGATGATGAGCCAAAGATTGAGGGTCAGTATGTCGGTCCCATGACAACTGGTCGGTCTCTAGGTGGGGGTTACTTCACTGATCCGATTTTGGCGACGGGTGGTTTGCCAAAGCTTCACGGAGTGTAAACACCCGAAAATTTTCAAAATTTAAAAACAAATTTTCAGGATTTTTCTGGAATTTTTAACTAATTAAAATAAATATTCTTCAGAGGATAAATATTTTTAAGTATTTTATTAAATATTATGAAAATAATATTCTTGAGTGTAAAATAAAGAATTAGACATACTGTAATTTTTCTAGAATTTATTGAACCCAAAAACTAATTTTAAATACCAAAAAATATAGTTTTAAATAAAACCAGATTAAACCGAACCAAACCAAGACTAAAATAAACCGAACCAACCTAAACCCACCCAATCCTATTGGATCGGGTCGGATCTGAACCCGACCCGACCCACTACCTGACCCGACCCGTTAGCTGCTGCACAGTAACCTCAGAACTCTCGATCCCGACCGCTCCTCTCCGCCGCTTTATCTACCCCAAACGCCCGTTACTCCGACTCCCCAACCGTTCCGCTGCGACCTGTCGACTTTTCAGCCTCCAACCGCCAACCTTTCTCCTCCGTGAACGGCTGCCGTGCACCCCTATAAAACCCCCGTCGAACACCCCGCTGCCACCACCACCACGAACTCTGGCATCCAACGACGACCCGAGCCACCCTAAGCTCCCCTCAGTGGCCACCGAGCTCCGGCCGACCCGACCTCCCCGCCGACCAGCAGCCACCGCAGCAACCGCCGCCACCGCCGTGCCTCGCCGCGTCGTCCTGTCGCAAACATCATCAAGGTACCCGTCTTCCCGCTCGCGTAACTCTCTTTACGTAAATTCGTATTTCGTTCTGTCGAATCCTACACGTAGACTGCGTGACTCCCTCGAAACCCGTGCAATCAGTTCGGCGTATCGTGACCTGTGTCGGTCGCAAACCGCGATGCAAAAACAGGAAAAAAAAATCCTATTTCTGAAAATCAAAAATTGGTCCCGAACTCACAAGTTCACGACCGTTTTACGTGCAACCTGTTAATTATTTCTAAAATTTACTTGAACAGTAATTTAGACCATATAACCAACTTTTAAAACCCTGTTGTAGTTTAATTTATTGTGTTGTAGATTGTAATTATTTTGCGGGTGAAATTGACCAAAAATTTGGTCTTTAACAAACCCAAATTTTCCCAGAATTTGGTGCGCCCCGCTAAACGAGGCGACTTGGTCGTGTGAGAATTTCACTGAAAGGTGCGCACCGTCAATACGATGTGTGAAATTTGGCAAAAGTTGATTTGGATGTGCGTACACAACGGAATCAATGGGTATATGTCGACAACGTCCCGTATTGACCATGTTCTGAAACTCGTTGTAACTTCGTGTGCTCGTCGTTTCGAAATAAAACTTGCGCCATCGGACTCGTAGCATTACGTCGGTCCTGTGACCCAAGTTTGGTTCGATTCTGAGAACGTTGACAAAATCCCGTATCGTGGGCCCCACGGCTCCACTTGACGGACGATTTTGTGATCGGCTTATCGGAATTCAGTTCTGGATATTCCGTTGGGTTCGCATCGTCGTTCTGGAGTTGTAGACACTAAGTTTGACGAATTTGGAGAACTTTGTCTCTGGCATATTTTTCGGTGCGAAGTGGACCACATGTGGACCCCGCTTTGACCAGATCACTGTCAATTTTGCCCCTGCGTCCAAATTTGACTTATGGATAGTCAATCCTAGCTATTTTATATCTTCTGAGAATGATGGTAGTGTTTATTTCAGCATCCGGAGGAGTACCTGAATATCTTGATGTTACTGAAACAATTGAAGAAATTCAAAACCCAGGCAAGTGTATCTTGCCAATCTTGCAGTATTTGCTTCATATTATTATCTTGATTTATTTATGTGCTATATCTGTTCAACCTAGGACCGTGTGATGTTGCTTAGCGTCCGAATAAGATTCTTGTGTCAATGCCGTAGGTGGAGTTGTGTAACGTCGCCTAGAGATTTATATCGCGACCCTATACATTTTCGTGCTTACATTATCAAGTACGTCATACTATAGGACACTTGACACTGTTCATGAGACAGAATCTTCCTGAGATATTCATTGTGATTCTGTATAGGTTACAGGATTCGTGACATAGATATTACATATGCTTAGCTATCATTATGACTCACTGCATCAGTTAAAGGTCATGATCTTGCGTGTCATGGACATGAGACGTGTGATTACATTGGGTGGGAAGAGGCACACAGGCTACAGGCTGATTTTATATATATATTTATTATTGTGAGGCTCTAGACTCTACATCAGAGCTAGGCACTCTACTAGTGATATAACTGCTACCGGCTCCCCGACACAGAGCTTGTAGTAGTCTCAGCCTGAGCTCTAGTGATGCTCTCATTTTACATATCACTTAGCTGGTTACATAGCTTGCCGTATTGATACATTATTATATACTGCACTTATTTGGCTTGAGTTATTCTTGTACCTTGCTATGTCCCCTAAGGACCTGGAATCTGGATTATGTCCCCAGGTTTAGCAGAGGAGATCTACCCCAAGATATACGGGACAGAAGCAAGCGCTGGAGCAGTACCAGAACCAGAGGACGAGGTGATCGCCGAGGAATTCTCCTGAGTATCTGCTTTATCTATACTCAGTCATTTCTGTTGTTAGACTCTTATTCCTGTTTATTGAACTGATGTATCAAACTCACTATCGGGTTGTTCCCCGAGACTTTTATTGAGACTTGTTGATTATTATTTTATCTTGATTATTTGATATTGATGGTATTTATCTTCTGTGGATGAGATTAGTGTCATAGACCCTTATAGTCGTTTTACAGCTTAAGTACACCCTGATGGGTCCATTAAATTGGGTTTGCCCATTGGAGTGTGCTGCTGGCCATTGTCACGTGGCTAGTCCCTCGATATTTTGGGACTATGGCGTGACATGGTTTTTTTGGTGGCCCATGCAGGTCAACGACTAAATTTTTTTGGTTTCAACTAAGGAACCGAGCAAGCCTGCAATAAGGATAGGATAAGTTATAGGATCTCATCCACTGGATTGAATCGTTCTTTATCTCTATATCGGATTCGAATTAATTTCTTGACTTGCATCCTGCCTTGATTACCCTGTGCGCCTTTTATAGTTTATTTTGGATGTAGAATAATGAATCCACAAGCAAGCAACGAGACTCCTGCAGGAACACCACAAGGTGTTGTGGTCACCTACGAAGATGAAGTGACACCAGAAGATAGAGATCAATCATCTCAACAAGGCAATCAAGCAGATCAGCTCGCCTCGAGGATACAGCAAGACGATATTCCACTACCACCGTAGTTTACTCCACCGATGCCTACTTTTCCACCAGGACAGCTTATAGACGGACAGCAGATGTTCCAAATGTTCTACGCAATGATGCAAGTCCAACAGCAGGTTTATCAAGAGGTCCAGCAACAGCAGATGGCACAACCACAAGGACGCGGACAAGCTTTTGCGATAACAATGGAGGACGCACAGACTCATGGAGTAGGGAATACGCGTAAGATTTAATTTTTATCATAGCTATCTATCCCTAGTAATGCCATAGCACGTGCCGGTTAATTCCTTTCCCTAGCCTAAAAATCTAGTATTTTGAACTTTTTAGGACTTGATACCCAAGTTTTCCTAAGCTGTAGTTGATCCTTGCTCTAATCAGACTCTTTTACTCTTGAATTACTTATATTTCATTGTCTAGGAAAATGTTTTTATTCCTTCCCTACATATTCTGTTTAACCCTCACACTTTCTCTCGATTCTGCTTATTCATTATTCTTTATCCTTTGTGTCTTGCTACAAGCATATTTTGCAATTGTGTCATCTCTTCTGACCGATTATGTTTCGTTATTCTTTGATTGCGAGGATGCAATTCTCTTAAGGAGGGTAGATTGTAAACACCCGAAAATTTTCACAATTTAAAAACAAATTTTCAGAATTTTTCTGAAATTTTTAACCAATTAAAATAAATGTTCTTCAGAGGATAAATATTTTTAAGTATTTTATTAAATATTAAAATATTATGAAAATAATATTTTTGAGTGTAAAATAAAGAATTAGACATACTGTAATTTTTCTAAAATTTATTGGATCCAAAAATATAGTTTTAAATAAAACCAGATTAAACCGAACCAAACTAAGACTAAATAAACCGAACCAACCTGAACCCACCTAATCCTATTGGATCGGGTCGGATCTGAACCCGACACGACCCACTACCCGACCCGAGCGGTTAGCTGCTGCATAGTAACCTCAGAACTCTCGATCCCGACCGCTCCTCTCCGCCGCTTCATCTCCCCAAAACGCCTGTCGCTCCGACTCCCCGACCGTTCCGCTGCGACCCGCCGACTTCCCAGCCTTCAACCGCCGACCTTTCCCCTCCCTGAACGGCCGTCGTGCAACCCTATAAAACCCCCATCGAACACCCCGCTGCCACCACCACTTCTCCACCACCACCACCACGAACTCCGACATCCAGCGACTGTCACGACCCGATTCCGTAGAATCGTTTGAGGCGTCCCCCGAATCGTGACCGCCGTGCGGGCCTGGGGTTGCGCCCGCACAAGGCTTTAATGATTTGCATAGCAAGCACATATTCAGAGTACGCAGATAAATTGAAACAGATTTGAAATATGGAAAAGTTCTCTTTATTGATAATGAACATCTATTACAAACTCCTGAACGAGTCAGCTAATATGCCGCACGGGCTTACAAAAGAGTTGACTCAAAATGAGATAGCAGTCCTGTACATTACATCCCTTTATAACTTCAAAATGATAAAGACCTCCGGGCTGGAGGACGGCTTTGCCACGAAGCTGCATTGTATATAAAGTTGCAAGCTTCTATCTTCGAGTACTTCAAAAGCGGCGCGATCAGAGGATGCGCCTACAGCTGGACTGGATTCAGGAAAGACGACTTCGGCTCCTCGCTCGGTTCGCCTTGGTGCGGAGAACCTGTTTCAACGAGGGTCAGCATGTCGAAACATACTGGTGAAGGCGAGCTAACCGAACTATACCAATCAACACGTTGTTTTAATGAAGCATGCATATTTGTGGGTTTCTATCTTGCCTTAGTTCATTTACAAGTAAGCAGCATATAGAATTTACTGAAATGAACATGCCACCGTTCGGTGGATTTTACCTGACCGTCTGAATTACCTGCACAATACTTACCTTGCCTTCCCTGCCACGAAGACACAAGTTAGTTTGCAACAGGTTTAAATATACAAGATGATCACTAGCTTGGTTGCCATAATGGACGATAGTCTTTGACGAGAATGGTGTGCAACGAAAGTACAAAGGACGTTACAAGCCATTCCGCCAAGAACAAGAGACTAAACAATAGGTCTCGTCCGGACCGGATCGATGCCAGTGCCCCAGCATCGTCCGCAAGACCGTTACCTTGTGCACAAGTTGTCCATGATCGAACAATATTAAAGTAACAATTTATTGCAGTTGAGGCAACAAGAATGCAATTTGAGGCAACAAGAGTACAAGACAAGCATTTGTATAAGACAAGCAACAATTCATGATTTATTCCCAAACGAACAAGCATGCAGTTTAGTATCCGTTCATGAAGTTATTGACAAGCATAATGAACCAAGTCTATTCTCTTTTATCTTGGTTTCTTTTATTATTACTTGGTATCGTTTGATCGGGGCAAAGAAGAGTGCAAGATTTATTTAGATGTGAAGCTTGGAAGCAGGGCTAGCTAATCGGGTTGGTAGCCACTCACTTAGATTGTTGGAAGGAAGAAGGAAAGAGGCGCTTCACGACTCTGCTCGCAAGCCGCCTACTGCTCGTTCACCTGCAACACGAACAGCTCGATCAATATTCTTCCACTCTTTCCAATCTCGGAATTGAAATGCAGTGCAATGAACGAAAACAATGAAAACCATTAAAACCGTTCAAGAAAAACAAGCAAATCCCAAAACCAACTCAAAGCACGAAAGCAACAAGCGACATCGAAAATCGAGGCAATAAAAGATAGCAGCGGAGAGGTCCCTCCTGACTCTGCCGCTAAGTCGATCCCGGGGGCACGGTCCACTGAATATGGGAATCGATTCCGAAAAAATAAATCCATAACGAGGACGAGTTCTTAATTCAATCTATCCCGATCGAACGATACCGTCTTGTGTTTCTTAGCCGCGATCCCCGCACCGGGGGAACGGGGCGCTACAGCGACGACCCGAACCACCCTGAGCTCCCCTCAGCGGCCATCGAGCTTCGGCGACCATCCTCCGGCTGACCCCGACCTCCCCGCCGACCAGCAGCCACCGCAGCAACCGCCGCCACCGCCGTGTCTCGCTGCGTCGTCCCGTCGCAAACATCATCAAGGTACACGTATTCCCGTGCGCGTAACTCTCTGTACGTAGATCCGTATTTCGTTCTGTCGAATCCTACGCGTAGACTGCGTGACCTCCTCGAAACTTGTGCAATCAGTTCGGCGTATCGTGACCTGTGTCGGTCGCAAACCGCGATACAAAAACAGAAGAAAAAAACCTATTTCTGAAAATCAAAAATTTGTCCCAAACTCACAAGTTTACGACCGTTTTGTGTGCAACCTGTTAATTATTTCTAAAATTTACTTGAACAGTAATTTAGACCATATAGCCAAGTTTTAAAACCCTGTTGTACTTTAATTTATTGTGTTGTAGATTGTAATTATTTCGCAGGTGAAATTGACCAAAAACTTGGTCTCTAACAAACCCAATTTTTTCCAGAATTGGGTGCGTCCCGCTAAACGAGACGACTTGGTCGTGTGATAATTTTACCGAAAGGTGCGAACCGTCAATACAGATGTGTGAGATTTCGCGAAAGTTGATTTGGATGTGTGTGTACAACGGAATCAACGGGTATCTGTCGACAATGCCCCGTATCGACCCTGTTCTGAAACTCGTTGCAACTTCGTGTGTGCTCGTCGTTTCGAAACAAAATTTGCGCCATCGGACTCGTAGCATTACGCTGGTCATGTGACCCAAGTTTGGTTCGATTCTGAGAACATTGACAAAATTCCGTATCGTGGGCCCTACGGCTCTATTTGACGAACAATTTTGTGATCGGCTTATCAGAATCCAGTTCTGGACATTCTGTTGGGTTCGCATCGTCGTTCTGGACTTATAGACACTAAGTTTGACAAATTTGAAAAACTTTATCTCTGGCACATTTTTCGGTACGAAGTGGGCCACATGTGGACCCCGCTTTGACTAGAAACTGTCAGTTTTGCCCCTGTATCCAAATTGGACTTATGGATAGGAAATCCTAGCTATTTCATATCTTCTGATAATGATGGTAGTATTTATTTCAACATCCGAAGGAGTACCTGAAGATCTTGTTGTTACTGGAACAATTGGAGAAATTTAAAACCCAGGCAAGTATACATTGTCAATCTTGCAGTATCTGCTTCATATTATTATCTTGATTTTATGTGCTATACATGTTCAACCTAGGACCCTGTGACGTTGCTTAGCGTCCGAATAAGATTCGGGTGTCAACGTCGTACGCGGAGTTGTGTAACGTCACCTAGAGATTGATATCGCGACCATATACATTTTTATGCTTGCATTATCAAGTACGTCATACCATAGGACACTTGACACTGTTCATGAGACAGAATCTTCCTGAAATTTTTATGGTGATTCTGTATAGGTTACAGGATTCGTGACATAGATATTATATATGCTTAGCTATCATTATGACTCACTGCATCAGTTAGAGGTCATGATCTTGCGTGTCATGGACATGAGACGTGTGATTACATTGGGTGAGGAGAGACACACAGGCCACAGGCTGATTTTATATATATATATTTATTATTGTGAGGCTCTAGACTCTACATCAGAGCTAGGCACTCTACTAGTGATATAACTGCTACCGGCTCCCCGACACAGAGCTTGTAGTAGTCTCAGCCTGAGCTCTAGTGATGCTCTCATTTTGCATATCACTTAGCTGGTTACATAGTTTGTCTTATTAATATATTATTATATACTTCACTTATTTGGCTTGAGTTATTCTTGTACCTTGATATGTCCCCTGAGGACCTGGAATCCGGATTATGTCCCCAGGTTTAACAGAGGAGATCTACCACGAGATATACGGGACAGAAGCAGGCGCTGAAGCAGTACCAGAACCAGAGGACGAGGTGATCGCCGAGGAATTTTCCTGAGTATCTGCTTTATCTATACTCAGTCGTTTATGTTGTTAGACTCTTATTCCTGTTTATTAAACTGTTATATCAAACTCACTATCGGATTGTTCCCCGAGAATTTAATTGAGACTTGTTGATTATTATTTCATCTTGATTATTCTGATATTGATGGTATTTATCTTCTGTGGATGAGATTAGTATCATAGACCTTTATACTTGTTTTACAACTTAAGTACACCCTGATGGGTCCATTAAATTAGATTTGCCCATTGGAGTGTGCTGCTGGTCATTGCCACGTGGCTAGCCCCTCGATATTTTGGGACTAGGGCGTGACATAGTTTTTTTGGTGGCCCATTTAGGTCAACGACTAAATCGTTTCGGTTTCAACTAAGGAACCGAGCAAGCCTGCAATAAGGATAGGATAAGTTACAGGTATCTCATCCACTGGATTGAATCGTTCTTGAGCTCTATATCGGATTCGAATTAATTTCTTGACTTGCATCCTGCCTTGATTCCCCTGTGCGCCTTTTATATTTTATTTTGGATGTAGAATAATGAATCCACAAGCAAGCAACGAGACTCCTGCAGGAACACCACTGTCACGCCCCGGCGCCCGGGTTGGGGCCGCTCGGCCGGACCACCGCCTCGCTCGCCCCGGTAGGCCGGATTGAACCGGACGCGAACCACCGTGCCTCGGCGCACCGGACGCGCACCACTGCGCCTCGACGCCTGTCCTGCGGGTGAGAGGAAGGGATGGCCCGTTTGGATACCGGAACGTGATGCCGTGCGAGCATGGGGTTGCGCCCGCACAAGGCTTCATCGTTTAAGTTTATTGGCTATCATCACATCAATCGAGTAAGCAGCGGAAAGGGACATTGTTGCAATGCAATGCACTTAGCCAACCGAGTATTTTGGGACAAATCAAGGGACTTGGGTTCTCTTTGTGCAAAGGCATCGTTCCATACATTATACCCCCTTATACGATAGCATCTCGGGACACAATCGAAACCAGGATTCCGGGTCTTAGGGACTGAGGCACGCATATCGCTCCCTCGGACGATCCAGTACCTGCAAGCAAGTAAATTGTTGATGAGTCAGCACTTTTATAAGTACTGGTGAGATAAAACAACTGAACAGAAGCAAGCATTCACTAAAACCAACACTAAGTAATCATGTTATAAAATATTACATTACTAGTGATCTTTCTAGTTTTACCTATGTTCGTTTCATGCAGCAGAAGAACGGAGTCATATTACATTATTTTGGAAACATCTTTTAAAACAGAGTTCCATATGCGATATATATACAAGCAAGCCGTTCGTTCTGTTCAGGGTGTGCGCAGCGTGTCTCGTGAGACTCCAGGGACAAATGCATAGCTAGACACATGCACATCTTAGGGGCAGTCCATCTATCCAAGCTAACACAATGAACTTAGCTATATGCAGGGCGGTCCCCGAGTATCTCAGGATCGATAGCTGTTGGACCAGCATACCAATGACTCATTCATCTGATGCTAATGGCAACTGTGACTCATTGTTGCTTTTCACTATCATGGTAGCAGCCGTGACACATGCAGTTCAGCTCTCCACCAAAAGCCATTGTCCGACCGATGCGAATGCATGAAAACACTATCAAATAAACTTTAGTATGCAGACGAGACGAACCATCAGAACAGTTATCGTTGTTGCGGGGCAAGTCAACTTATCATTTGAACACATTCAGGCACGATATGGTTCTCTCGGAGCATATGGGATAGTGAACATGTACATGCACTCTTAGACAAGCGTTTCAGGAATCTTCGTTAAGCAGACTTATTCGTTTCAAAGACAAGCTAGGTGAGTTCGTTCATTAACATGCAAGGCAGGTTCTATCATTCTCTTATGAAAATATAGTAAGCAAAAACTCAGATTATTATTAAGGCGTGCAAGAGTCAGAGAACGAAGTTCTGCATACTCACCTGATACATAATACCGACGCGGAACGGGGCATTACAACCACAAGGTGATGTGGTCACCTACGAAGATGAAGTGACACCAGAAGATTGAGGTCAATCATCTCAACAAGGCAACCAAGCATATCAGCTCGCCTCGAGAATACAACAAGACGATATTCCACTACCACCGCAGTTTACTCCACCGATGCCTACTTTTCCACCAGGACAGCTTATGGACGGACATCAGATGTTCCAAATGTTCTATGCAATGATGCAAGCCCAACAGCAGGTTTATCAAGAGGCCCAGCAACAGCAGAGGGCACCACCACAAGGACGCGAACAAGCTTTTGCTATAACAATGGAGGACGTACAGACTCATGGAGTAGCGAATACGGGTAAGATTTAAGTTTTATCATAGCTATCTATCCCTAGTAATGCCATAGCACGTGCCGGTTAATTCCTTTCCCTAGCCTAAAAACCTAGTAATTTGAACTTATTAGTACTTGATACCCAAGTTTTCCTAAGCTGTAGTTGATCCTTGCTCTAATCAGACTCTTTTACTTTGAATAACTTAGCTTTCATTGTCTAGAAAAATATTTTTATTTCTTCCCTACATATTCTGTTTAACCCTCACACTTTCTCTCGATTCTGCTTATTCATGATTCTTTATCCTTTGTGTCTTACTACAAACATATTTTGCAACTGTGTCATCTCTTCTGACCGATTATGTTTCGTTATTCTTTGATTGCGAGGACGCAATCATCTTAAGGAGGGTAGATTGCAAACACCCAAAAAAATTCACAATTTAAAAATAAATTTTCTAAAATTTTCTGAAATTTTTAACTAATTAAAATAAATGTTCTTCAGAGGATAAATATTTTTAAGTATTTTATTAAATATTAAAATATTATGAAAATAATATTTTTGAGTGTAAAATAAAGAATTAGACATACTGTAAATTTTTTTGGAATTTATTGGACCCAAAAACTAATTTTAAACACCCAAAAACATAGTTTTAAATAAAACCAGATTAAACCAAACCAAACCAAGACTAAAATAAACTGAACCAACCTGAACCCACTCAATCCTATTGGATCGGGTCGGATCTGAACCCGACCCAACCCACTACCCGACCCGACCCGTTAGTTGCTGCACAGTAACCTCAGAACTCTCGATCCCGACGGCTCCTCTCCGCCGCTTCATCTCCCTCAAACGCCCGTCGCTCCGACTCCCCGACCGTTCCGTTGCGACCCGCCGACTTCCCCGCCTCCGACCGCCGACCTTTCCCCTCCCTGAACGGACGTCGTGGACCCCTATAAAACCCCCTTCGAACACCCCGCTGCCACCACCACGAACTCCGGCATCCAACGACGACCCGAGCCACCCTGAGCTCCCCTCAGCGGCCACCGAGCTCCGGCGACCATCCTCCGGTCGACCCTGACCTCCCCGCCGACCAGCAGCTACCGCAGCAACTGCCGCCACCGCCGTGCCTCGCCACGTCGTCCTGTCGCAAACATTATCAAGGTACCCGTCTTCCCGCGTGCGTAACTCTCTGTACATAGATCCGTATTTCGTTCTGTCGAACTCTACGCGTAGACTACGTGACCCCCTCGAAACCCGTGCAATCAGTTCGACGTATCGTGACCTGTGTCGGTATTAATAGTTTGCCCTATTAATATATTATTATATATTGCACTTATTTGGCTTGAGTTATTCTTGTACCTTGCTATGTCCCTTGAGGACCTGGAATCCGGATTATGTCCCCAGGTTTAGCAGAGGAGATCTACCCCGAGATATACGGGACAGCATCAGACGCTGGAGCAGTACCAGAAACAGAGGACGAGGTGATCGCCGAGGAATTCTCCTGAGTATCTGTTTTATCTATACTCAGTCGTTTCTGTTGTTAGACTCTTATTCCTGTTTATTGAACTGCTGTATCAAACTCACTATCGGGTTGTTCCCCGAGACTTTTATTGAGACTTGTTGATTATTATTTCATCTTGATTATTCTGATATTGATGGTATTTATCTTCTGTGGATGAGATTAGTATCATAGACCTTTATACTTGTTTTACAGCTTAAGTACACCCTGATGGGTCCATTAAATTAGGTTTGCCCATTGGAGTGTGCTGCTGGCCATTGCCACGTGGCTAGTCCCTCGGTATTTTGGGACTGGGGCGTGACACGGAGCGACATTGGTTTCAGCAGTTCGAGGCCAGGGAAGAGATCAAGGTTTGCAACAAACTCAATCTGAGGCAGGAGCGTCACCATTTACACAGTTCCGGGGGAGTTGTGGGTCATCAACGACATGCACAGTGCGTGATGTTCTACTCGAGGACGCATGTGTATGAGGGAGCTTCAAGTTCGGACATGAAGGTGGGCAGATTCAAGAGTTCGAATCTCGGAAGAATCGCACCGTCCGCTTGGTTGGGCCAGCCAAGGGTGAAGAAGCTCATCGGAACGTTAACATGTTTAGGTAAAAGACGAAAGTCGGAAACATCCAGTCAAGACTCACAGTGAGGCTGATAATCAGAAACTTTGGTCTCAGCCGTGTCATTGATGTCGGCGGGATCCCAGTGGTACAGAAGGTGCTACGCATGGCACCTAGCGTCGACATGACAGTCGAGGAGTTTGAGACGAAGGAAGATGCAAAAAAATTCGGGGGATCGGAGATCGATGGCATGGGGGGCAGGAACTCTGTCGCGAGGCGACATGCATGGAGTCCAGTTGAGAAGCCATGGGATTGACACCCTCTCATCAGACTAGAGGACGAGATTGTTGGGGTCCAGTCAAGGGTGAAGAAGCTTATCTCGGGAGAATCGCACCGTCCGCTTGGTTGGACCAACCAAGGGTGAAGAAGCTCATCGGAACGTTAACTTGTTTCGGTGGAAGACGGAAGTCGGGGACAGGCAACCAAGGCTCACGATGAGGCTGATAGTCAGGGACTTTGGTCTCAACCGTGTCATTGATATCGACAGGATCCAGTGCTACAGAAGGTGCTACGCATGGCAGCTAGCGTCGGCGTGACGGTCGAGAAACTGAAGACGAAGAAAGATGCAAAGCAACTCGAGGGATCGGAGATCGGTGGCATGGGAGAGCAGGAACTTTGTCGCGGGACGACAGGCATGGAGTTCAGTTGAGAAACCATGAGGTCGATACCCTCTCATCAGATTGGAGGGAAAGATTGTTAGGGTCCAGTCTGGATTTAGTGAATTTTGGAACCCAAATATGGTCAAAGATTTAATTTGATATAATTTAGTAATCTACATTAAATATAAAATTTGATTAAATTTCAAATTTGTATCAAATATTTAATTTGACAATATTTGGACGTACATAATTAGTGTTGGGCTATTTTAGGTGGAATATGACTCTTATTTTAAGATTTTCTATTTAGGAAATCCTATTATGACCTAAAATAGGATTTTTTTTTTTCATCCTATAAATATGTGAGGAGGGTAGAGGCACAAAGCATAGCACAAGTTGGAGATTCAGAGTGCTCGTCCAAAGAAAATCTAAGAGAAAGTTTGTGCTTTGCTCTTAGGACTTCATCATCTAAGCCAAAAAAAGAAAGATATCTGATCGAGGAGTCGTCGCCTTCGCTCAGGAAGATTGCTACGGGTTGGTGAGTGATTTCAATTGTAATCTTTTTCTTTTCTTCTTGAGTGTGGTGAAAGAGATGAATCTATTAGGACAAAAGATTCAACATTAATTTTGTCAATCTTATCATTTCACCTAAGTTATAAAAGTTATGATTTGTCCAGGTGACGTAGTCACCGCCGTATACTTGTCTTTATCTGTGCTTGATGTTCGTTAGACGGGTTGATTATCTCAGGTGGGTTGGTCTAAAGTTTCCGCTACAGGCACTCTCAGACACGATGTCGGAACACTTGCAGGACGTGTCCGATTTCCAACAAGATTGGTCGAGGGAGCAAAATTTTTCGCTCTTCACTCAGGGGATACTCTGGGTTCTCTTGTACTCCACTTTTGTTGTGCTGGTCTGAAATTTATAACAATTGACTTATAAGTACAATAAAAGAAGGAAAACACTAGTAAGTGGCATTATATCCTTCTTAAATTCCATCAGTACCGCACAAACCCAAACTCAAACCCAAACCCATCCATCAAGACCAACACCTCAGCTTGTTCATTCATGTACTTACGCAACAGGTACAGAGCTAAAGACAAGTGCCCAAGCAACACGCAAATATCGGCAAAAGCCTTGGATATTATGCAACCAACTCATACTGCAGCAGTGCGCGAGCGAGTAAGGTGAAATTCAGAGAAAGACTGGCCCTTTTGAACTCGATCAGACTTGTTTGAAGGTAAAAGAGACGCATACGAACCAATGAGCTAATAAAAATGAGACAGTTGGGAATTTGTGATTAGTGACAATATTAAGCGATACATGAAGAACATGGTGTTGCTTATAGGCCAACAAGTACCCTATTTTAGATTCTGTGAAGTGACCTTGAAGTTGAATAAAAACGGCCAATTTTGTCTTTTGACAGTGCACAATATAAAGTCATGTCAAAATTACAAAGCCATATGATTCAGAGAATAATTCAAATTTGTAACTAGAATTGTCAAAGCAACATATAATAGGATGACCACCTTCACTTAAAAGTTGATGAATTAATGTTTCCATAGCCAGATCTTCTTGATCCTCCTTTTGGTTCTTGAGCCACAACCATAGACCTAAAGACTTGTGTTCAAGGAAAACGCATGTTATCAACCAATTCATACTGCAGTAGTACCCCAGTCGAGTAAGGTGAATCACAGAGACTACTGGTCCTTCTCAACTCACTCAGCCTTAATATAGAAGAGATGCATATGAACCAAAGAGCTAATAAAAACGGAAAATAGTTGGGAATTTTTTATTCGTGACGACACTTATGGGGGTTAGCCAACTAGCATTTCTGAATCTAGTCTGGATTTTGTATTTCAAACTCCACATACTGTCATTCTGGCAAAAATTTATATCATATAATTGTCATTTGGATTCTGAAATGCTTGTTGCTGCTAGGCAACTTAAATTTCAGACTTTTGTAACTTGACATATCAAACATATTATATTAGATAAAATAAAATTGTAGATAATGACAATTATTAAATTTTATAATTATTTTTACAAATTATAGATTTATTGATGTTTTAGATGTAATGGTTATAAATAATATTGAATAAAAAACAAATATATTGATTCATTTCGTCATGATTAAAAAAAAAACATGCAAAAGAGCTAAAGCATACACACCACTACAAAAATAAGCATGCATATCGCCATGGTTATTACAGGTTCCATGTATGCTAGTCACGAACCTGGATCCGTTAACCCTGTAAGTCCAATTATTGGACTCTGACTCTATTCATAGAAGCTTCGAGCGGGTCCTCTACAAGTATCTATACTGTACACACTCATTAGAAATTCGGGTATTTCCCTATAATCTCTACAAAAAAAGCACTGAATCCTATAATTTTATTCCTACAAAATTTTGCATAATTGGAAGTGGTACCGGGTCGAAGTTTCGGGCATGATTAATGTGGACTCGAACCATACTAATTCTCCAATTCCAAGTAACGGGTATACCTTTGAGATCCATACCCTACCTGTCCAAAGCTGGGTGGTTCGTATATGGTTCAGAAAAACAGAGTTGGGTCGAAATCTTGAGTCTTAACATCCCTACATATCACATATGCCAACATGTTGCAAGTAGATTTTAGAAGGAAATGGGCTGGGAAGTGTTCAAAAATCCCTGATTAATGTCATTGCAATAACCAAAAGGTTACAACAATGATCAAATTGAAATCCTTAATTTTGCTAATCCAGAACTTTCAAATACTCTCCATAAATACTCATTGACCTAACAATCCATTTTAAATAAAATCATTTGTATTTCGAAATCCATCTTAACTAACCTCTCTATGAATAATGCAATGTTATAGGCCAACAAGTACCCTATTTGAGTTTCTTGCTCTTTTATGTGAACTGACTGTGAAGTTGCATAAAGACAGACAACTTTTTCCTCCCCAGCGCTAATTATGAGGTGCCTTTAGGTTAAAATTCCAAATCACGTATAATAAACGTAAACACCCAGTTAGATGGACTTAAAGTTCCATATATTATTTTATGATTTGAGAAAATATTCCATAATGGTCAAAGTAACATTAGATAGGATGATCACCTTCACTTAAAGTGGTAAAGTTTCATATTGAATACATGCTTCCACAGGAAAATCTTCTTGATCCACCTTTTCGTTCTGCATATTGCTATTATGTGTGCTTTCAAGCAACACAAACTTGTCTTCTTTCCATACACACTCTGATGTAAGAACATACCCAACTGAAGGATAGTACTCCCTGAAAGCCTGCATCATTTAAACCAAATGAAGCCTTTAATATTGATGACCCAGCATAGCCTATTATACTTGATCATAAGTTGAATTCATCATCCAATATCAAGAATTTGATAAGTAACCAGAAAGATATTAAACTTGTTACTGAAAGATACTAGAGGAAGAAAAAAAAAATGTTTCTTCTAAATTAACTACCTCAACTCCTTCCTGGTTGATCTTTACTGAGTGCATCTTCTGAGAAAGATTAGAGACCTTGTTGAACACGGAAACTACGTCAAGTAACATCTGTTAATTCAAGTAAGGAATCAAAGATTGAGATAGCAAAAAATGGATTATATACAATGTTATAAATTTTGCTAGGCGGGTTCGGTGCACCAAAGGGGCGCCTAGGCGGCCGAACTGATTTTTTTTTTTTTTACATGTAATAGAGAGAAATAGTATTGGATATACTACATTTACACAAAAGTTCAGTTGTCATTTCGGCTAGCAGGGGAGTTTAAGTCGTACTGTGTGGTGTGGGTTGGTGGGTTCGAATCCCAAGTTAATTTATTTTTTTTGGGAACTCCATCCTAACCCCACCCTAACAATAAAAGGAGGAGGAGAGGAGAGAGAGAGGGTCCAGCTCCGCCTCCATCTCTCGTCTCCATCACTCCTCTCCTCCTCTCCTCTCCTCTCCATCACTCCTCTCATCTACTCTCCAATCTCTCCGGTGGCAAAGAAGAAAAAGAATGAAGCAGCAACAACAGCAGCGGTAAGATTTTTTTTCGAAATTTTTTTTTTTTCATTTCAATCAACTGAATCGGCCGTATAGGTCCGCCTAGGCCCACCTAGGGCCAAAATCCGCCTAGGACCACCGTCTAGGAGGTTTCCGGTGCGGCCGGCGGCCGCCTAGGCCCCAATTTAGAACACTGATTATATATATAAACTAAGTCAAACGTTTATAATCCCCCCGGATGTCCTATGTGTTTAATTGTAAAGGGAACGAATTGAAATATCCAAGTATAATTTGATCGAGATCTGCAGTGGCCTACACGGATAAAAGCATCCATGATCTTTTACCCGTGTAGGCCACTGCAGATCTCAATCAAATTATACTTGGATATTTCAATTCGCTCCCTTTACAATTAAGCACATAGGACATCCGGGGGGATTAGAAACGTTTGACTTAGTTCTCATGGTCTTTATGTATTCGGAGTGCTAAGTATTGGGCCAGGTACACACACAAATACAACTCTCTCTTAAATATATATATTGGAAGAGGTAATTATCCATGATCGTTCCCACTGGGATTCGAACATTTCCCACTCGGGTCTTATGTCTCCACACTAACCATTTGAGCTTTTAGAGGTCATTGGCCATATATATATATATATATATATATATATATAGAGAGAGAGAGAGAGGGGGGGGGAGAGAGAGAGCAGCTAGTGGAGGAGCGATTTGTATTGTTTATCCCGTGGACCGCTTCTCTTATGACTCAAGCAAAGAGGGGGTGCGCCAGGACGGGACGCAAACTAGTCAGGAACCTTTGGCCTACCCAAATCCTATCTGGCAGGCTAAAGTTGAGTCAAAAGCGGGAGGTGGTAAAGCTTCTAATTCTCGGCAGGATGGACTCCCCCCCCCCCCTCCCTAGAAGTTCGCGTGTTAACAAACGAATCAACCACCGTAATTTATGACCATTTTCACATGGAATGTGAGGATGAATTCGATAGGTAGGTGGAGGGATATGATGAAGTATGCTAAAAAGTCTAGGTATTCAATTATCAACATTCTGGAGTCTAAAATCAGATCGGGTACTAAGTTAACCAGACGGACCCCGTCGAATTGGTCATCTGTCCACAACCTAGATTGTGGCGATATGACTCGTATATGGGTGATGTGGGACACCATGGTTTGGCAAGGAGATGTGATTCAGTGCTCTGTCCAACTCCTCACCATTAAATTCACCAACAAAGAGGGTCTTCAAATATTGGTGGGAGCGGTGTATGGACATATTGATCGAATTAAGTGGCTAGGGTTGTGGAGAGATTACTATTACTAGTATGCTTGTTGGGGACTGTTGAAGGAATAATTGGATGCCTCATTGATGAGAGTTTACACATATATATAGGAGAGGGCAAGCCTCCCATTATTGTCTCTACCCGATGTAGGACTTGTCTCTACCCGATGTAGGACTAAAGCCCAATGACTAATATAACTAATACTTAAAACACCCTCCCTCAAGTCTATGTTGTGAAAAGCGCGCTTAAGTGACGCTTAAGCGAGATTTGGCATTTGGCCGCCTTGCTTAACGAATTTTTGCCTCAGAACATAAATCAGCGCTTAAGCGTCGCTTAGTAGTGCGTCGCCTCGCCTTAGGCGCCTCGCTTAATGATTTTTTTATTTTTTTTATTTTAACTGAGCGAAGCTTTTGTTATTTACATAATTGGATAGTTGAAAAACTTTAAGTAGGAACTTTAGAGACTTAGCTTTTATGTTTGATGGTATTTTGATGACTATGTAGTATGTATGCATTGTGTGGCTTGTAGTTTGCATTTTGATTCTAGTATTAATATTGTTACTTTGCTTGATTGATGATTGGTATGTGAAAAAATATTGAAATTTATGTGTATATAGAGTATTTTACATGTATGAGAAAAAAAAGAAAAAACAATTGAGGCGCCAACTAAGCGCCGCTTTAGCGCTATTAAGCGAGGCGACGGCCTCGTCGCCTCGTCTCACGCTTAATGTAACATAGCCTCAAGCTTGAGCATAGAAGTCAATCATGCTCATCTTGTTACACAAGTCAATCATGCTCATCTTGTTACACAGAAAACTCACGCGTGGGCCTAAAAGAGACTTCGAAAAATAGCTATCTGATCTCCAATTCTCATGTGATAAAATATTATCACCCTCTTTTGATATTCATCACAGGCGAAGTGGATGTCGATCTAAATGTATTTCGTCCTTTCATGAAATACGAGATTGGTAGCAATATGGACAGTTGACTGGTTATCACACCACATATATGCTGCTTCTGATCATGTTTCTTCACCCAGCTCCTTTAGAAGATACTGCAGATATAACATCTCTATTGTGCTATGAGCAATAGCTCGGTAGTCCATTTCTGAACTCAATCATGAAACCACACTCTGCTTCTTGCTCTTCCACGACACTAAATTTCCACCAATAAATACCGAATAGCCAGATGTAACCAGTCAATCTGTAAGGCTCGCACCCCAGTCAACATCTGTAAAGCACTCAAGACGAGTATGCCCCTGATTCTCTATGCGAATTTCTTTTCACGGATTCTGAGCTAGATAGCGCAAGATCGATCCTGAGACTTGCGTGCCAATGCAAAATTCGTAGAGAAGTTATAAATCTATTCAAGACACTTCGAACAAAAGAAATGTCTGGACGAGTCATGACTGCCAAGTAATTTAGTTTTTCAACTAGCCGACAATACTAATCAGACTTATCATCAGTATCCTCTCCTCGGGGAGTAACTTTATTCCTGGATCCATGAGTGAGGTTGCTCCCTTAGTTTTGCATCATTCCTACTTCAGTTAGGATGTCAAGCACATACTTCCTCTGAGACGTTACAATATCTTGCTTACCTCGTGTGACTTCAATGTCCAAGAAGTACTTCAACGCTCCCAGGTCTTTGGTCTGAAACTGTTCACCCAGAAACTTTTTCAGCCCTGCAATACCCTGACTGTCGTCCCCCGTAATCACAATATCATCAACATAGACACTAAGTAGTATCTATCCGGCTGATGTCTGTCGGTAAAATACTGAATGATCCTTCTTTGATTGGCACATGCCAAACTGGATAACATGTGTAAATCGACCAAACCAAGCACGAGATGATTGTTTACGGCCGTAGAGGGCCTTTCGCAAATAACATACTTTACCCTTCCTTGCAACAAATCCAGGAGGTTGCACCACATACACTTCATCTTCAAGATCCCCATAGAGAAATACATCATTCACATTCAACTGAAGAGTCAGTCATAGCGGACTAAGGACAGGAGCACGCGCACAGAGGTCATCCAGGCTATAGGGAGAAGATCTCAAAGTAATCCACACTATAAGTCTGAGAATACCCTTTGGCCACAAGGCGAACCTTCAGGCGATCAAGCGTGCCATCTGATTTCACCTTGATGGTGAATACTCATTTGCAACCTACTGCCATCTTACCGGAAGACAAATCCACCAAGTCACAAATATGGTTCTCCCGGAGCGTCCATATCCCCTCCTCTATAGCGGCATGCCAACTAGGATGTTGGAGGCCCTACTCGGCAGATCGTGGGATCTGAATCCCATCGATAGGCCACCAAGGAGTGAGTGTGACTTAAGAGTCCTTTGTAGTTATCAGCATACAAAGAATGATCAAGGCATGCACGACGGGGGCGAGTCGATAAATCCGACAGTGGTGAATCTTTGGAACAGGAGGAAGACTCCAACGATGACACCTGCTCTACAATATTGGGCATGTCTGGTAATGCCAAGTCTGACGGAGCTGGTGTTTGCGGACCCTCGAACGGTGGGACTGACTCGGCAGGGAAGGGCACCCTCATGGACGGCTGTCGTATTTGAACCGGATACAAGAGGAAATCCTCATCTGGATAAATTTTGGGAACAGATTCTTTATTTGGATATGGTCGACAAAGGAAACATCCCGAGACATAATGTACCTTTTCAAAGTTGAAAAAAAACGACACCATTTCTGATCCTTAGGATACCCGAAAAAATACACTTAGAGTACCTTCGTGTCAAGTTTAGAAATGGTAGGTCGAGTATCCCGAACGTAACACAAGCAACCAAAAAATTTTAAAGGTAGAGAAAATATCATATGATTGGAATATAACCGAAAAAAGTAGTGTCGTTGAAAAAAGCAGATGGCATACGATTGATCAGATAGCAAGCTGTAAGAACAGCATTCGACCAAACTTTTCTTGGAGTACTGGAATGAAACATAAAAGCACGAGTTATTTTCAAAAGGTGATGATTCTTACGTTCGGCCATACCATTTTGTTGCTGTGTAAGGACAAAATTTGGTAAATAATCCCATGTCTAGTCAGATGGAAAGTGAACTCACGAGACACATACTTACGACCATTGTCGCTCCGAAGATACTTAATAGAAACCCCAAATTAGGTTTTTATTTCAGAACAAAAATTGCACCAATATCAAATAATTTGAAACAATTTTTTATTAAGTAGACAAAAATGACTCGTGAGTAATCAACAAAGGAAACAAAATACTTGAAACTCATCACAGATTTAATAGGACATGGACCACATACATCAGAATGTATTAAATCAAAAGGAGTTGAGACAGCTTTATTTAGACTCACCGGATAGGGTACCCGATGATGTTTCGCTAGACTACATGACTCACAATGAAAAGGAACTCGAAAATCTAGAGATGGACACGTCTTCTGGAGGGCTTGGATAGATTGATGACCTAACCAACAGTGCAACTCAAATGGGTCGAGTGACACACCAGCACAAACAACAGACGAATTCAATTCAAACTGGTACAAGCCTCCAGTCACATGCCCCTACCCATAGTCTTCAGTCTTCAGGTCCTGAAAAATATAACCATCAGGAAAGAATGTTACCGAGCATTACAAGTCACGAGTAATCCGACTAATGGGTAATAAACTGAATGGATTTTCAGGTGTATAAAACTGAATTGAGTGACAGACCGAGAGAGTCGAAAACTTCCTTTTTCCATGAACTTTCAGGAAACTGCCATTCGCAACAGTAATATCTTTCACACAACCCACAAATACATAACCGCACACATACATGCATTGCATGTTATGTGATCAGACGTACTCGAGTCAAGCACCCACTACTTTGACCTTACCACACACGTCGTTGAGTATCCGGCTGCGGAACCAGATGTAGAGGCTTCACCACGACGCTGAGCTTGGAATTCTGCATAGGTTTCTGCCGTCATCTACACGAATGGCTCTTCATTATCATGAGCATTTGAAGCAACATTGGCGATAGGAGCTTTGGGACAGTGCCACTGAAAATGTCCTGATTGACCACAGTTGAAGCATGCCCACGATCGTCCTTCATCACTCCTGCCATTGCCTCGTCCACAATCACATCTACCACTGCGGCCCCTACGAAATATACCACGAGCAGCACCCAAAGCAGATCGATCAGCAGGTGCATCACTCGTATCAGTCCCGACTACTTTTATTGTCCGTATGACACGAAAGTAGGTTTCTATCAGAGATGAAACCTTGGCCCCAGTGATAATCTGAGACCGTGCAAAGTCTGCATCAGGACGAAGCAAGGCGAGATACGCCATGACATAGAGCTGCTGACGATGACATAGAGCTACTGACATTGTATCCTCGCTTCATTGATATCCGTCCTCAGGGGTAACATGTGATCCACCTCATCAGTTAGTGCCTTAAAGGCACGAAAGTGGTCCTTATGTAACTTGTCTCCTTGATCAGCTCGGTAAACGCCAACAACCGAATCATAGATGCGAGATAAATTGTGCTTTCCATCAAACGAATCTGCTAGGACCTCCCATAATTTCTTCAGTGAATCTGTTTTCTAAACCATATCCTCAACTATTGGTTCCATCGAATTCATCAACTGTGTAAACAGACGACTATCATTCGTCTCTCACTGCTCGTATGTAGGATCATCATCGATGGAAGATTGTCAGTCAGATGCTTTGACAACCACATTCTCCGAAGCGTCTTTGCGACTTTCTTGTGCCATATGGAGTAACCATCCGGACCCTCCAACCGTTAATCGACGAAATCGTCGTACTAGTACCCGGTGTCCCCGCCACTGGTGTTGTCAACACTACTACTCGTCTCAGTGTTCGTCATCATTCAAGTTCTCGATTCGACTATCGTTGATCGTCCTGACCTGATACTCACATCAACCTCACCAATGTGCGATGTACACATCAATTTGCCAGTACTGGCTCGCACAATTTAGGTAGAGATAGAAGGTGTATCATACAAGTCAGGACAGAGATTCACACAAACCTAGTTTGCTCTTTAGATCATGATGTGGATACCGAACCAGGAACAAAGATTCACAAAAACAATCAAGTTTGTTCTCTGTTAACTCCTGATGTCGTTGTCGAGTTTCATAGGTTCACACAAACGATCACACTTTGCCCTCTGAAGATCTCAACTATCTCTTGACAATACTCTTGTTTGATAACTAGGGATGGAACAAAATGTGTCTTCAGCTCATCCAGCAAGACGGGGTCGCAACAACTAACCGTAATAGCAAGCATTAACTTAAATGTAACATAGTAGTTATTATGTACTCCCATTACCCAGAAATTCCAATTTTCGACATTTTTGCTCCTCGTCCCATGGACAAGAACCTCCATACTAACTTCATGGTTGTAGCACTTCGAAGATCATCCGATGACCAAAGTCCTACTCCTCCACTAGGGTTTTACATAGCTCCCTCCAGCTTTGCGCATGTAAACCTCCTCCTTATATGAAGTTTAAATACGCCTTTTCAATTCCCCTAATTGCACCCGTCGACAGAAGTATCACTTGTATCCAATACATGGTAATAGCTCCAATAAGCGATTATATAAGCTCCGCTCTTCCGCCAAAAGTCAACATATGAGCTTGTTACCCTTTCAACTGCTTCTGGCAATATTCAATCAGTTCATCACCGTTCAACGCAGTGGCGTAGTTAACCATGAGAGCAACGTAGTCAAAGGCGCAAGGCGCACTCGAGGCGCAAAGGGTCCAAATCGACCGAGGCGCAAGGCGCACTTAAAGCGCGCGCCCGAGCGACGCGAGACTCAAAAATTATATATATATATATATATATATATATATATATTCACATCGGATTTTTACATTGATAAACATGTGTGCTTCAAATTCTTCCATGTCTAGGTTGCAATCACTTTGAATTGAGTGAGTGAGAGAGAAAACAGTAAAAAAAAAGTATATCAGCTCAAAAAGTCTAAAAACAGTACAACAGTTAAAAAAACAGTCTAAACATGTTATTTTTTTCACAAGATTTTCAAGGTGCGCCTTAGCTATTCCAAGGCACTCGAAAAATGTGCACCCAGGCGAGCCTTAGGTGCGCCTTAAGAATTGCGCCCCGCCTGGAGTGCCCTGAGGCGCTGTCCCTGCGCCTAGGAGCAAGGCGCGCCTTTGACTACACTGCATGAGAGGAATACCCAAATATCGGACCGGAAGAGCACTTTCTTCCATTCCAAGCAGACAATAAGTCGCCTCCTTCCCAGAGCGTTAAAATAGACCGTGCTCTTGGAATGATTCAACCTGATCCTTGTTATGTTGCCAAACTCATCAAGAACCAAAATCAACATCTCTAACCTGAATTAATTATGCTCTATAAAGACAAGAAGATCATCTACTTAGATGAGATGGGAGACCGTCGGTGAAATGAACAGAGTGGTGATCCCTACTTGGGCTACCTCAAGCTCTAAAAGATAAGAGAACTCTATGGTGATCGCAAATAGGTATGGCGATAAAGGGTCCCCTGCCAAAGTTTCCTATTAATCGCAAAAAATCGTAAGGGTCTCCTTTGACTAGCACCAAGAAGGTAGGTGACGAGATTCATTCACGTATTATGTCTACCCGTCTTCATCGAATCTCATGCGGTGCAAGATGTAGCATACAAACCCCATGTTTACAGAGTCAAACTCCTTTTGTAGGTCCAACTTATTGCAGTTTTTATTGCCACCTTTATTAAAGTTGCATATCAATTCATGCACAAGAAGGCAATTCTCTGCAATTATCCGTCCTGTGATAAAGGTCGTATGATTCTTCGCTACAAGCTACGCCCCACCACACACAATCTGAGTAATGATCTTATGAATAAAGTTACAGCAAGCAATAGGGACGGTAATCTCCAAGATTGCAGTGGGCATCACACACGATGAACGTTTTATTGATTTCACGTAGCAGACGACCAGTCTCGAAGAAGTCGCGTACATCAACCACCACATCAACCACCACATCATGTTTTATCTCCTCCCAGCGATGCTTTTAAAACAAAACATTGAACCCGTCACGAGTAAATCTGGCAACCGGATCCACGTTGGCACCGCCACAAGTAAATCTCGCCTGAACAACACGGGCGGGTCCTATCACTTCGTCACCACCAAGCTTTCGTCAAACGTCCACAGGCCATCATCGATGACCCTCTTTGTCCTCTGGAATCGATAATTTAATAAAAAAGAATCCATTCTCATGCCAGAAGACCTCTATGTTACCCTTCAATTATTGCGTCCTTGTCGCATAAGCCTTGATATGTCTAAAAAGGTTTACAACCAACAACATACATTACCATCGTATGTCTCTATAACTCGACGAACACTGTGACATCCTCCTTGGCAATGACCGCAGAGGGAACTCCGTCAATGACGGGCGGTTCCTCGTAATGATGTTGGAATTCTTCCTGCACCGGAGACGATTTGCAAAACGATGCCCAGAAAATAGGTTTCTATTTGGCCACAATCAATACCTCCGCTCGTATAGTCGTGCCTCCTAAGTCCTCCATCTACTCCATGTCTAGTCCCCATCACTCTGAACACAACCCCCCCCCCCCCCCCCCCCACTTCGACTACCACACACGTCTCGGGCTTCCCATCCAATCCCCCTTCCAGGATCAACCAGCACCCTCACCATCAAGTAGCCGTCCCTTGCCTCGAAACGCTACCATTCAATCCCATATTGGAAAAACCAGCCTGACCAGTACGCATCACCCCGCTACCCGACAATCGATTATGAGGTCCCTATCTGGCCGCCAACGACCCCCCGTCCCCATCAGTTCTCCTTTTGCGACAACTTTTCCGACACACATGACCAGTGTTGCTCTGCGCCACTTCAAGGCGCACCCAACCTCGTTTGTGCACAATTTTGGTCCACCCTCCATAATAGCCCGATCCTCCTCTCCTACACCTTCAGCGATGTCTGGAGGCACCTCTCCATCAATACATTTGTATCTCATTTCTAGTAGCCAGATATACCATTCTTGAAGGATTTGATAATTCGCAACTTCTGGCTTCATTTTCCTGCTGCATTTAGCCATCATCTCTGTTGTGTCTTTATATATTCATCTCATTAGTCACTGATATATGCTAATAATCTTTTGTCCCTTTTCTACCAAATGTGCCAGCATGTGATGTTTAATAAATGTCTAGTTAATATGTGCACCTGATCCTCCATTTGAAAATTATTAACTTCCTCATTCAAGTTATATTGCAATTTGGTGCCCATGTGTAGCTTTCTTCTGATGTCTTCCTATATTGTTCTAGTATAGTTGCTTTGAAGAATATATGTTCTATAATCCCCTCTGCCCTTTTGTACAATTCACACTCGACTGATGTAGTAATACCAAGACTTTTTGCCCTATTTTTGGTGAGTAGTCTTCCTTTTAGTGCTTTATACACAGCCAACTCATCTTAATGCAGTTCCCCAATACCAAACAGCTGACCGCCAATCTACTTGGCTTCCAGTACCTCTAGCTAAATTCCAGGCTTTTGCAAGCTAAATTGTCGATTTTTGGTCAGTCTCCATTCCAGGTAGTCTCCTCTTAAGATTGATTGGTATTGATTCCTGTTACCTCATCATGAAACAGTATAGTAATGTTCAGCTTACACGGTTGCTTTCTATTATTCTTTATAATTCTTAAATCTTATCAAGTCTTTTCTCCATACACCAAAATCAGTAAGGCACATCATGATCAATATAATTAAAAATAAAGTTGAAATCTATTCCAGAAATCTTACTTGTTGAACTAGAACTCGAAGGCGTGCAAGCAAGGCCATAATTGTCAATGAAAATCCTTTGAAGAATGATTTTGCAAGTAAGAAAGATATCTGACTGACAAAATTAAGGATATTTCCAATCATGAGGTATTTATTGATTGCCACAAGAAAATGATGTTATACATACTCTGAAATAGACTGAAGCTAGCATTTTTTTTTTAGAATCTATCGTGTTCCGTAGATAATAGTTATATGACTGGAGCTAATAGGTGCTACTTAGCACCAAATTTAACTCTTCTGGTTTTTCTCCTCCCACTTCCTTGCTCAATAGACACTTCGAAAGGAAATAAGGGTTCACAAACAAAATGCACAACAGAAAATAAAAAGAGAATATACGACAAAGCTCCAATAAGTTCCATTGATATGGACATAGCACATACGGAAAATCATGCCTAGAGTTTCTAGAAAAGATCGACATTGTGTACAATAATGATCAAGTTGTTTAAGGCGGCACTAGGCGAAAAGTCCTGAAAGGCCTAGGCGAGGCCTCAAGACGACGAGGTGGGGACCTCAAGACTAAATTTTTTTGGGTGTGGAGTTGGTAGGTTATTAAATTTTCATGTAGTTATTAAAACTTCTAATGCCCCAAGTCGTTGGCATCTCTTACTCGATGAGTAAGAAAAAAATGAGTTCGAATTAGGGTAGACCAAGCTTGGGAAGGGCATTAAGGCGGCACTAGGCGACGATGACCAAAAGGCAAAGGTAGTGGCCTCAATGCTAAACATGGGGAGAGCATATTGTATAGTAAATCAAGAGAACCTTGTAGTTTATGCACTAACATGTTATGGTTTCCTTCTAATTGGTATGATAAACGTATAATTAAAAAACTATAAGCATCCCATGTAAACCTTGTTGTGTATACTAAATAGTAATACAAAAGTGCACGACTTCATTATCAACTGCATCAAGTTTTCAATCAAGAAACAATTGCTAAAAAGTATCTAACCTGTATAGAGAAAGAGAGGAGCAAAAGAAAAAAGAGCGAGATAAAAAGAGAGGGAGACTGATAGAGACTTGTATGTAGCCATTTGGCAATGGACATCATTGTTAGATATAGGGATGAGATTTAATGTGTTAAGGAAAATACAAAAGGGAAGGGAATAAAGAGGACAAAGGGGGGAAAACTATTATAACTCCTCTTTTGTAGTATATTTTAAAATATTTAATAATATCCATAGCTTTAAGTTATTGGGCTTTGATTAGATTCCAGATTAAATATAAATGGTATGGATCAGCTTTGAGTCAAAATTTGAACTTGTTGACGCGGAGAGCCATCAAAGGACAGGTTTGTGGCTGATTTGTGAGCTGAGAAACCTGTAAAAGATGATGGGATAGTATCTTTTCCCCCTCTCCCTATCGGTCGCTAAAGACAAACTAGATTTTGAAGACTCGCATTTAAGTCAACACGGGTCGAAGCTGCTGCCTAAAGCAACGAGGCAATAGAGGATCTGAAACACCTAGGCAGACGCCTAAGTCCGCGAGGCGGGGACTATTAAAACCTTGATAATGATTAAATTATTCGATAACTAATACTTTTAGAATCTAATAATCAAAGGATATCAAAGCATATATGTTATACACACGAAACATGAAGAGAATGTAGTAGAACACTTGTTGCTAGGATTAACTTCTATATTGATTCTTGTAGGTAACAGCTATGTTCTATCGGCCGGAAAGAATTAATTGAAAATAATACTAGCTGCATCATTATTATCCAAGCCTTCATCCATCAGAATTGAATTGGTTATCAAGCATAAAAAAAGCTACATAAAGAATTTGACAAAGTTTGGCTTGATTTCTAATATAGCCTAGAATAGAGTTCTTATAGACAAATGTTAAACCCTCGAAATCAAGCATATTATCCTTCCTTTCTTGGCATATGTTTCTCTACAATACCATCAAGGAAGCGAGGAATAGCCATAACACAGCCATTAGTCGCCCTTCCACTATCTCTCTTCCATCTTCTTGTCTGATGTAGAATGGAAATAATAGAATCGTTATTTATTAGTGAATGGGTTACATATATAAAGTGGAGAGTCAACCTCTCATGCATCTATGCGATGTGGGACTAAACATAAAGCATAATACTTAACACCCTCCCTCAAGCTAGAGCATATATGTCAATCATGTTCAGCTTGTTACAAAGGAAATGAACTCGAGGGCCTAAAAGATACTTTGTAAATATATCCGATATTTGATTTTCAGGTTCTCACATAGTGAAATGTTACCATCCCCTTCTGATATTCATTACAGACAAAGTGGATGTCAATCTCAATGTGTTTGGTCCGTTCATGGAATACAGGATTTGTGGCAATATGAATAGCTGATTGGTTATCACACCACATATCAGATACTTTCAATCATGCTTCTTCTTCCAGTTCTTGTAGAAAGTGTTGCATATATAACACTTCTGCGGAGCAATGGCTCAGTATTTTGCTTCCGAACTTGATCGTGAGACTACGTTCTGCTTCTTGTTCTTCCACGACACTAAGTTTCCACCAATAAATACTGAGTAGCCAGATGTAGAACGTCGATTTGTAAGGCTTGTACCCCAGTCAGCATCTGTAAAACACTCAAGACGAGTATGTTTTTTATTCTCCATCTGAATTTCTTTTCTAGGATTCTGAGCTAGATAACGCAAGATCTGAGAACTACCTGCCAATACGGAACTCGTGCAGAAGCCATAAATCTACTAGCGACACTTACAGCAAAGGAAATGTCGAGACGAGTCATGACTGCCAAGTAGTTGAGTTTTTCAACCACTCGACGATACTGATCAGAATTGGCTATCAATATCCCTTCATCGGGAAGTAACTTTACCCGTGGATCCATGGGTGAGGTTGCTCCATTAGTTTGCATAATTCCTGCTTCAGTTAAGATGTCAAGTACGTATTTTCATTGAGACATGACAATGTTGTGCTTCCACCTCGTGACTTCAATACCCAAGTAGTAGTTCAATGCTCACATATCTTTAGTCTGAAACTGTTCACTAAGGAACTTTTCCAGCCTTGCAATACATTTGCTGTCATCACCCGTAATTATAATGTCATCAACATAGACACCAAGTAATATCCTTCCAGCTGATATATGTAGATAAAATACCGGATGATCTTTCTTCGATTGACACATGCCAAACTGAGTAACGACATGTGTGAATCAACCAAACTAAGCACGAGACAATTTTTTGAGAGCGTATAGGGCCTTCCGCAGATAGCATACTTTATCCTCCCTTGCAAAGAACCCAGGAGGTTGCACCACATACACTTCCTCCTCAAGGTTCCCACGAATAAATGCATTCTTCACATCCAACTGAAGTAGGGGTCAGTCATAGCGAACAGCTAAAGCTATGAGCGCACGCACAGAAGTCATCCTGCCAATTGGAGAGAATGTCTCAAAGCAATCTTCTCCATACGTCTCCATACGTCTGAGAATATCCTTTGGCCAAAAGACGAGCTTTCAGATGATCAATAGTGTCATCCGGTTTCATCTTGATTGTGAACACCCATTTGCAACCTACCGCCTTCTTACCAGTAGGTAAATTAACCAAGTCCCAAGTATGGTTCTCCCGAAGCGCACACATCTCTTTCATAGCGGCGCGTCAACCGGGATGCTTTAGTCCTTCCTCTGCGGAATTGGGAATCTAAATTTCGTCAATAGTAGCCACCAAGGACTGGGTCTGACTCGCGAGCTATTTGTAGTTGTCGACATACAAAAAATGGTCGCGACAGGGGCGAGCAGGTATATCAGACGGTGGAGAATAAGTGGAGCTGAAGGAGGACGAGGGCTCTACAGTCGTTGGTGATGCTTGTACTGTTGGAGCTGGTGAGACTGGTGATACCGGTTCTGACTGAGCCGGTGTTTGCGGACCGTCGGACCAGAAGACTTGCTTGGCAGGGGAGGGCACCCTTACAGGGAGGCTGTTATGTTTGAACTGGATACAGCAGAAAATCCTCTTCTAGGTAAACTTTGGGAACATGATTTGTAGTCGGTAAGAGTGGAGGAAACTCGGTTTCAACAAATGTAACATCCCGAGACATAAAGTACATCTTCAAGGTTGGAAAAAAAACAATGATATGATTTCTGATCCTTAGGATACTCAAGAAAAATACACTTAATTGTCTTCGGGTCCAATTTAGAAAGAGAAATTCGAGTGTCCCGAACGTAACGCAAGTACCCAAAAATTTTGAGAGGAAGATGAAATAGAATACGATTAGGATATAACCGAGAAAAAGGAATAGTGCCATTGAAAACAGCAGACGGCATACGATTGATCAAATAGCAGGCTGTAAGGACCGCATCCGACAAGAATTTCCTGAGAGTACGTGCCTTAGAAGCCAGAAAGTACTAGAAGGTCAACGAATCTCAGTAAGAACCTTCGATTCAGCGGTTTTTACTTGGGAGCTCGTTTGGAGCTCGTTTTCCCATGACGGGATCTCGTTTCTCCGGGGATGGAACCGTGTTTCCCCGGCGACATGAGCGCTTCCCATAATGTAACCATAATTTTAAAAGAGGACAATTTTGGAAAAAAATTAGAAAAAAGTTAATACACGTTTATTAAAGTACCAAGAAACTAAAGATTACTTACAACATGCGAATGATCTCTCTGTAACTTTGAACTAAACTTTATGAATTCTAATAAATATTAAGATATTTATAAGTTTTGATAACAATAATTAAAACATAAAAAAAATTATTAGCACACGCTCCCATTACGCTCCCAACTTTAGACTCTTCTAAGTAGTCGCGCTTCCCCGCTCCCGCCCCCGCTTTTGTCCCCGCTCCCCCCGCTTCTGGCTTCTAAGGTACGTGCATGAAGAATAAGAGCAGGCATTGTTTCCAGAAGATGGTGATTCTTGCGTTCGGCCACACCATTTTGTAGTGGTGTGTAGTGACAAAAAGTTTGGTAGATGATGTCATGTCTAGCCAGATGAGAATTAATCTCACGAGACAAATACTCACGACTATTGTCACTTCGAAAACACTTAATAGGAACCCCAAATTGGATTTTATCTCCGTATAGATATTGCACCAAATATTAAATAATTCGAAGAGATTTTTCATCAAGTAGACAAAGGTGATGTGTGAGTAGTTATCAACAAATGAAACAAAATACTTAAATCCTATCACAGATTCAATTGGGCAAGGCCCCCATACATCATAATGTACTAACTCAAAATAAGCTGATGCAACTTTATTTAGACTCACCGGATAGGATACCCGGTGATATTTGGACAAACTACATGACTCACAGTAAAAAGAAACTTGAAAAGTCAAAGATGGAGGAGAGCTCGGAAAGATGGGTGACCTAACCGACAATGCAACTCAAACAGATAAAAAATGTTACCGAGCATTGCAAGTCACGAGTAATTCTACTCAATAGATAAGAGACTGAATGGATTGCCAGTAGCAGATCGAGAGACAGACCGGAACTTCCTTTTCCACAAACTCTCAGGGAACTACCATTCGCAACAGTAACATCTGAAACCCGACCAACAAATACGTAATCACACAACATAATTGCAGCACCTGTCATGTGATCAGATGCACCCGAGTTGATCACCCATTGCTTCGACCTTACCACACTCGCCGCTGAGTACCCGGTTATGGACCCAGATGTGGAGGCTTCAGCACGACGCTAAACTTAAAAGTCAACGTATTTTGCATGTCTCTGCAGTCATTTGTACAGATCGCCCTCCATCATCAGGAGCATCCGATACAATATTGACAGCAGGACCTTTGGGACGCCGCTATTGAAAATGGCCAGATTGACCACAGTTGAAGCATGTTTGCGGTTTTCCTCCATCACGACTGTCATAGCCTCGTCCACCATCACGACAAGCATTCCGGCCATCACGTCCACCACCACGATCTCTACGGAATCTACCACGAGTAGTACCCATGGCAGATCTATCAGCAGGTGCATCACCCGAAGTAGTCTCAACGACTTTTGCAACCCGTAGGACACGGAAATGGACTTCCATCAAAGATGGCACCTCGGCCCCAGCAATGATCTGAGACCGTACAGAATCTGTATCAGGACAGAGAGACGCAAGATATACCATGACATAAAGTTGATGTCGTTGAGTCCTCGCTTCATTGATATTATCGTTAGAGATAACACGTGATCAACCTCTTCATTCAGAGCCTTAAACGCATGAAAGTGGTCCTTATGCTAGAGGTGAGCAATTCTCGATTTTTAACCGAAAACCGAACCGAACCGGACCGAAATTGAAATTCGGTTCGGTTTTCGGTTTTATCATTTGATTAATTTCGGTTATCGGGTTGGATTTCGGTTTTGGATTCCGAAATCCGAACTGAAAACCGAATCAGTCAGTCATGTGCAATTACTATTTTACCCTTCAGTCTATATATTAAAAAAACCCGAAAAAATCGAACCGATTTAATTTTTTTGGGTATAAAATTAGTTTATTGTTATTTTTTGTACATAATTTTGGTTTTTTTCTGTTAGGTTTGGATTTTTTTTTCGGTTTTTATTAATTTGGTATACACTCACGACTTGGACCTAAAAAATCGAACCGACCGAGAACCGAACCGATTTAATTCGGTTCAGTTTTTTTTTGTCTTTACAAATTCGGTTCGATTTTCAGTTTTGCAAAAAGCGATTTTCGGTTCAGTCGGTTTTTGGATATTCGGTTCGGTTTGAACCGAACCGTTGCTCACCCCTACCTTATGCAATTCGTCTCCCTGATCAGCTCGGTAGACGCCAACAATCGAGTCATATATACGAGACAAATTACGTTTTTCATCAAATACAATCGTCAGGATCTCCCATAATTCCTTCACCGAATTCGTGTTCTGAACCATGTCCTCAACCGATGGTTCCATCGAATTCATCAACTGTGTAAACAGTCGACTATCATCCGTCTTCTACTGTTCAAATGTGGGATCAATCACTGCTGGAGGGTTATCAGTCAAATGTTTGGACAGCCGCATCCTCTTAAACATCTTCTCGACCTTTTGTGTCATGTGAAATAACCATCTGGTCCGTCCAACCTTCGATCCACAAGTCGAACCGATGAAACCGTTGTGCCAGTGCCTTGTGTCCCTGCCAGTACATTTTTGACAATGATGTTGGTAGCATTGTTATTCGCCTCAGTACTTGACATCTTTCAATGTTCCTCAATTCGACTGTCCTTTGATCGTCCCGACCAGTTATCCACATCAACTCTGCCAATTCGTGATCAATGTTGACAGAACCGGCTCGCAAAATATTGACAGAGATCGTATATAGATCACACAAACCAGGACAGATATTCACGCAACCCAAGTTGCTCTCAGTTAGATCCGGATATAGATAGTGGACCAGAAAAGAACAGAGATTCACGCAAACAAGCAACTTGTTTTCTTCTTGTTAACTCCTAATTCGATGTCGAGCTTCAGAGGTTTAAGCAAACAATCATAGTTTACCCTCTGTAGATTTCAACATCAACTCTCTCTTTTTTCCAGATGTGTGTTCTGTTTTTCAGATCTTTTTTTATTATCAAAAGTTAGGGTTTGGGGTTTGGAGATAGGCGGCGGCTGAAGGAGACATAAGGGTTAGGGTTTGCATATGAAGAGGGGGAGCAGTCGGCTACAGAGGGGGGTTGCGGAGCGGGCAGTCGGCTGCAGGGGGTGATCGGATGTAGGGGGCAGGGAGATGGCAGCAGCGACAGCAGCAGATGGCATTAGCTACAGTAGATGACAAAGCAGCGAGAGCGGGCATAGCAGGGGCAGTGGGGCAAAGGTGAGGTTTGGTGTTGTAGGTGGTGGTGGTTGTGGTGCTGTTGGTAGCGGTCATAACTAGGGTTTTGCGACTGCCATTTGGGCAGAGGGTGGGGTTGAGAGGGGGGGACTAGAGTTTGAGAGAGGAAAAATTTAGAGTTTTGGCTATGATACCATGTATAATGGAAATAATAGAATTTATTAGTGAATGGGTTACATATATAAAGTGGAGAGTCAACCTCTCACTTATGCATCTATCCGATGTGGTACTAAACAAAAAGCATAATACTTAACATCTGACATAATGATTGAGCCCTCCAAAAGTTCCAACACATCATATTACCTACGAATGAAGTAGCCTGACAAATGTTATCTAACATTTCTTGGTTTTATAGGATAAAGACGTTATTGAAAATATTACGGGCCTACACTATATATATATATATATATATATATATATATATATATATATTAAGTGACTTAAGTCCCCATACAGCTTGAGCCAGGTCATTGTTCAGGCAAACCTTGCTTTTCTCAAATGTTCACTTTAAAACTCACTAGAGAATCATATTGCTAAACATACTGCATCATGAGAATAAAAGGCGAGAGTATATATGAGAGATCAACAAAAGTTAGCTAATGCTTTGGCAACAACATCACTTTGAAGCAATAACATAAGCATTTTGGTCATCCATAAGAAACAGTGAAGCCTTACTAAAGTGGCACGCTAGATACTTTTGCTAGGATCAAATGAATTGAATGATTGGCAGGTCCAAATTAACTGAAGATAGTGAGAAGACAAATACATGCTTCTCCTATAAGGATTCCTCTGTATCTTATGGTCACAAACTTCTCTCACAGACAAATTATGGTAATAAACAGTGCTGGAATGAACTTCAATATTTAGACTATTATTAGATTCTTGTCAAATTAGCCAGTACATAAAGGATACGTTGCTGCCTGCAGGATTGGTTCAGCCATCTAAACAAGAAATCACCACGGACCAAGTAGAAAAGTGTCAAAATAAGAAAAGATAAATGCCTATAAAGAATGGAGACACATGAAGCTGATTAATATCAAAAGGTAGTAAGTTCAACAATCAAATACTGTAGCAAGCATGTGAAAGATCAACTGTTTCTTCTTGATAACCACAGATGTATTGGTCTCAAATAAATGGGATAACAAACGCTTGAAGAAAACTGATCTGCGCATAATAACAAAACATAAGGACCTACTTACTTAGAATTTTTCTATGCTATGTGTATTGCTACTGACCCCAATGCTTCAGTGAAGTCACAATATATTACTCATAATAATGTTAAATCAAATCCAGGAGAAGCATTGATAGTGGTTTGGTTAGGGCTTATACAGATCTAGTGCAGCTTCTCAACTCGTGTATAAAAATGTGCATAGCTATTTTTGGAGCCTAGGTGAAGAAGGTAACTTTACTGTTAAATCCTTGTATTAAATACTTTGGTATACTCTGTTCTGTAGGGTAAGTTATACAGGCTTTGCCTATTCCTATAAAAGCTAAAATTATTATCTGGCTAATATTCAAAAATAGGTTACATACTAGTGATGTTTTATTAAAAAGCACACTAATCGTAATGCTTCTTGTATTCTATGTAAAGATTAGCCCGAAACAGCCTTGCACATATTTCTGGAATGTAGTTTTGTATCAAGTGCATTGTTTTTTATTAAGAGATTTTGACATATTTATTTGTTTCCTACAAGTGCGAAGCGGTGGTGGTTGTCATGGAAGATGAATTTTATTTCTAAGGATAAAGCAATTAGCTTGAGTTTTGGTGATGATGACTGATGCAGTATGGTCAATTTGGAAAGAAAGGAATAGTGGAATATTTGATAATAAATTCACTTCCCTTAAGTATGGTTTATTCAATATCATGTGTCTATATTTTTTTGGTTTAATTTATTATCAGATAAAAAGAAAGACAAGGTGCAGCTGCCTAGTATTCAAAAGAACTCAGATGGGGATAGTTATAATGGAGGGAGGCTTCATAATGTTCAGTTATGCATTGCCAAACTGGGTGGAAGGAAGAAATCTCTTCATCAGCAGTATAGTGTCTGAAGGCCCCCTTTTGGTTTAGTTTAAAAAAAAAAAAAAAAAAGAAGGAAGAAGAAACTAAGACAGGTCTAGTAGTTGTTGAGGCCTTTTGTTATATAGTGGCCTTCTGTTATATAGTGTAAGAAGGCTTTATTTTGGTTTAGCTTTTCTTTTAAGAAAATAAAGGCAGGACTAATAGTTGTGAAGGCCTTTTGTTATGTAATATGTAGTTTATTATTTAGGTACTTTTGAGACTTCTAGTTGGAACCTGAAGATGTACTAGTTTCTATGGTTTAATAGTTTTAAAGAAATCGGTTGAGTATCAGCTATAGGTTAGTCCTGGTTGGTACTTACACAGTTTAGTCTAAAAAAAGGTCTTCTAGTATTCATTTAGAAAAACAAGAATTTATAAATTTAGATAGACAAGTTTTCTAAACCACTTCCTATTGTTTCAAGTGTACAGAAACTTAAACTTGTAGAAAACCAAGAAGGGAGCAACTTATGAACATAGGTTAAAATAACCTAATACTTGAAAAGGAAGAAACACCATGCAAACCATAATACACAATAGTTTGTTAGAAATTTAACATTTAGTGGTATAGACATGATAAACTGTTTAACAGAATACAAGAAAATGGTGGACAATCTTAGTTTCCCCAAGTGTATGGAAGAGGTTTTGAGACACTTGTTAGCAAAAAAATGGTACTTCCATTGCATGTGACAAGGCATTGAGTGGGGTTTTAGTCTACTTCTATTGTCTATCTTCGCATACATGTAAAGAAAGTATTCCCCCACATGTGGGATTCCTCCTCTCCTTTCTTTGTACATGTCCTAGCAAGAATAAAGCAGAGCTAGAATAAAGCAGAGATAAACGAGAGTTGCTCTTAAATGTGTAAAAGAAGATGGATGCCATTAAATCCTACTTATCTGTAAGAAACAAATTACATGACAAACTGGATTAGTAAGAGTCCAAACACATCTCATATGTACAACGTAACATGTTAGCCCCAGACAATGTTCTTAAAGCGGACCAAAAAAAATGAAGCTGGCTGGGAGTACTATGCAATTTGAAAACGGCTAGGCATTTGTGTATGTCCTATGATCCGAGATGGAGACATGAGAAATCCGTAATTAATTCATATGCTTAGAGTGCAGCTGGCATTTATGTCTCAATAATCTCCTAGTCTTCAATGGCTACCTTTAGAGTCGTGTGAAGGGAAACCCTAAAGAACTCGGATGGCCTATTGTTGAGTCCCTCCGCAGGGTGCGCAGATCAAACATTGTATTTGAAAAATCTTAGATATCATGCCCTCTTCATCTCCATCTAATACATCTTCTGGTCATCTCAGGGGGCAGATCAAACATTGTATTTGAAAAACCTTAGCTAACACGCCCTCTTCATCCTCCAAGTAGTACATCTCCTAGTCTATCTCAGCCAGGTCTTTGATAACATTAAATCACCCTGGACTATGTCCTAATCTGGTTCTCTACACGTCGATCCTCGATTATTGCGTCCGATGCAACCTTTGTCAATCCAAACCACTCGGACAGATGTCCATCGCATGCTCTACTCGGATTAACCATCGGTATCATGGTCCTCTTGCCTAGGTTGATCACTTATCCAGGTCTGGCTCTCAATCAGCCGCTGTCTAAATAGTAAATATCTTGATTCATTCCCCTCCCCCCTCCCCTTCTTTAATATTTAAGTGCATAACTCACCCGAGCAGATTCGAACCTCCATTCCAGTTTCCCGGATCTTTTATATCTTCAAGTGGTTGCAATTTGCTTACATATAGAAACACAAGCATTAAACAAAGAAAACTGTTATAAAAAGGCATCTAAAAAATGCCATGTTCTCGAGCTTTCTTGACCCACTACCGAATAGTTCACTCAGAAGGCAAGGCCTCTCGATCGCATCGAAATAGTTGTTCGGAAGCATGCAAAATACCTCATTCGCAAGTGTGGACCCCACTCTTTGGAATGACTTATGAGTGGACCAGTGGACAGAATCGAAAACTACGTGGTCCTAGTTCCATTCTGGCAAGCCTTTGTGCTCTTATCAATTTAAAAACGTCGCAGAGGACAACTCACATGAGCTAGGAAACTAGCCAGACTCCGAACTAGTTTAACCAGTAGCTTGAGAAACAGAGGGGTTTCGCACATCAACATAAACTAAATCTGGAGAGAGGGTAAGGCAAATGTCGCTCCATCAATACAACGTATTGAGCAATTGTGAGAAAGAAGGAGATGCTCCTTTACTCGAGTGGAAATGACTGCAAATGAGGGGTCGATAACCCCGAATCACAAGCTATTGACAACTAGTTAAGCGACTTCGGATAAGAGGCGAAATATTCCTTTCTCACTAAATGGGAAAAGTTAAGGATCAAAGACCCCCACCAGCCGGATAAAGGCGAGTCAAGTGAGATAAATGCCAATGAGTGAAAGGAGAAAAGAAATGAACGTGAAAGAGGAAAAAGCAACAATTCTCGCGACCATATGCCCAACCATGGTTTGCGAGTTCAGTTTGAGTGTTTATTGATTGGGCGGATCTATATGTTCTGAGGGGTAGACGAGGTGTAGTGCAGTCAGGCCAGCACATTCTGTTTTGGGTACAAAAAAGATGTTCACTGGGCCAGAAAGGCTCGGTCATATGAACTTAGACCACCTACGCGCTGGTAAACGAAAACTACATCGACTGGATCTACCGAACGACGTTTTCGCTATCCAAGTTGATTCTTGTTAGAAAAAAAGGTGACAGAAGTAAGGGTACAATTCTACTCGGTCAACGATAGGAATAAAGGCATAATTATCCCCTTACCATTGCTATGTTTTCTTAAAGGATACTATAGATATAACCAATAGGGTACCATTGACCAGAAAGCCATTTTCGGGGGTTGTTTTGTTCCGACATCATTGCAACAGCATAATGTTGGATTTCTTCCCATAATCGATTTCAAAGGACGGCCAATGACCAAGCTTGAGATGGGAATACATATATAACTTGAAATATATTTTTTCTTCGCAAAAGACAGGATTGATGCTTATTATCAATCCTTATGGGAGCTTATACGGGAACCCTATGCGATAGGCTTTAACATGCCCTCCTTCTTGTAAGGAGAAATGTTCACACTACTAAACTAAGGAGAAGTGTGATAAGCTTTGAATAGAAGTCCCAATAAACAGTGCAGTAACTTTAATTGTCCTAAGGTAGTGAAATTCATTGTTGCATAAGTAGCAACATGCACTAATGGTGCAACGACTGCTTGTTGTCTCCGACACGGACCCGGTAAAATTGAATTTTTCGTGAAGATGCGGATGGCCCTCTCATTCAAAGGGCTATATTCGGTCGGAAACAAAGTCGTGTTGCTTTAGAGTCTATAGGTTCTCGAACCTTCTCTTATAGATTTCCTAAATTTCTCACCGAACTAGCAATTTGTTCTTATCCCTTGGCTTGACATCGGTGAGTTCATGTCTTTTGTCTTGCCCAAAAACAGTCTATTATTGGAGACCCACCACACCATCTTCATCTCCCCTCTCTCTTCCTTTCGCTTCTATGTGTTCTTTTGCTGATGAGCAGAAGAGGAATGAGAGAAAAAGGAATTGCTCGGATATCAGTAATCGTAAGTTGTAAAAGCAACATAAGGAAGATGGAGGAAGAGAGAGTGAAAGGGAAGAGGGATTAGAGAAAGAATGATCTGATTTTGCCAATTGAGGTTTTGGTAAGTTTATGCATGCTGCTATAAGGGTGAACCTATATGGCCACTTAATCAGCTAAAATCATGCGACCAAGGACTAATAGACCTAGGGGTGCTTGTTTTTTAATAGCTATATAATGCTATGATTTTAAAGTGTTGAGCACCATATAGTACTAGCACTTTAAAGTGTAAATTTGTTTGTTTTCCATAACAATATAGTGCACTTTAAAGTGATGTTGTTGTTTGTTTTCACTTTAAAGTGCATTGTAAATGTATGAGTTGAATTTTTTGTCCTCAAATACTATGACAATTTTAAACACAAATTCACTAGTATATATATATATATATATATATATATATATATATATATATAAGTTCACCCTCAAATACTTTTATCAACACAATATAAAACTATTTCATCCTCATGTTCACCTTCAAATAAGAATAAAATCATAAATTATTTAATAATTTAGAAACTAATTTTTTTGGACACCGGAAATTATTTCAATATAAATTTTTAAGCCAAAGTCCATTTTGGACACCGGAAGTTATTTTGTAATTTGGAAAGTGTGAAACTAGTGTTTTCGTGTAACTAAATTTAAGTAAAAAACAGGAAGAAGAAGAAGAAGAAGAAGAAGAAGGGATTTGGATTTTTTGAACATTTTTGTAATAATTAAGTTTGTTTAAGGTTACAATGGTCTTTTTTTGCACTTACAAGCTAAGTTGTAAATTATAAGCTCAAGATTTGGGCTTACTATTTACCATTTATAAAGAGCATCAATATATAGTGATGAACACTTGGTGCAAAAAACAAAATATATAGTGATGAACACTTGGTGCAAAAAACAAACATTTTAAGTTGGTGGGTCCCGCACTTATTTGAGCACTTTAAACTTTAAAGTGCTCATCAATATATATTGCAAAAAACAAACACCCTCCTAAGTACCCACTTTTTAGAATACTGGTAACAAGTCTTATAAAACCACCTAATGTGAAGGTTTATGGGTATATATAATTGGAAGAATGAAGTCATAGTTATATCAAAGGAGCGGGCTGCAAACTTCAATAGTTCTTTTTGACTAAATGGACTTACGACAGTTTTATATTCTTAATGATATGTAAGAATCTCCTTGCAATACATTGGCTATGTCAATGTGCCAAAGTTGAGTTATAAGGTAGATGAGTCGAAGATATTACTTTCGACAAACTTAACTACTTAGTAAGTCTTCAACAGCAAAGGTCTTCACAATATGGCACATGTAGAAGCAAATGAAACCACAAATCAAGTATAATGATGGGAATCAAGCTCAACCCTTAATCAAGGTGGTATATTCAAGAAGAAAAAACCAATTGGGTCTTTGATTTTTGGTTGGGAGAGTGGGGGTTAGCCAAACAAGGTGTGGGATTGATATTTGTGGAGAGAGGGAAAGAGAATAGTGGGATGCTTTATTGGGTGTATGAACCCCTATTTACATGTTGAGGATTCAGGTCTCTATATTACATTATCGAACACAGGACGTAAAGCGACAAACTAATGAAGAAATAAAAGAAAAGATACATAATGCTCTCTTACGATATTAAAATAACAGATAAAACACGTTGATTTTGAAATACATGACCGCTACTGTGATTTTGAAATACATGTGAGAGCGCGTGTGATTTGGAAACTACACGACCCAAGTTTTTAAAAGTCACCATTTAACAGACAACTTGTGTATTGTTCTTCATTCAATTAAATTGATAAAACTAATATTTCTATCACAGTTGGGTAGAGTTTCATATTATGATCAAATATTAGAATCATGATAGAAATAGAAGCAATTTAAGAAGTAATTAATTATAGATTATAACTAACTCATAGTATTGATTACTAATCAGGCTATGTTTATGTTATAAATTTCAAACTATAATTAGATAGATGCAAAGCATACCTACTAGAAAGATGAAGTGGTTAGAATGCACAATCAATAATGACTAGGTAACTATTCTAACATGTGAAGCCTTCAAATCAGAAAAGGACGAGTTAGGTATTACATCAAAAGTAACATTGTCATTGATATTGAACCAATATGAAGATTGCCATTGTTAGAATACTACAACTATTAACCCCCAACCCTAATAGCCATCTTCAACATCAACTTTACTATGAGCTAGGCATTAGATCAAACACGTAAATGTCATCAATATTGTACAGTCAAACAAACTTGTACATCATGGAAATGGAGCAAGGGTGGAGTAGTGATGGAAGCATCATGGTAATGACAACAATGGAGACGCAACTGATGGAGGGATATCACGAGGGAGAGGAAAGTCATGAATGAGGCAAGAGAAGGATTTTGAAAACACACTCTCTAATGGTGCAGATAAGGGAAATTAATAGGGATTTGTAACTGTGGTTTTAAACATGTAATCTTGATATTTTTTAAAACCAAGGTTTGTTAAACAAGTGATTCATAGCCCATATCTCAAAATGCTGAATGAATAACGGTGGATTTTAAAACCATAACGGGTCTGAAATCTAGATTGATTACCCCCCCCCCCCACCCCCACCCCATCCCCATCCCCCCCCCCCCCCCCCACACACACACACACGGTATGAAATTAGCTCGGGTTGGATTTATTTGGATTTTTTTTTCAGTTTTGTTTATTTGTAGGAGGTTTGTAAGCCAAGTTTCCTGCTTTGTTGGCTTTCTATGTAGGAGGTTTCTTTTAGTTGAAAAGAGATTACTCATAAAGGAAATCAATTATGAACTTTATATGGTATGTAATTGGAGGCTACCTAAAAGCTCAAAAGCTCTTTTTAGACACGCTAGTTGATGTATAAAATTTCGAGAGTTCTCTCTTCTCCCTACCGTACGAGGTAATTGGATTTTTGGTGTGAAACCCTAAGGCTAGTGTGCAGCCATCCTCTGCTCCTTTTCCTTGTTATCTTCAGCCACCCATCATAAATAGCTTTATATACAACTTTTCTTTTCATAAAAGAACCTGATGGTATCTCCTATAACCAATGCTCCCTTCTTTCACAAAAGTAAATGTTAATCGTGCAACGACCAATTGTTAAAGCAAGGCTTTGTGAAACTACAAGAATAAAGGAACAGCAACTGCACCTGTGAGAGTAAACGTGCAACACCCAAGAGTCGTTCTTGATAGTTATGCCTTCCGTAATGATTCTTTTTCTTTTGTCTGCAATAATAACAATAATATTAACATTAAGCTACACTGGAAAAATGCCCTGGACTATCAGGAGCAGTGGTATTAGCATTGAAGTAACATGAAAACAGCACTAAGATAACATCAATACCAACAATGAAATATAGTTTTAGTAAACAACTGGACCCTAATCAGCTTTTACATAAACAGCAAACTCCAGAATGAACTAATTATAAGAGTAATGTTAGATATGTTGTCAATGGTGAGTTGTGAATTGAATTTGTTAGAATAATATAAATGTATAACCCTCAACCCTGATTTAAGAAAAAGTTATACCTCCATGTGAATCTAGCTCGTCCAAAATGGACCTTCGACCTGTGGAGGCATGTTAAAATAATATAAATATATCACTCACTACAACTCTTTGAGTTTTGGTATAGTGCACAGAATCAAAGAAAATTTCGAGGGCAAGTTATATATTGAGAAAGAATTATGTTGAGATGGTAATAGTAGTAAATAAAGGAGTGCAAGTAGAGGGATATTTTATTTCAAGTAGCAGACGAATTGGAAAAAAACAATGATACACATGAAAGGGTTGCATGATGCATCATAACAATCCTAGGCTTATCATACATCCATAACTTACTGCCAGTACAATGAGAAAAATTACTACTACTAGAAAAATATAAGGACCTTCCTTCAGTGTAACTAATAATTCTGGATCATCATCTTGGAAAGAGGGATCTAATAAGAAAATAGTTGTAACTTTATCTAGAACCAGTCCTCTTGGGTCCCATCTATAGACCCACTAACTTTCGACTTGAGAAATTCATACCCTTCAAGTTTTTATCTCAACCTAGAATCTGATCTATGAACTATTAGTTTGGATCTTCAATCAATTATTTTTCAGAAAACATTTATCCCCAATCCACAAATCTCACAGGATAACCTGTCCTAAAAATTTACCGAAGTTGCGCAAATCTGATCTGCTTGATTCAAATTATGACAATTTGACAGTCACGACTTTGCTCTTGGTCACCTGAAAATGCTGCACCGGATGCTAGACTTCGACAGTGCTTCTTAAACTTCACCTCATAGCTCAAGCATGCTTCATACTATTGCTTCAAATTGTATAATCCTAAATGTGATAGGCCAAATTAGGAACTGACTTGATAATATAGTACACAACTCAACCTATAGTATATCCAATTACAAATCACATGCTTTAAAGTTAATTATTTTTCTCTCTCTTCATCAACCTATGGCTTAACAGAGTAATATTTTAGTGTTGAACAATTGGAACAACTGATCACTCCCCAACATGCAGCCATTACTTCATCTCTAACTAATTTCAGATACTTGCGACTCTGATTGCAATTACACAAATTCTATGCAGTAGGGTCTTCACTTTGAAAATGTCATTGGATCTCATGTTGAGCATCTCATGATCTCAATGACATCTGAAACCAAGCTTGCATAGGATTGTGGGTCTTGTAACTTGGCACCGGATATCCCTCCCTCCAGAGAATCATATCTGTGTCTCTGTATCTTTATTTGACACAAGGTAGTCAAAGGCGCAAGGCGCACTCAGGGCGCAAAGGATCCAAATCGCCCGAGGCGCAAGGCGCACTAAAGGCGCGCGCCCGAGCGACACGAGGCGCAAAAATTATATATATATATATATATATATATATATATATATATATATATATATATATATTCACATCGGATTTCTACATTGATAAACATGTGTGCTTCAAATTCTCCCATGTCTAGGTTGCAATCACTTTAAATTGAGTGAGAGAGAACAATAAAAAAAAAGTATATCAGTTCAAAAAACAGTCTAAAAACAGTACAACAGTTAAAAAAAATAATCTAAACATGTTATTTTTTCACAAGACCTATTCCAAGGCGCTCGAAAAAGGCGCACCTAGGCGCGCCTTAGGTGCGCCTTAAGAATTGCGCCCCGCCTGGAGTGCCCTGAGGCGCTGCCCCTGCGCCTAGGAGCAAGGCGCGCCTGAGGCGCGCCTTTGACTACACTGATTTGACATGTATAACATCTTGTCGAATAAGGTTCTCGCGTGTCTTGGTTCAATGTGGACGAAACATAATTGAGGTATTAGACTAAAGTCTATAGATCCTTCTAAAACTATTTTGAACCTAGTTACTATAGAGTATAGAGAACACGCATAAATAAATAAATATAGATACTATTAAGATCCAAAATAATAATATGCTACATTATGGCCTGAGGGGGCCATCTAACTTCTGAAAACTTTTGAAATGTTCTAGTAAAAATTTCAAATTTCTGAAATATATAGTGTATCCGCCCCCAAAAGTCCACCCCACCCCCCCACCCCACCCCCCAAAACAACTTTTCTAGTATCATTCATGTCCATATATTAAAATATCCATGTTGTACCCATACAACATGTCGAATTCTGAATCCCTTACTGAATCTGTGTCCATGTCTATGCTACCTATGTAAGATAACATTTCCATGCATTCAAGAGTTCAATACACCATATCTTGGGTATGGAACATCATCTCATACGGTGACAACCACCATTAGTCGCCAAATAACAGCATAGATATCTCAATCAGGTTGAAACTAGGAAGCACGGTCACTCCAAAAATGTGGGCCTTGTCGTGTCGGGCACATTTTAGACACATACCGGACACTCTAAAATATACTAGGACACACCAAAATATGTGCCATATCAGTGTTGCCTTGTCCTTATTGTGTTGTGTCGTATCTGTGTCCATGCAACATATTGAACCCAAGTGTGACATAGTTTAAGATGAAAGTAGTATGTGCATTACACAATGCATCTCTGATATCACCTCCAACTACATCATAATCAAAACCATATCCAACTGTAAGTCTACAGAGATAAATCTGAATCAAACTGATTCACAAGTCACTAGATAAAAGCAGTTGACATGCCATAGCATGACTGTAACTAATCTTTTACTAAAGCAATGAAAATAGTACACCTCCCCACCCCCCACTCACCCCCAAGTTTAAGAGTCCAACCACAACACTCCTAACATTAATAACTACCAAGACCCAAATACCTCATAATCCTGAACAGTAAAATTGAAGACATTAGCTAAAACTAAATTAAAGACAAAAGAAAAGGTTAAAAAAAAACTTACTGCTTAGGAACATAAGCCTTTTGTGCAGGTTGCTTCCCATCAATGATTGCAAACAAAACACTAAGGATGTCTTCCAACCCTGCTGATTGCAGTAGCCTTAAATCTCTTCGAACCTACAGATTTAAGAAATATGCACTAAACTATAACTGTGAATGAAAAATAAAGTTTAAGAAAAAACAAACAAAGTAGAACCTTTAGAAGGGCTTGGAAGTATGGGCAGCGGCGATGTTGGTTCTTGTTCTTGTATACGAGCCGGTTGAGGATACCAGATTCGCTGTGAAGTTGGAGAAGGAAGGACTTCAGCCTTTCCTCCTCGAGATTTGTGCTACACCCTGATTTTGTCATCGAGAGACTTCTGATTTGTGAGGGCTTGCTGTAGGGACAAAAACATAGTCACAAGTTCAGCATTCGGGAATAATTTCATGAGGTTGGAAAGTTCAGGAAATTGAGCAATATAAAAAGTTACAATTATATCATTATGGAAGATAAAATAAAATTAAAAACTGAATGAAAACATGAGTACATAAAACATAACTCTACAATCCTGATTAGGAACTTGGAATACTATGTCTCTTCTAGAGTTACTAGGTGTAGAAAACTAAATTAGAATACTTCATTGAGATAGCTTAGCATACATACATATATATATATATATATATATATATATATATATATATATATATATATATATATAATAGGAGAACCTTCCTCGTACAACTCTACCCTATGTGAGACTAAAGTAGACTAAATAGACTGACCAACTCTTCACATTCCCCCTCTAGCTTGAGTATGCGAAACATGTCCAGTTTTCCATATAAATTAGCAATAAAAAAAACTAGTAGAACTGTGTAGAATATTTTGGAGTAATTGATATATTTTTTATTAATAATCTCTTGGCTATTTATAGCCTTACAACCCTTCATCTTACATTAATACCCCATTAAAAAACCATGTAGAATATTCTAATATCCCAACAAATATACCAAGAATATTTTAATATACCAACAAATATAACAAGAATATTCTAATATACCAAAACTCCCCCTCAAGAAGGGCGAAAGATATTCACTAAGCCCATCTTGTCACATCCTCTAATCATATCTGCAGAGCTAAGTCCCTTGGTCATACTGTCTGCTACCTGCTCCTTGGTTGGAACATTACCTAGCTCCAGTAGTCCACGGTCCAACTTCTCCTTGATGAAGAACCTATCGATCTCGATGTGTTTGGTCATGCCATGCTGCACTGGATTATTGGCGATACTGATGGCTGACTGATTGTCACACCACAGCTTCATCTTGGCTCCTTGATCCAGCTTCAGCTCCACCAGCATACTCTTCAGCCATAGCAGCTCTGCAACTCCCAAGGACATAGCTCTGTAATCCGCTTCAGCTGTCGATCTGGCCACCACCGGCTGCTTCTTACTCCTCCAAGAGACCAAGTTGCCTCCTACAAATATGCAATAGCCCGAGATAGACCTCCTGTCATCAGTACAGCTAGCCCAGTCAGAGTCACAGTAGCCCTCGATGCTCAAGTGATCATTATTCCTGAATATCAACCACTTTCCGGGGGCACCCTTCAAGTATCTCAGAATCTGGTATACTGCGTCCATATGACCCTTCCTTGGGTCATGCATGTAGCGGCTCACCACACTCACTGTAAAGCAGATATCAGGACGTGTGTGGCTCAAATAGATCAACTTGTCCACCAGTCTCTGGTATCTGTCTCGGTCAACTGGTTCTCCAACCTCAGCACACAGCTTGAACTCCTGGTTGATCGGCGTCACTGCAGGTGTGCATCCCAACATCCCTGTCTCTGTGAGAAGGTCCAGTGCACACTTCCTCTGAGAAAGAACAATCCCCTCTGCTTCTCGAGCAATCTCAATCCCAAGGAAGTAGCGAAGAAGGCCAAGGTCCTTCACCTCGAACTCCTTGCCAAGCTTCCGCTTGAGTCGGGCAATCTTCTGTGATAATCATATCGTCCACATACACCACAAGCATGGTGATGTAGCCTCCACTCCGACGGAAGAACACAGTATGATCAGCATTGATCTGCTGATATCCCATCCATATCATCGCCCTCCTGAATCTGTCAAACCACGCTCGAGGAGACTGCTTCAGTCCATAGAGGGACTTCGTCAACCTGCAGACCTTGCCCACTGTCTTATCGGTGCAGAATCTTGGTGGTATCTCCATGTACACTTCCTCCACTAGATCCCCATGAAGAAACGCATTCTTCACATCCAGTTGGTGTAGCTTCCATCCACCATTCGCTGCCAAAAAAATCAGGGTCCTGACGTTGCTCATCTTCGCCACTGGTGCAAAGGTCTCATCATAGTCAATGTCGTACGTCTGACAGTATCATTTTGCCACCAATCGATCCTTGTAGCGCTCTACTTTTCCATCTGGGTTCTGCTTCACAATAAAGACTCACTTGCATCCGACTGCCCTCTTCCCCTCTGGCAGTTTTACCAGTTCCAAGTGTAGTTTTTCTCAAGAGCGCCTAACTCCTCGTGCATCGCCGCTTTTCACTTTGGATCGTTCTTGGCAACCTGCCAATTGTTAGGTACAGTAATACTATCCAAAGATGTAATGAATGCTCCATGAGAAGAAGAGATTATTAAATGAAACAAACTGAACAAGGTTCCAACCATATATATCAGGAGGATTTTCCGTATTGCTGCGAGTGGTCCTCCGTACTGATAATGGTGTGGGAGGAGTAGGAAGAATGATATCACCTGAAGGAGAATCTGGTGGTGGTGGTATAGGTGTCTCAGGAGTTGAGACGGACGCAGGCAAGGGACTTGGCACTGGCACTATAGGTACTGGTCCTGCAGTTTGCTTCCATTTCCTGTTGTAGGTAAGTAACTCCCCCTGAGATGTGGGCCTAACACCTCTCATCGCCTCCCCCTGTTCCTCTTCCCTCTCATGTTCCTCCTCAAACGTTTCTCCATGCCATACTCCTAAATCGGTAACCACACTCTCACCAATCTCCCTCTCTCGCCTCATACTCTCAGTATCAGGTGAGTTGCTCATGGATGAGGTTCCCTCCTGACGGTAGTATGGCTCAAACTCCCTGAAGTGAACATACATGCTCACAAACTTCTTCTTCTCTACTGGGCTCCAGCACACGTACCCTTCTGAGTCGCCGAATAGCCCACGAATACACACTTGACTTCTCTGGAGTCAAGTTTCCCAACAGAGGTCTGTTGTCCTTCACAAAACATACGCAGCCAAACACTTTTAGTGGGAGTATCCCACTATTATTTTCTTGCAATATCTCACATGGAGACTTCCATCACAGTACCTTTAAAAGCATAATGTTGATCAATCGAGCTGCTGTCAACACTGCATGCCCCCACAGACTCTATGGGACATTCATGGCGATCATCATGCTCCTTGCCACCTCCAGAAGGTGTCTGTTCTTCCTTTCTGCCACTCCATTCTGTGCTGATGTTGTATTCCTTGGGCTGACAGGTATTCATCAAGTGCTTTGTTGGTTTACTCTGTTCCATTGTCAGACCTTAGTACCTTCACCACTGCTCTGTACTGAGTCTGGACATATTATGAAAGTCCCGAAAATAGGCAAAGACCTCTCTTATTCTTCATCAAATACAGCCGGGTGACACGAGAGGAACAATCAATAAAAGAGACGAAATACTTGTAACCTTTTATAGTAGTTGTGGCGCACGACCCCCAGACATCAGAATGTATAATATCAAAAACAGAAGAGCTCCTATGGCCCGCACCAACATATGAGCTCCTAGTAAGTTTGCCTAAATCACATGCATCACATACTAGTTTCTCCTTATTTACCTTCTCATAAATAGATGGATACAACATACTCAAAATACCAAAAGAGTGCCCCAGCCGCCTGTGATGGAGTATCGTTGTATCATTGGCACTTATCTTTGGTCCTCTCATTTCTGTCCTTTCTGCCATAGACACCAATGTCGAATCCAGTCCTTCCCGATCCAGGTACCACAGTCCATCATGCCAAGTGCCAGTCCCAAGTCTTCGTCCCGTCTCCTTCTCCTGAAAGATCACCTTAGGAATATCAAAAGAGACAATGCATTTTAGTTGGAGGATTATAGAACTAATGGACAAAAGACTGACTGGAAAAGAAGCATGTTAAACATTGGATAATCTTACTGAACATGTACAATCGACAGTACCCTTACCGACCACTAGCTGGAAAGTACCATCGATTGTTTGAATGTTGTCTGCAGATGCTAGGTGAGTGTAGGAAGAGAACTCACTAGCATTACCTGTCACGTGTCGAGACGCACCCGAATCGACAATCCAGTCCGACGATCTAAGGGAAGACAGATGCAAGGGCGAGTGAGTCATCAGTACCTTCCGATGGATGGGCATACATGGCAGCGTTGCCTCTGGCGAAGACTGAGGTGGACGCCTCCTCAGTCCTACTCCTCATGTCTCCATCGCTTGACGCTCTCTGCTTTCTCCTGAGTACTTTCATCATGCCCAGTAGTGCATGATCCTCCTCAGTATAGGCACCATTAGCTCCCTACTTGCCTTCTGCTACCAGCAGGTTCGCCCGATAACCTCCTCGACCACCCCGTCGACCCCCACGACCACGTCCTCCAAACTGTCCACGTCCGCCACATGAATCTTCCTCCTTGGGTGGTTTGGTGCAAGCATACCTCAGATGGCCTACCTCCCCGCAGTTGTAACACTGCCGAGGGTCTCCCTTAGGTCATGTGCCGCCTGAATTGACAACCGCCAGTGTTGTCGTCACTTCAGGAGGACCACATGTCCCTACATGTAGCTTGATACGAGTCTCCTCCTAGATCATGGCCGAGATAGCCTCCCCAAGTGTAGAAATCTTCGATTGGGCTAGAAGTAGTGATGTCCTCTGAGCAAACACTGCGGCCAGTCCCTTAAGAAACTTCATCGTCCTCTCCTGCAGACATACATGTCTCTCCTTACACTTCGGGTCCTCGCAGCTCGCCCGATCTGAGAAGTGATCATAATCCAACCACAGACGCTCCAACTCTGTAGCATACTCATGTACCATCTTCTCTCCCTGTATGGTGTCGTCGATCTCCACCTTGATCTGGAAAACCCTCAAATTATTCCCCACACCATCGTAGGTTGTCCTAAACTTCTTCCACACGTCTTTCACCATCTCAAGGCCATCCACTGTGGCGGCGATCGACTGGACTAAAGAATTGAGGAGCCAAATGTATACCACCATATGAGTGGACTTCCACTCGTCGCGTCCTGTCAAGTCATCATCCGGCTCTGTCTTCTCTCCTGACAAAAAACCCTCCAGGTTCTTCCCTGCGAGGGTTCTCCTCACCCGTCATGACCAACTCAGGTAAGTGGCCGGTCCATCAAGCTTCAGATCGATAGATGAAAGCTCCAACTTCGCCAATGTTCGTGTCGCGCTCTCACCAGCCGACTATTTCATCAGCTTCATCAACGATGCGACCTCCGCAGAGTCCAACTTCTTGATGATCTCCTCCATCGATCCTCCTCTTCTCCGATCACCTCATACCCGTCACACGATTCACGTTCACCCTCTTCGTCCTCTCCTAGACTCGATCATGTCTCTCCCCCATCAGATCTAGGTCTTCGATGTCAACGTCTGGAACAACCCGCGGGAGAAAGCTGGAGAGGTTATAGTCCGGTTGGAATATATTAGGGATAGAGGAAGGAGAAGGTTGTGGTGGTGGCGGCTAGTTCTGGATAAGAGTTAGGGGTTAGGTTAGGGCCTTAGGTTGAGGGAAGGTGAAAATGATGGAGGTGGGAAGTAATATAGTATGGATAGGGTTATGTTTTTAGAGTTATGGGAGGAGAGGGAGAAGATGGGTTAGGATTAGGGTTTATAAAAGAACTTGCGGATAGGGAATATAGGGTGGGGATTGGGTTTGGTATTAGGGTAGAATGTAGGGTGGGGACGGATTTTAGTTTGGTGGAAGGTAGAGAGCTAGGGTCAGACAACACCCTTGCTATATCTTCCTCCCACAGCCCCTTGTTGTCCGCATATCTTATAGAACCCCTTGCTACCACACGCATATTGTAGCACCCACTGATATATCGTACATCTCGCATCTCCCGTAGTCACCCTGCCCAGCCACGTACCGACTCACTCGAAGTGGCCTCACCCATCAGTTATACGAAAATTAAAATTGAGGTAGGAAAGAAGGTTGAGGGGATCACATCAATGCTAAAAGACAGCCGCAATAATAGACCTAACGTGGATTAAGTCGCCAACGGCCCCCTTTCATTGACCCTATCCAATCCAACTTGGCCTCGAGCAGTAAATGATTTTGACGGACATGAGAGAGGGAAGGGGAAGCTAAAGGACTGGCAACCCCCTCCCTAGAAGCATAACCGCCTTGCTACTCTCACTGGAGAAGAGAACTTCTGGCATCCAATCCAAACTAGTTTGCAATAAATTAGGAATCACTAATATGTATGACATTAAATTGTAAACAAATTCAGCTAAAATTTCCTAAGAAAATTTGCAGCAACATATTACTAGAAACAATTTGGTAGAGTTTGGAAGGTGGTTTATCAGATCATACAACCTGTTAATCTAAAAGTTGCCCTCTTCCGACTGGATTTCGGTCCAGCCTAATACGGAGTTCCCATAGAACCTCTTTGTCCTTTCCAAGTTCCGATGGTCCTTGAAATACCCTTTGGTGAACCAAATTGCTCCATATAATACCTAATTGAGTTTACAAATTTTATGGGTCATAAACGTCCCAAGACATCTCCAACTGGAGCTGAATAATCTATGGGCTTCTTCCGTGGGCTACACAGTTGACAATTCCATTGAACTTCTAGGAGTCGAACCCATAATCCTATTAAAATTTGAACATATCATATCCCATAAACATAATGTCTCTCTCCAATTGGATCACATGTTCCAAACATCTCCAAGAGGCCCAAATAACATCAGTTGCATAGTTCGCATAATCGACTCATATCGATAAGTATCACCCAATCGTATCATATCATTTTTGGACCGTCCCCCAATACTTATGGTCAACATAGGCCGATACAGACATGCTATATAGTGTAGTGTGTAGCTACTACCATTTGTGAAAGTTGTACATCTATGCATTCACAATATCCATCAGTCTTAATAGTATTTCATTCAAAATTATCTTTAACTGTGGGTGTACACTTTCCAAAGAAGAGTAATAGTAGTATATATTGTGGGTGAAAATTTCATAATGTTGAATATTATTTCATTCACAACCAGAAACTAAAATTATGTCTAAAATTATTTCATTCTTTTAGGAAGACGGTTCCAGTGGTATCTCATCTCATCTATTCAGATGATCTGCTCGTGTTCATGGAACCTACGAATAGGTCCCTTGATGCTCTCAATTGAACATTTGACACTCTGAAAAGATGGTCGAGTTTGCAGCTTAACAAGAGCCAGATGCTCATGAATCGGACCTGTGGGCATAAGGAGATCTTGTTGGATAAGATGGGCATTGCGGATGGTATGCTTCCAGGCAAATATTTGGATTTACCGCTGGTATGCTTCCAGGCAAATATTTGGATTTACCGCTATATATCAACTATGCCACTCATGCGGATTGTGAGGGTCTCCTCAACTACACGCAAGCTAGATTTGAGGGCTGGCAGATCCAGATCCTATCTTTTGAGGGACGAATTGAGCTTATTGGAGCTCTCATCTCGGCTATTACGATGTATTGGGCCCAGGCTATTATGTTTCCTAAATGTATTATAAAAAAGATTGAGCAAATGTGTGCCGACTTTTTGTGGAGAGGAAGGATGCACACGATCAGCTGGAATGAGTTGTGCCGGCCTAAGAAGAGGGAGGTGTTGGTTTGAGATCACTGACTCTCTTAGAGATATGACCAACTACAAATTGTTCTAGAGATTCATCAATGGCAAGTCCTTATGGGCTGAAAGGGTCAGGGGGAGCTACTTCCCTAAGAGTGACTTCTGGTCGGCTAGGACCAAATAACAACTTCTCGGTAACGGTTAAATCGCTTATGGCTTTGAGAAGTTCGGCTAAAACTAAACTGACTAAGGTTATCTACTCGAAAAACTATACTAGCATTTGACATGACCCTTAGATCAACCACTCCATCTTGATTGAGAGGGCTGGCATATTTATGAGCTAAGGGGCTCCACAGAGTCGGTCAGCTGCCTTATCTAAGAGGAGGAGTGGAATCTTCAGGATCGCTTGATAGAGGCGGCACATGCGGTAGATATTCGCACGGTGGACATTAATAGAGGGGCCACATAGGATTACTGGGTGTCGGAGGACATGGAAAAAGACACGTTCAGTTTTCGGACTGATTTAAACAAAATCAGGCCCAGAACTGAAGAGGTGGATTGGATGGAAGTGGTTTGGACGAAAGGAGCGGCGGTCAAGATTTTCTTATGACTTTACAAAATGATCCAAAACCGTCTTCTCACTAGGGACCGTCTGAGCATGTTTGAGGTTGATTGTACCGACAAGATATATTGTCTGTGTGGGGTCTGTGGACATATGAACGAGTCCAGGCACCACCTTTTCTTCTGGTGTGGCTTCGTTTGGGAGGAGTCACCAACGCGCTAAGTTTGGCCTTCCTACCTTACAAAATAGGGATCTTACGTCGGGACTAAATAAAGTCAAAGCACAAAAAGTGAAAGGTGCGGAAACTTGCCGACGGATACGCCTGATTTTCAGTGCGGTGGTTTGGCACGTCTGGAGGCAAAGTAATAGACGTATCTTTGAGAGCCTTGCCCTCAGTAAATATGTTGTACAAAGAAACATAGAAGTAGACATAGATATCATTGACCCTAGATGAATACTTTTTGTAATCATGGTGGGATTATAGTTTGTAATTTTTAGTTCTCAATAATATTTACCTTCGTCTAAAAAAAAGAGCGATAAATTTTCTAGTGATTTATTATTGTTTTTTGCTTTCCAAAGTATTGAGCAGAATTAAACTCTAATATATAACTTTCAAAATTCATGTACTAAAGTTGCCTTGCTTATAATGAAAATATATTAAAAGTAGATAGAGAAATCAGAAAACAACAATTGCAGCAGTAGTAAATACAAAATAAATAGTAATTGCAGAATTTTCAGCAGCAAATAATTACAGAAAGTTACACAAATGGAACAAACCCTAAACCTCCGCACCCAAAATAATAATAATAATAATAATAATAATAATAGAAAATTTATCACTGAGCGGAGGAAGGTGCCTCTGCATGAAGAGAGAGAGAGGGAGGGAGGGAGAGAGAGAGACTTGAGAGAGGGGGGGGGGGGGAGGGGGGGGAACAAGGGGTTTTGAGGTAAGTTCAGCGGGTTTGAAATATCACTCACCCGAACGGAATACTTAGGAAACCTATCACTTGATCATTTATTGTCGGCTGTTGATAAGGGCACTACACGGTTTACTTGGGGATAGCCTATTAAAAATTTTATACAAATTACAAGTTTGTCACTCCTCAAAGTTACTTAGCGCTAGCCCACGCCAGGGCCGGCCCTGAGCTCACAGGGGCCCGGGACGAACTTTCAAAATGAGGTCTCATACATAATGTAAAAAAAATAAAACAAAAGTAAAATAAAAAATATGCCTCCACCAAGATTTGAACTAAGAACCTCTTGTGTGCAAGTCTAATGTAATAACCACTACACAACAATTGCTTTATAATAAGATTGGTCCATGGTAAATACTAGTTCTATTTTCGATACAAAATTATTTATATATTTAAACAAAAAAAAAATTTGGGCCCTTCTAGTCCATGGGGTCCTGGGCGGTCGCCCTGACGCCCTGGGCCAGGGCCGGCCCTGGCCCACACTAACCTATATAAGTAAAAATTATTTCTCTTCTTTGTTTTTCACCCTCACATGAAGAAATCTCTCATTCTCCCAAGTCCAAAAATCTAAACTTAACTTTGGAATTTGATAGTTGTGGTCCCAAGTGGAAGAAAATTTTGCTTTGGTGATTGCCCAACGAATATTCTTCCGGTATGTCTTCGACAACATACGATGAATAAGTTTTGCGATTGTCACAAAAATATTTAGTTTTATTTGACTATTGTAGGAGCGATGCATGAAATTATGTTCGATGAAGAAGTTGGATCATGCAATCCATTAAATATGCACTCCGGTCCTTCCGAAGAACATGTCGGTTGTTCCAAAGCACGTACGGTACGTAAAATGACAACCCTAATTCGACAGTCGTCGTGTAAGGACTGTATAAAATTTGACAGTCCTATATAAATATAGGATTGTCAATAATTCGACAGTCCTATATACTAAGTGGACTGTCAAAATAGTGACAGTCCTGAATCTTAAAGACTGTAAATTATTTGAACTGTAAATTATTTGAAGTTATTAAATTTTAGATTATTTTATATTGGTTATAGGACCAAGCTCGTACAGATGGTGTGGTACATCATGCTATTGGGGTTGATGTGGAGGATATATTCTCAACGGATATTCAATTTGTATCCCAGGAAGAAGCATTAGATTGATGCAGAGAAGTTGGAAGACGACATAATATAGTCATTGTCATTGCAAGATCCATCAGATCTCGGTCGGGCCGAAAATATGTAGAGCTGTGCTGCAAAAGAAGAGGTGTGTTCAGGGAGCATCATAAAAAAAAGGGTGTTGTTGAAAAAAAATCCCCAAGAAAAACGTCGGGACGAGAAAATGTGGTTGTCCATTTAAGTTGTTGATTGTAAAAGTAGAAGATGTGAAGTGGATAATCGAAGTTATGGAATACATAATCATCCTATTCCAGAGACACTTACGAGTCATGCCTACGTGGCACGGTTGAAGGAGGATGAGAGAAAGTTGGTTGAAGAAATGTTCCTTTCCGGAGTTGCACCACTAACAGTCTTTTTTTCTTGCGAGGGGAAGTCTCCTTCAGAACAGAAGCCCTTCACTTACCAGGGATAACCAGAGGCTCTGCAGGCGGAGGTATTTCGCGTCTCGGTACTGTCAGCAAAGGCTCATCTGGATTGACAGAGTCTTCATCCTCGTCAGAGGAAACTGATGGAATTTTCTCTCTTTCCGCGGACTAAGAAGAGGGCATCCTAAAACTTTCACACATATCAAAATCGCGATGGAAGGTATTGATGACCACGTAAAACTGGACGTACGAATGGAGGATGCGCAACTCCATGGAGAGAGAAGTCGCGGACACAGTAAAGGCCGTCCTAGTACAACCCATTATGAAGTATCACCATCCTCTCGCTCCGTCAATAAGTCCACCCCTTGACTTGAAGCTGGTGATGGCATTGCCCACGTACAATTGATCATACCCAAACTGCCTGGCAAACCGACTAGGCAGGTAGGGCTCCAAGAAGCATTGGTCTTTACTTCTGTACAATAAATGGGAAGGTCTAATGCAGACCAACCAATTAAAAGCTTCAGGAGAAAGAACGGTCTTCCCTTCACCTGAGTCCTGAAGCCTGCTCTCCTGTTGATTGAGATGTACAGTGGGGACGGTGCAGAAGAGCTTCCAACTATGAGCAAAATTTAACGCTCGTCGACAGTCTAAAACTGTGGTCACGTTCCAGGTGAAATTCTTGTAATTCAACAAGAAATTACTCCCCGAACTACTGCCAGAGCCGGGAGACATCACCCTGGGGTTATGGAGAATTAACCATCCCACCAAATACAGGAACGGTAATTCTACCCTGGAAAAGCTGTCACGTCGTGTTTCATCGGCAAGTAGCCCATCAGTAATGGCCCTCAGGCCAGCTTGTATGCGGCATACCATGGCAGGGAGAAGGCCAGTCTTGCCCCGAACACCAGACGCACAGCAGGCCATAAGGTGTTACGGTGAATGCGATCCGAAGATGCAATGCCTGGTACTACCAGTCGGCGTAGCCATACAGAGAGGAAGCCAGCCAGTTGAGCTTCCCTTGACAGAGGCCTGCGGCAATGCCTCAAATAACTATAGGCTTTAGTGCATGCAGGATATTTCCCTATCCCTTCATCGAGAACTCGATCTGAAGCCCCAGCGTCTTCAATAAGGTCATCGACTACTTGAGCAGTAAGCATGCTCAGAAGGCTCAAAGGCCTATCCCTGCTATCCACAACTTTGTCTGGCTTAGCACCTCTAGCCTGATGGAAGAAGAGATAGGATGCCCATTTGTTAGTATGAGCCAAATCAGAGGGCTCATTATAGAAGGAGGTGCACGCAAGGTAATGGCTCATCAGCTCCTGGTACACTGCCACCACCCGAGGGTTTGTATCCCCCAGCTCCCGGTTTGTGGGAACATACTCTTCATAAGGAGTATCCCCCATTGGCAGTCTTGAAATCTCTGCCATTTCGTGAAGGGCCAATCCCAACTCCCCCAGTGGAGTGGCGAAAGTCCCAGTGAGCGAGATATATCGCTCCATCAAAGCCACAAATAGGTTGGGGTTGAGAGGTAACCCAACACTGGTAGCACTCACAGCCGCGTACAGACCGATGCTCTCCAGCTCAGTCTGAAAATGCTTCAGGGCCCAGGCAGCTAAACGAGCCCATCGAAGATTTGTAGGGGTAACCCACCCATTGGTCTGAGGATTAACCTTTGGGTACACTCCTCCATGCCCCATAAAGTCATTGCAGAAAGTCGATAATTGGACTGGTTGGAGCAGTGCAGTGTCTTCACTCGGGACGCTACCCAGATATAATCCCCTGAAAGGCATCACAGGGCCTGAAGGGTGGCTCACAAATGATCCTTGGTCTGATCCTTTCTAATAAAATATCTTCCCCGGCTGGCCGTGAAGATTAGGGGTCAGAGTCCACGACATCTTCCTCGGATGCGTAGCATGGAAGAATGTCGAGATAGGGTAATCTTTCAGCATCTTGGGCAGGTACATGACCATGCCCCCAGCAGTAAAAACCCAATCTTCTTTCTTGGGCTTCGTCTGGGATTGTTTATCAATCATATCCCCGAAGAGGAAAGCTGGTTTTATGTATTTTGCCCCGTCTATATACATTAGGGGCTCTCCGTTGATCATGCTCAACAGCATTAGCTCTCCTTGAGACGATATCAGGATTCTCCTTCCTTCAGGATACTGGGGTCCGGAAATAGGAAATGTCACATGGGACAAATCCTCCAGGTAATTGGAGTGTAGCATCCCAGCAGCAGAACTCATCACCTCAGCCAACGAAGATATCTGCAAGTTAACTACAAAGTGCAAGAAGAACATGTCAGTTTCTATACTAGATATTACAGTCTTGCAGTTTATGCCAAAGATGAACAGTTCTGTGCTTTTACGCCAAGACGGTGAAAACTTGAGCTTTTTACGCTGGAATCTATTTCCTAGGCATAAAATTCAAGGTTGGCAGTATACAGTCTGTGTTTTTACGCCAGACTGCCAAAATTTAAATGATTACGTCAGAATTTTCATCCAGAGCGTAACACTCAAAGTTTGTACTATACGCCAAATTTTGACAGTCAAAGCTTTTACGCCAGACTGCGAAAAATATAGAGTTTTTACACTGACACATTAGGAATGTGGGCGTAAATGATAAAACATCTCTGTGCATCGTCTTTCTCGCAGAGGCTCTCAGCACAAAAGATGACCTAGCGCGTTCACGTACAACGTGTGCAAAGGGTTTTTCTTCGTTCTTGTCGTCCCAAAAGTTTTACCTATAACGCCCGGCGCACAGCTTGACGGTGGGAACTACGTTCCGAGCGAGGTTCGTTCTGCCCGATGGGAGTCGCTCTTGCTTGGGCGAAAGAGTGAGAAGAGGAGGCAGCTTTCTTTCCTTTAGAGGCGGAAGGTTGTTTTGGTGCCATTGCTAAAACTCAAAGTTCTCAAAAGAAGAAACGAAGGAGAGTACTCAAAGAGACAAAGGTTTTCTTTTGCAAAAGACAGATGAAAAGTTTTTTTCTGAAGGCCTTGGGGTATTTATAGAGTTCAGATGGACTCCTCGAATCCCTAACCAAATCCGATATTTAATATTCGATTATGATTGGGGACTACGTCAGCCTATTATTCAGGGAAGGCGGACAGTCAGCGAATTCAAAAAGTTTTCGTGCAGAACAGATTCGTGATTTTACGCCAAGGAGCTTTTTACGCTTGAGAAGCTACAAATCCACGGTTTTACGCTCAGAGGCTATAAGTCTATGGTTTTACGCCCTGACGCTTTTACGCTCGGTAGGCTACAAACCTACGACTTCACGCTCAGAGGCTACAAATCTATGATTTCACGCACAGAAGCTTTTTACGCTCAGAGGCGACAAATCTACGACTTCACGCTCGGAAGTTTTCTTTTCAGAGGCTATAAATCTACAGTTTTACGCCAAGATGCTCTTATGCTCAGCAGCTTTTACGTTCGAGAGGCTACAAACTTACGATTTTATGCTCATCTACACTAGGATCTATGACTTTTCGCATATCTTAAAATACGCAGGCCAGAGTATGCGGATATCTGAACAAATCTCAAGACGGTCAATTGCAAGGGTTCACGCAGGAGATGCTCCTTATTGGCCTCAAAATATCCCAAGTACCCAAAGCATACAGAGTCCAGCATTGAAAATGACTCTTCTTCTTGGGTCGATTGGAAGTCCATCCAAAACCCAGTCAGAATATTTTCTCTACAGTTCAAGATGGCGACTCAGTTTTGACAGCCATTTCTCGCCTTTTCCAAAGGATTTTCGGGAAATCATTTTTGAAGATGATGGTCTGAACAAAGATTCTTCTTAAAGAAGTGACAGTTCAGGATTCTACGTAACTACTCGTCCAGAACAGCAGGACAGTTCGAATATGCGACTTAAATGCTAAACAGTTTTTTTACGCGTCTTCAGTTATGCGTAGAAGACAGGACGAGACCAGATACTCTCTTTATCAGAGTCGGCGTAAGGTCATTCAGATGTGTCGAAGCTACACATATTCAGACTTCATCACAGCAAAGAATATGGCAAATCATCAGATGCGTAAAAGAAGACGATTTTATTAATCATGATCACATATGAGGGAAATCCAGTCTACAAAGAATTTTTCATCTTCATGATTATATGATTACATATGAGAGAAATCCCGTCTACAAAGGATTTCTCATTTTTATTTAGGATCACACCAAGAGTCTGTTCTGCCAGGTTCTCGTATTGGTGGAGATCTTTTTCTTCTTCTACAGCAGTTCATCGACTTCCACAGTCGATGAACAAGAAAATGATTAATGGCGGGAGGATACACAACTGGGCTTGTCTAAATTATTCAAGAGCCCACCCTCCATACGCCATGACAGATTGAGTTGGGATTCAGACCCAACTCAATACTGGAAGACAGGGCTAGTTTGTCTGCCCTCGTCCACCAACAGCGAGAGAAAATACAGCTTGTAAGCTGTGTGGTCGAATGTGACCCCTCCTCTCTCCTGGACGAATCGCCATATGAAGTTGCTAATCATTCCGAGCAAAGGAAGCTATGATATCCTTTCATGATCCATTGTTGCAGAGGATATTTGCTCGAAGACGCCTTCTTTTTTGGCTCTTTACATGCTGGAAGAGCATGATCTTCTTCTTCCTCAAGTCGACCCGACGAACTCTGGCAATCATCTCTGTGTGGTGAAGGAAATGTGGGAAGAACAAGTTAACTCATCAGCCTTTTTATAGGCAAAAGCGAACACACCGAATCCCAACAAATTCCTAAAAATTTGCCATGGAATCAGCCTCGAGGAACGAGTCAGACTTGACCGTTTCATGCTTCATTCAAAGTGTTTCAAATTACGAGGAATTTGAAAACTTTGAAGGGGGTCTTGTAGAAGCATGAAAAATACGCTGCAGATCTATACGCAGTATTTCAGTGCTATATGGCGTAAAACATGACTTCAGAGCCATCGGCGTACAACAAAGCTTTATCGCTAGTACAGCATAAAATATAGCTCCAGAGCAACCCGCGTAATGCAGTATTTTCAGACTGCTTCGACGTAAAAAGGTTGCTATCTCGCCTTTATGGCGTAAAACTTATCTGCTTTCAATGCAGCATAGAAGAGTACGAGGAACGCTTCGTATTCCTCGAATGAACCTGTCAAATCATGCAGTGAACCTGACTTCTGACAAAGAGTACTGCACGACTACCCAAACGACGGCTGTAATGATGATTCGGCACAGAGACCCAAACCGTCGTTTAGTGACATTTCCTTAATACAAAGTGCTTTTACGCATACAAGGGAATATGCTGCCTAGTTTTATACAGGCAGATGTGAGCTTTTACGCTCAGCAGAAGACAAAATAAACTGCCACGTCAAAAGCTGCTCTTCGTACAGAGCTCGAGGCACGTCTCTGTATTTAATACGCAGAATAGGGGCAGATCTCTGCATTTAATGCACGAGATTTGGTTCTATTTTCAAAGACTGGGCGAGCCATAATTACGGCTAATACGTCCACATCATCACCTCTGCATAATACGCCATCAGGCTATTTTCAGCTATGGGAGCACGCTGTACGCTATCTCCTCGGAATACGCCAACTCAGGCTATTTTTGCATTTTTGTGCGTGATAAGGCTATTTGGTCCAGAATACGCTCAAGAGCTCAGTCGAGGAAGGAGGACCAGCTATCTTTTACGCTAGCTACCTATCCATGCAGCATCAGGCTTCTACGCCTACAAGGCTTCTACGTCTATTTGGCTTCTATGCCGACTCGATAAACCACTTGGCCTCTACGCCAACCTGACAACTATTTGGCTTCTACGCCATGGTGACAGTTATTGGCTTCTACGCTAACCTTTTCTACACAAGGGGCAGTTACCTACGTGGCTTGCATGTCGTGATCTTCGCAGCAGTTATACGCATTTTCTCATCATGGGACACGCGTCACACGCAGATTCAGAAGATCATCTATACGTGGGTGGCAGTTATTATAACCGCCGCATAAAAAGTGCCATACTCTCCACTGTCCGGCTTCTACACCGACTGGATGGTTATTGTCACTAAAAATCCTATAAATAGAGACCTCTATTGACAAAGGTCCAGGATCGCAAATTCCAAGGTCGAAAATTTAGAGAATAGAAGTCAGAGGGTCGAAGAATTAAGGTCGAAGGTCGAAAATTGACTTTCTGAGAGAGAAGAATCCGAAGCACAGACAGAGAGCAGTGATTGACGATTTTGGCATCGAGCATCCACTCTTTCTTGCAATCCTTGAAGCTTCTCCGTCTTCTACAGCACTTCTTCATCATCATGTGGTCCAAGGGACAAAGTGATCGACTGCAGATCAGACTCCTATAGCAATATTTACCCAGATTAAATTTTGTACTTAACATCCTCGCATAGGATTAATAGTACTTCTTGTTTGTAAACCTAAGAAAGGGTTTCGTATAAACCTAGTTTTATTTCTTCCGTTTATTATCAAACAATATCAGTGCATTATCCACCGTCGTATATGAGTAGTTACCCAAATATTATAAACCGGTGGGAATAATTTTAGCCTTCACATCGTCTCTCAATAATTCAAACCTCCATGTATTGCATTTTTTGCCGTGGTTGATCACCGTTAACATACGGGAACTCTCCTGAAAAGTAAACAATTGGATGAACTTATACCTATATATAAAATATACTTATCTATAAATTATTGGATGAACTTAGAACTTACAACTATATATAAAATTATCATAACGTAATGTACTTACCGGATTATTCCATATTTGGTATGCAATATGGTTCTCGATCGACGGCTACATAGAGCAACCGTTTGGACGAGTCTCGACTGGACTATCTGGCTGCTGAGAGGGTCCTGAACCATCAGTAGCCTGATTTTCGAGGGTTTGTGGGAGAGTCTCGACAGGACTATCTGCATGCTGAGAAGGTCCTGAACCATCAGTTGGCCGATTTTGGACATTTGGTATATCCTCATCGGAGGAAGAAGAAGAACCAGAAGTACTAGGAGGAGCACGTCTCTTCGAACGAGTGACAGTCCTCTTCGTCAGTCGACATTTCCTAACTTCAGGGCGCGCCTCGGGGTCACGGATAGTGAGAGCTGGTTCAATAGTACGTTGAACATTGCGTTCCTTACGCATCGACGCAGTAGGCTGTCTTCTTATGATATCTTCATCCTCAGTGCCCTTCCGAGGGGCGTAACTATAAGACCAAAAAAAAAATTTATTTTAACATCCTAAATTAATTTAACATTCAGGACTGTAGAAATTTCTACAGTCCTATATGCATACAGGACTGCAGAAATTTCCACAGTCCTAAATTATACAGGACTGTAGAAATTTCTACAGTCCTTTATACATATAGGACTGTAGAAATTTTTACAGTCCTCAATCTATAAGTCCTCAATCTATATAGGACTGTAGAAATTTCTATAGTCCCGCATGATTCTGCTCGATACATTCGACGAATGTCGAAATTGTATGCCCTAAAATCGGGTATGAGCATCTAGAAAAATGTCCAAACTACATCCTAAACTACATTCAGGACTTGTATGTCCTCATTTTAAGAATGGAAAGATAACCACTGAAAATTTTTGAAATGCAATAGAAATTTTTAAAAATTTTGGAAAATTTTGTAAATGCAATAGAACAAGGAGAAGGAAGAATTGTACCTTAATTCTTTCGAGACTTTGGGAGCCATCGACAAGGAGGAGGAGGAAGAAGTGGAGGAGGACGGCTCTGACAAGAAAGGAAGGAGGGCTCCGGTGGAGGTTTGGAGGGTTTGGGAGGAGAGTTTAAAGTTTGGGCTAGTATGAGTAAACTTTTGGGCTAGTATGAGTAAACTTCATTCATTAATGGGCTAGCCCCAATCCTAGGCTAGCCCTAAGTAAACTTTCTAGTACCCTTATCAACAACCTTAATTTCTTAAGACTTTTGATAAAGGCACCACAAAAACTAATCAGGACGTCCAAATTTTCAACATTAATAATTATAAGTTTTTTACTCCCAAAAATTACTCATCGGGCTGTCCATTTATAATTGATTTTTTTTTATAATCAGTCATACCAATTTGAAGGACTCTTAAAATTTTGACAGTCCTACCAATTATAAGGACTGTCAAAAAGGCTGTCTATTTATAATTAATTTTTTTTATAATCAGTCCTACCAATTTGAAGGACTCTCAAAATTTTGACAGTCATAATAATTGTAAGTCCTATAAAAAATTTGACAGTCCTTCCAATTGGTAGGACTGTCAAAATTTTGACAGTCCGGAGGGGAGGACTATGCGAGGTGACACGAGGGTGGGGCTGCGTGGAGGCCCGAAGGGGGGGGGAGGGGGGGGACGAGGCGTAGGAGCGGGAGGAGAAGGAGAAGGCGACGACGGCAGGAGGTGGGGGATGAGGCGGCGACGCGCGCCCGGGGCGGCTGTGAGGCATAGGCGCACGCGCTCGCCTCCGCTGCTGATGTTGTTGCTGCCGCTTCTGTTGTTGTTGCCGCCGTCGTCGCCGTCGATGGCGCGAGGGGTAACCGCAGCCTCCCACGAGGGCATGCCTCCGCCGCACGCAGCCCCCCGCACGCTTCTTCTTCTTCTTCTTCTTCTTCTTTATCGCCTTCGTGACGGAGCAGACGAGAATGTGCTTGAGGTGCGGCACGGCGACGCGGTCGATGGCGAGGTCAACGACGCAGAGAGGTAAAAAATCGCGAGAGGAGGGAGGAGGAGAGGCCGGTGGGGGTGGGGGTGGGGGTGGGGGTGGGGGAGGAGCAGGAGTAGGGAGGTGAAGAGAGTGGACAACCCTAGTAAATTTTGGACTAGCCTGAGTAAAAATTATTCCTAACTGGGCTAGCACCAATACTGGACTAGTCCCAAGTCAATTTGTAGTGACTTTATCGAGAGCCTTTCTTAATGTGTTATAAACTGGTAAGTAGACCTAGATAAATGCACGTCCGTTGCATGTAAATAAAATATGCCATCTGATAGTGTTAAAAAATTATTTAAATATATTAATTTTTTTTTTGTAAATTAACTATTAAAAGTGTGATATATATAACCAAACTCAACTGACTCTTGTAGTCAGTAAGAAGAGTCATAACATTCATGGGCCAAATGGCATGCAAACCACGGAGGAGGTGTAGGGTAGTGGGCCAAATAGCATGCAACGCAGTGTGCACAAAGTCCCGTGCGTATCATCCGACATATAAAAAAAAGTGTGATATAATTAAGATGCAGGACTGGCATTATCATCAATAAAATTATCTTCCAAAAATATATATATATATATATATATATATATATATATATATATATATATATATATATATATATATATATATATATATATATGGGATATGAGCCGTAGTGCTTATATTCCTAAATGAGTCATGTACATGTGGACCAATAGGAATATAATCCTACATTCCATGTGCACTAGTACACTCTGTTCCTATTGGTCCACATGTACATGAATCATGTAGGAATATGAGCACTATGGCTCATATCCTATTTACCCTATATATATATTATAATTTTTATAGATATATGTGCAGGTATAGTTAATTTATTAGTTAATTTTTTTTTTAAAATTACTTGAGGATGTACATAAAAAAATTAATTATGTGAGGATAAATACTACTGATGGTTGTAAATTGTTTTTAAACCTCTTTATAATAGCTAGTAACATGAACGTGCATTACGCGTGCGTAAAAAAAATTGTTGAAGAAATTTAAATATATAAAATTATTATAAATAATGTCGTTTCTATGAATTGAACTCAAGCAACCAAGAAAATACCTTTCATCATAACCACATGAGTTAAAATTGTTTAGTTGTAAATAAATAATATTAGATAGTTAAATAATTAATAATAATTTTAAACAAATAGTTAGTGGAGTATTTACATACGGCTTAGACGGCTCAATTTTGAGCCGTTTTCAAGCCTCATTATAAGAGTAGAGATAAAAATATTTTAAATATAAATAAAATTAATATAATATTCGGGATAATTTGAGATTGAATAATATTTTTCATGCAGTTCACCGATTTTATTCTCTTCTTTTTAAGTTACAAATCAGGATTTCTGTTTAAAAATAATAAAGTATTTGATGAATTTTAATTTTTTTGTGTGATGCACAAATACTGAAAAATATGTTTTAAATAATAAGAAACAAAGTAGAGGTATAATTTGAAATTGAAACAAAAGGATTTTTATTTAAAAATAATTATTTGACCAAACTTTTGAAATACCTTTTGTTCCTTTTTAAAATTAACCAGCGGGGGATCGAGTATAAATATGATCTTAGGTGGCATGGCGGCATGGTTGATCTATGTTCTGAAACAAGGCTAAACAAAATGCATTTATATTTACCTTTACACTTGTATAAATTCTGAATTGATTTGTATTTGAATTTGATTGTTTATCATTTTGAATATTAAAAAAATAACATAAACAACAAATGCTAACTTTCTACTTTTTATAAGAGATTTGAAAACTGTTAAAAAATGAGTTGTCTAAGTCGTATATATATCCTCACATAATTAAAAAATAAATATAACTAATTATTTAACTGTTTAATATTATCTAACTATAATCCAATATCTCTAACTTATATGGTTAAGGTGAAAAATATTCTCAAAAGTTTGATTTCATAGAACAACAATATCTATAACAAATTTTAATTCAATTTTTTTCAATAATTATTTTACGTGTACAATGTACGTGAACTAGCATTTAGCATTTGAAATGGAAATAAAATATAAATTTTAGTTCAATCACTACCAATTGATAGTTTTTCTAAGAGTTTGAATGCCTTCCACCTTAATCACTACAAATCTAACTTTTAGCAAATGTTGTATGTAGTACTAGTAAGGTGCACAAGCATTTCACGTAATTAATTTTTTTTTTTAACTAATTGTTTAACTATTTAATATTATCTAACTATAATCCAATATCTCTAACTTATATGGTTAAGGTGGAAGGCATTCTCCTTAATTAGAAGAGTTTGATTTTATAGAACAACGATATCTATAACAAATTTTAATTCATTTTTTTCAATAAATTTTTTATATGTGTACAATGTACGTGAACCTTACTAATACTTATAAGGACACCATTTAACATTTAGCATTTGAAATGGAAAAAAAAATACTTCTAAATTTTAGTTCAATCACTACCAATGGATAGTTTTTCTAAGAGCTACAAATCTAACTTTTAGCAAATATTGTATGTAGTACTAGTAACGTGTACGTACATTTTACGTACGTAAAAAAAAATTATTAAATTTTTTAAATATAAAATTATTATAAATACCGTTGTCAAGCAACAAAGAAAAATATCTCTCACCATAACAAATTAAGTTAGAATTGTTTAGATGTAAATAAATAATATTAGGTAGTTAACTAATTAATTATTTAAAAAAAGTTAAATAGAGTATTTACATAGACTTAGACTTGCTCATTTTGAATTTTTTCAAATCTCATTATAAAAATAGAGAAGAGATTTATTTTATTTATTTATTTATTTATTTATTTATTATTTATTTGGTGAACCCGTGTTGAAAGATATCAATTGGTTAGTATACCGAGTCAGCTTATGGGTCGGCCAATTAATTCGGGTCATAACTAACTGGTTTCTATAACAAAATTAATTAAAAACATAGAAAAGATAATATTTGAATCTTCTAAGCTTATCAGAATCATTATCACTTTTTTGTAGATAAAGTAGTTGCAATAAATAATTCATTGTTAGCTGGGATTATTTTGTTAGGAATGATCAAAAGTCCCTTATTTATTTATTTATTTTATTAAAAAAAAATCATAAAAACCATATGGTTAATGCGAAAATCAGAAAGTTAACGAAGGCTTATTATAGGAGGAATCGGTTTTAAAAAAAACGGAGGACCTGAACCTAAATTTCCCTCCTCCTTTCAAAGAAGTTGTGCTATGGCTACGGCTGACCTCAACATACGGAAGAAGCCTCCCGCCATCTTCTAACCCTCTCTCTCTCTCTCTCTCCTCTCTCTCTTAAATTTTTTTCTCTCTCTCTCTCTAGAATTCTCTTTGATACCCATTTGGAGGATTTTGGAGAAGGTATGAATCCTCTTGTCATCATCTATAATCTCTCTTTGGTTCTTTAATATATTTTGTAGCAGTTATTTCTTATTTGATTGGTTATATGTGTGTGTGCGTGATTTATTTGGGTTTCTTTTACAAATTATTAGGATTGTTGCAGTTTCAATGGGTTCTTCAAACTGCATTTGATTGATGGTACATGCATGCTTCTGATATGGTATATTATTCTTGATGCAAGATGGTGTGCTATATGCTCTTTGCAAGAAAATATATTCTTACTTTTTCAACTTTGATTCTCTATGTGTCTACCTCCTCTTTTATATTTACAATATTAGTCATTGCCATATAATAATCACCTATTACCTAGCTCCATGCTATCGTGTTACCGAAATTCTAGTCCCGCAAGTCAAAATCTTGAGCAAACACCAATTTAGCGTTTTTAGGGTCAGTTTTCCAATGCCACAGTGACTAGACGGAAGTAGAGGATTAACACACAACCTGAAAGATCCACAACCAATTTCATGCAGTCCATGGTAGTCTGTGTTGATCATGTTGGGACCACCACATTAATGTTATCAACACATATGCTGTCACATCGTGTCGTCAGCAAAATATGACCAGATTTTGGCGTCCCTTTAGCATTGTTGTAGCAAAAAAAAACTAAACCCTAAAACGTTACAAAAAAATATAATAATAAAAAACTCTTTCTCTTAATTGTTCGACAATGATACCTAGCAAAATGTAAAAATTAAATGTTATTTGGGAGTGTTAAAGGATCAACTCGGGAGTGACTCGAGCCGAACTGATTGCCACCCTTACTTAATAGCTAGAGATGATATTTGGCAGAGGCGGATCGTGCCGAGCAATATCCAATCATGATCCTACAATTTGGGCCAAAGGAATTGTCCTTGCACAACACTAAACTTACTGAACCTAAGTCCTAACTGGTCCTTCGAGCTTTGAGACGTTCCATGAACTTCACACCCATATAATATTTTTATGATAATATAAAATAAACTTGATCGTCGTTTAATCAATATCATAACAACACGATCAACTTGGCACTGACCAATAGCTTAAGTCGTTATGACCCACAGACTAATCAATGTCATAACAACACGTTGATCAACGTCACTCGGGAAAGAGGTTGAAGGGGTGGGAACTTTGATCTAAAAATGAAAACATAAAATATTCTCCTGATTGGGTTGAATATGATTTTCTAGCTAAATAAGAACTAATCCAACAATTTCTAACTATAATTTGTCTCTAATAAATTTTTTTCAGTCATCTAAATCTTCAAGAAAACACACAAAATACCATATGTTGGCCAAACCATACCTTTGTTTTGCGACATTCGTCCCCCTAAAAAAAAAACTCGCCATCAACATAGTCACCATCAATAACGTCTTCTCACTTCATCAGCAAAATCACTAACTTAGGGCTGATCTTATAATTTGTCTCCTAAGGTCTCATCTACATATAAAGATATCCCTAACTTAGGGCTCTGGTACCTATTTGACATACAACAAACCCAAGTAAAATAGATCGGCTATTTTGGACTATAAGAAATTTAAAGATTTAGGATAAATTGGGCACAAAAGCTGAATGAATTTTGTGAACAATTAAACTTATCTTAATTTAACACAAATTATCTAACAAATCTGTAATCTAATAGTAATTTTAATTGTAGAGAACCATATTAACCAATTGGATGAAACTAGATCTACAATGATGATGATGGTAATCTTGATGGAGCACCATTGATGCAAGTTCGGTGAACGACAAAGTTAGTGCTTGTCAATTTGTGGTGAAGAAGAATAATCCAAATAGCAAAATAATATGAAGATTTAAAGGGAGAAATATTATGAAAATTAGATTTGTGGTTGGCTCTTCAACTCAAATTATCTATCCCCATAAATCAATTTCTCTATAACAAGAAAAGGTTCATATACATACTTATTTATAGTAAATAAAACCTAACCTAAGCTGTTCGGATTTTAAGAATCTGAACCCCACTAGGATACGTAATCCAACGTGTTTGGACTCGGGATGGTTGTATGGTCCTGCAACATTCACTCCGGACCAAAATTTCCTATTCATTAAATTTTATATCGTAATATCCTAATGAACACTAAAGAAACATGATGATGGTGTTAAAAAGTAGAGTAGTAGCATCACAATGAACATCAGAGCAAGCGTGACAATATCATTATAAAAGTGATGTAGTTTTGTTGGAAACATATTAATGTTTTGGTGGTTTGGTGTATAATCTTCGAACCTCATGTAAATTGTAGAGTTTGTTGGTTCGCAGTATCACCAAGGAATAACTTTGGAAGATAATTTTCAAAGTTAGGATAAATATGTAGAGGAATCTCAGAGTACTTCTTTGGTACCCTTGTTGGATCACAAAAATTCTATAGGAATGTTAGCATGTGCTTTATTCTTTTTTAATCTATGACGGGTTACCTTCTCAATTAACTATATTCCCACTACTCCAATTCAACTGTTGAAGATGCTGTGGGTTTCCAGTTGTTTATTCAAAATGGTTTGGATGAGAGTTGAGATGCACTGTGTGGTTCTCTTCAAACTTGTATACTGCCTTTACTTTGTTGGAACCAGATTCTGTTCCCTTTGAGAATTCACACACATGCTTTTAATGGACTACGGTAGATGAGTCCCTTAATATGTCCTGCTATAATTTACACTAATATCTTAATTTATATGGAGTACTTCTACCTTATATTTCTATCACTTATTCTGATGGCCTTATTGGTTTGTCACATTATAAACAATAATAGCAATTTATTGTCATCTTTGAAGGTAAGCTTCATGATAATTATGTCTTTAAGAATTGTTTCCTGTCAAGATTTGATTCTTATCTTAAATGTTAGGGTATCTTTTACTACGACACCTCACCCTCCACACCCCCCCCCCCCCCCCCCCCTCTTTCAATCCTACCCACCCACACGCCCGCACACACCCACAGAGAAACAATCTGTAAGATCTCTTTCGAACCATATTCCCCTAACCACGATCTCCTGATAATATCTTCTTAAACAATAAGAATGAACTTCCTTTATCAGGTTTGCAGTTCTGAATTTAATTTGGTAATAATAAAGAAAAAACATGTCTATGGTCTTCTTTCGTTACATCATAATCCTTTTTCTTTTGTGAAAGAAATTTTCATGTTCATTAACTGTGTATGGTCTTCTATCTGGACTTTTTGCTTGGGATTATAGTATAATATCAGAGATTCAGAGCTGCTAGTATAAATTTTTTTTCTGGAAATTTATCTTCCATTCATTTATCTTTTCTTAAAGGTTTTGGAGCTTTCCATTGGACAAGAGAGGGTTGAGATATTCTTAAGTTCTAGATGGAGATATTGCCAGAACTCTATCCACTGACAGGTTTGCAAATTGGGTGAGTTTTCTTTTTTAAACTATTGTATCTTAATGAAACAAAGTAACAAATATGCTCAATCTACCTTTCAGCGAATCCTTCATGTTAGAACATTTTAATTCAATCTTGACCTTCGACATGTGAAATATCATGTTTGAGAGTACACTAAGAACTACGCTTAAAGTGACAATATTTATAGCATCGATAGATTTTGTGTAGCTTTTGAGCAATCTTTTTAGAAGTTTACATAGAATTAATTTTTGAGACCAACTTGAATATATATATATATATATATATATATATATATATATATATATATATATATATATATTGAGAGTGAGTTACTTTACTGTCCCCCTGGGTTTCTAACCCAGGACCTTCCCTCCCCTAGCAAAGTCTCAACTCAAGTAAGTGTTACCTGAGCAATCATCTCATCTGCAAGCCTTTATCGCAGTATGTTCTAACCTTTAGGCACAACATAGAAGACCCTAGATAGACATTTCACAGACTTATATATATATATATATATATATATATATATATATATATATATATATATATATATATATTTGGAAAAAGGTAATTGTGTTCCAGACTCCTGACCCGAAGGCCTACAAACTCGGCCAGAAGGCCACACTCCCAGCCCGAAGGTCCGCACCGCACCCGCATCCGCATCCAGCACGCACTCACATTTATTCTCCCACAGGGAATTAAATGTACTTCCTCCGTTGCTCGAACCTGCAATCTCTTGGAGGGATATACCTCACTCTAACCACTTGAGCATATATATATATATATATATATATATATATATATATATATATATATATATATATATATATATTTGGAAGAAGGTAATTTTATAAATGAAATAACATATTACATCACAACTTCCCGTCAGGTGGGAGTCTTAGTTGTTCTCAACCCATTTACATCAAACTCTATATTGTGAAGAATGTCGGCTCTAGCAGTACAAAATCCCTCAAAGATCCGGTTGTTTCTCTCATTCTAGATATGTAATACAACCGACGCTAGCCTGGTGAATGCCTCCCTGAACCATAGACCTCTCCGGCTACGAGACCCCCTGATACTCCGAATGATCGATGTTATACCCTTACCCCCATTACCGTACAGTTTGAGGAGTGTCGCCTACCACTGCCTACCACTGCCATATCTCCTACGCACTACCACACTCGAAGAACAGATGTATCATCGATTCCTAGCCATGTCCACAAATGACACACCTCAAATCCATATATTGGACCCCAAACCTGTGAAGCCAGTCCCTTGTAAGCAGTTTACCAAGTAGCAAATTGTACAAACAATATTGGAACTTGCTTGCAATCCCTTATACCATACAATGTCAGCATGCTCCCATTTGTCTTGATCCATACGGATTTGGCATACACTAGTTGGAATACAAAATTTTTGGTTGGGCTGCCATCCCACACTCAACTGTCACAGTCCAAGCTACCTTCGATCGGGATGCGGTGAATTTCTTGCTCAAGCTGCTGCGGAAACTGAAGCACCCCTAACTACCAAGTGCCAGCCCCAATAATGCGACTGACATGTCCTTGCCAGGCCGCAGGAACTCGGCCCAAGCCGTCCACCAGCTCCTAGACGCTCCGGTGCCGGACCCAGGGATCCCACCACAAATTTGTCCCCGCCCCATCCGCAATGCGTCGGGTAATTAACTGGTTTATACACGTCTATTGTCGTAGAATATTTTTAAACACAACGGATTCATTGTTGGTCTCCTAATACTCCCAGAAACTCGATCTCTTGAGGTAACGGTTTCTCATCCAGGTAGCCCAGAGTGACTCCCCTTGTATAAACTTCCAAGCCATCCGCAAGCCAGCCACCTCCTGAAGGATACCTATAGGGTGCAGTCCCACCCCCTTCCTCCCGTGGTCGACACAGAGTATCCCATGAGATGGCGTGGACCCCTCCCCTCCAGATGAAGTTCGCACAGACCCTCTCCACTTTTTGGATGTAGAAACTGGTAAGAGCACCGATTGTAACCAGAACATAACGAACACTGCAACAACATAGCACACTAGTTCAACCCGATCCCCGAAGGACATGCATTAGGCCTGCCACCCTTACACTCTACATTGAACATACTCCACCAAACTCTAGCACTCAGTACTACCTGCATAATTGCTCGATAGTGGAATGCCTAGATATTTCACCGGAAGATCACCAAGACGAACCCCAAGAGCGACCGTCTTCTCCTCCTTCAACAAGCAACCGCGGGTAAAATAAACAGCGCTCTTATCCTTATTAAGACAGAGGCCCGAGAGTCGGCCAAACTCCGTCATAATATCCGTCACAGTCGTCAAACATGACCTCTTGGGGTTGAGGAACACCAGTAGATCATCCGCATATATCAGATAAGAAACGTGGGAAACCATCTGCTTAAATAATGGTAGGATAATCCGTCTGTGCACCGTAGAGTCCATTATACACGTAAAATACTCCATCACAATGGTAAAGAGTTACGGAGACGGAGGATCCCCTTACCGCAGCTCTCGAATGCTCCGGATGTAACCGTAAGGTTGTCCCTTGATCAGTACCGAGAAGGTCGTCATAGAGATGCATTTCCTGACCCGATCAACCCGCGTTGCACTGAAATCCATAGCAAGCAGTAACCGGCATACAAACTGTCACGCCCCGATCTCCCGCAGGCAAATCGGCCGTTCCCGCTAGGCGGGAATCACCCTCGCCAGCGCTCCCGCGGAACGATCGCTTAACCCATCCGGACGTGATGCCGCACGAGCGTGATCCACGCCCGTGCAAGGCCATGGTTCATTGGCTGGCGGCAAGAGTTCTAAGCCACAGAGTCGCACAGATTGTTCGAGTGCAGCGGAGTCATGAACGCATAGGCGATCGGTAACAGGTTCACTGAGTCGACAAATATAGCGGAAGCATTGAAACACAAGTTGAAGTAAAGCAAGCTCTTTTATTGATATAAACTTGTGTTACAGGCGGCGTATAGCCGAGATTACAAGTCGCTCAAGCCTCTCTCTCTGAAACAGTAAAAGCGTGCCAAGTGGCTACAACTGTGGAATGAATGTACAGGCGATGGTCAGGCGATGTTCACAACTTATGTCTTGTATAAGCGCTTCAGTCCCGGACGCACCGTTGCAAGGCTTCAGAGGGAACTCCTGGCCTTAGCACGCACGTTGGAGGCATCCGCACCGAACGAGGTTCTCCCGCACCCTGCAAGCAAACTGGTGGATTATCAGTACATTGAATGCACTGGTGGGGAAGCTACTCGTCCGCTCGACAAATCCAAACACGTAATACAGGTTCCGTGCACAACTATTAAGTTGTCTTTCTAGTTGCCTTAGGATCAGTTTCATGCAGATATTGAATAGCCTAACGTGTCGGGCAGTGCGCCGTGCGATGTTAGAGGAAACACGGCGAGACTTACCAACTTACCATCTCCTTCCCTGTCCAAGGCAACCATTTAGGCAAACAGTATAAATTCGAGCAGAGGCATGTATAAACATTCAGGAGGCAAGCATATGCAAACAGGAGGGTCGTTTTAACATGATCGTTCAGGTGTTTAGTTGTTCTTGATGCGATGCAGTGACTCGCACGCGGATAGCCGCTAAGCGAGGATGACTTATCTATATGAACACTGTCGCTGGCAAAGCCATTATGGACGTAGTCGAGGACAAGGATAGCATGCTACGCGTGTACACGAGGCATTGCAAGCATATACACACGATGATCACTGGCTGATGCCATAATGGACTAGTCAAGGACGTGAATAACATGCAACGAGAAAACACGAGGAGCTCATAAAACACGATACGTTGCAAGTTACCCAGTCCGCACACGATTGACTATAAACACGAAGTCTGCCCGGATCGGATCGGTGCCAGTGCCCTAGCACCGTCCGCAGAACTTATATCCTTGTGCACAAGTTGTCCATGATCGAACACGATTGTTAATTTACACACGAGCACACGAAAAGCAGTAATGCATGATTCATTTAGCTATTGGATATGCACAGTCTCCTGGGCTGCTGTAAGCCCGCACAGGAGGGAGACTTGCAGGGAGATCCGAATACCTAAATGAGTCTTGCCACTGGAGTATGATTCAATTAGCTATTGGATATGCACAGTCTCCTGGGCTGCTGTAAGCCCGCACAGGAGGGAGACTTGCAGGGAGATCCAAATACCTGAATGAGTCTTGCCATAGGAGTATGATTCTTTACTTGACATGATGCAGTCTCCTGAATCGGGAACTGCCTTGGCGACCTAACGGTCCCGGATACTTGCAGGGTTATTCAGGCACGGAACGACTACGTAGTAGTCTCCCGAGGTTTGGATGAAAACACGGTAACATTCAAGCAGACAAGCATGCGTTTCTAAGGAACATAAACAGGCACGTTGCTCGGACCCGAAGGTAAGCCGAGAGTTGAAACCGTTAAGGGAATTAGCATGCGAGGGTCTGAATATAAGCAGTATTTCATTTCCATGTTCTAGCAAGCAATATGAGTTGGGATTATTCCCTTAGCTAGGTGCGTTGGATTCATTAGCAAGCAGGGGGTGATTCACCTAGCGACTAGCATATAACATTCCAGATTTTTATGTGTGCTGGCTAAGCAAAGACAAGTTCATCGTAGCCACCCACCTTAGCGATGATTCGCCTCGGTAGAGCGATACGTCTGAGCGAGCCTCTGAAAGTCCAAGCCGGATCCTGTAGGGACAAGTCTGGATATCTTTGCCTCTTGATCGAGGCAAGGCGGGTCGGGACAGCTGCACGATTGCCGATTGAGACGGCAGTCCGCTTGAGCGGAACGGGGTGTTACATCCTACCCAACTTAGAAAAAGTCTCGTCCTCGAGACATACTAAGGACAAGCAGTAATCTAGGGTTGAGGCAATCCTAGACAAGTCGTTGCACTTGTTCATTTGGATATTCACTTGCACAAGCTTCGAAATCAGCATATCGCTTAGACTGGATCGTGCGCACTTTCGAAGTGCACTTCTAGCGTGAACACGTCAACCAGCTTAGTGACAGCGAAGTCTTAGCACTCGAGTTTCACCTTTTCCTAAGTCTTGGATGGTGCACTAGTTCAAGGCGTCCCTCGAATAGATGCATTCAACCAAACTTAGAGTTAGTGAAAATCGGACAAGCTACTAGCGATACTCTCGAAGGGTCCGCACAGGTTGGCACAAAGGCCACTCGCAGCATACAACCAGACAAGCAAGCATAACATTCAAAACGCATTTTGAAAGTATTTAGACTTATTGTTGGAACATCCCATCGAGGCATTGAGAGAGAGCGTGCACATAACCCACGAACGAGCTTTCGAAACAGAGATATCGAATCGAAGTCCAAAGGCGTAGAAGCCAGGCTCTGATACCAACCTGTCACGCCCCGATCTCCCGCAGGCAAATCGGCCGTTCCCGCTAGGCGGGAATCACCCTCGCCAGCGCTCCCGCGGAACGATCGCTTAACCCATCCGGGCGTGATGCCGCACGAGCGTGATCCACGCCCGTGCAAGGCCATGGTTCATTGGCTGGCGGCAAGAGTTCTAAGCCACAGAGTCGCACAGATTGTCCGAGTGCAGCGGAGTCATGAACGCATAGGCGATCGGTAACAGGTTCACTGAGTCGACAAATATAGCGGAAGCATTGAAACACAAGTTGAAGTAAAGCAAGCTCTTTTATTGATATAAACTTGTGTTACAGGCGGCGTATAGCCGAGATTACAAGTCGCTCAAGCCTCTCTCTCTGAAACAGTAAAAGCGTGCCAAGTGGCTACAACTGTGGAATGAATGTACAGGCGATGGTCAGGCGATGTTCACAACTTATGTCTTGTATAAGCGCTTCAGTCCCGAACGCACCGTTGCAAGGCTTCAGAGGGAACTCCTGGCCTTAGCACGCACGTTGGAGGCATCCGCACCGAACGAGGTTCTCCCGCACCCTGCAAGCAAACTGGTGGATTATCAGTACATTGAATGCACTGGTGGGGAAGCTACTCGCCCGCTCGACAAATCCAAACACGTAATACAGGTTCCGTGCACAACTATTAAGTTGTCTTTCTAGTTGCCTTAGGATCAGTTTCATGCAGATATTGAATAGCCTAACGTGTCGGGCAGTGCGCCGTGCGATGTTAGAGGAAACACGGCGAGACTTACCAACTTACCATCTCCTTCCCTGTCCAAGGCAACCATTTAGGCAAACAATATAAATTCGAGCAGAGGCATGTATAAACATTCAGGAGGCAAGCATATGCAAACAGGAGGGTCGATTTAACATGATCGTTCAGGTGTTTAGTTGTTCTTGATGCGATGCAGTGACTCGCACGCGGATAGCCGCTAAGCGAGGATGACTTATCTATATGAACACGGTCGCTGGCAAAGCCATTATGGACGTAGTCGAGGACAAGGATAGCATGCTACGCGTGTACACGAGGCATTGCAAGCATATACACACGATGATCACTGGCTGATGCCATAATGGACTAGTCAAGGACGTGAATAACATGCAACGAGAAAACACGAGGAGCTCATAAAACACGATACGTTGCAAGTTACCCAGTCCGCACACGATTGACTATAAACACGAAGTCTGCCCGGATCGGATCGGTGCCAGTGCCCCAGCACCGTCCGCAGAACTTATATCCTTGTGCACAAGTTGTCCATGATCGAACACGATTGTTAATTTACACACGAGCACACGAAAAGCAGTAATGCATGATTCATTTAGCTATTGGATATGCACAGTCTCCTGGGCTGCTGTAAGCCCGCACAGGAGGGAGACTTGCAGGGAGATCCGAATACCTAAATGAGTCTTGCCACTGGAGTATGATTCAATTAGCTATTGGATATGCACAGTCTCCTGGGCTGCTGTAAGCCCGCACAGGAGGGAGACTTGCAGGGAGATCCAAATACCTGAATGAGTCTTGCCACAGGAGTATGATTCTTTACTTGATATGATGCAGTCTCTTGAATCGGGAACTGCCTTGGCGACGTAACGGTCCCGGATACTTGCAGGGTTATTCAGGCACGGAACGACTACGTAGTAGTCTCCCGAGGTTTGGATGAAAACACGGTAACATTCAAGCAGACAAGCATGCGTTTCTAAGGAACATAAACAGGCACGTTGCTCGGACCCGAAGGTAAGCCGAGAGTTGAAACCGTTAAGGAAATTAGCATGCGAGGGTCTGAATATAAGCAGTATTTCATTTCCATGTTCTAGCAAGCAATATGAGTTGGGATTATTCCCTTAGCTAGGTGCGTTGGATTCATTAGCAAGCAGGGGGTGATTCACCTAGCGACTAGCATATAACATTCCAGATTTTTATGTGTGCTGGCTAAGCAAAGACAAGTTCATCGTAGCCACCCACCTTAGCGATGATTCGCCTCGGTAGAGCGATACGTCTGAGCGAGCCTCTGAAAGTCCAAGCCGGATCCTGTAGGGACAAGTCTGGATATCTTTGCCTCTTGATCGAGGCAAGGCGGGTCGGGACAGCTGCACGATTGCCGATTGAGACGGCAGTCCGCTTGAGCGGAACGGGGTGTTACACAAACTCCCTGTTCACCTTGTCGTACGCCTTCCAGAGGCCCAGTTTGATACAAAACTTCTCCCCTCCAACTTTGTTGAACCCCCTCACAATCTCGTGCACCAGGAGGCAATGGTCAGCTATGCTTCTCCCCCGGATGAAGGTGGCCTGGTTTGTAGAAACCATCCCTGGCATTGTATTCTCTATGCGTTTGCACATTATGTGAGTTATCAGTTTGTAGATGAAATTGCAACAAGCAATGGGTCAAAAATCTGCAAGGTTACTTGCCCCCTTTCTCTTCGGCACGAGCGAAATAAAAGTGTGGTTGAGCTCTCTCAACAATCGTCCGTGCACAAAGAAATCCTGAATCACCTCCACGATCCGTCCCTTTAACTCTGGCCAGTGCGTTTTAAAGAACTGACTGCCAAATCCATCCGGACCAGGGGTTTTATTAGGATCAGCATTCTTAACAATACTCTCCACCTCCTCCACCGTCACAGGGGCCAATAACACATTATTACCATGTGAAGTAACAAGCCATTTACAAACCAGGTTAGAAAAATCATGCATATAATCACTCTGGTTATATAAGCCAGAGTAATATCTGATCGCCTCAACTTGTATGTCATGCTACGTCCGCACCTGGTTATAGAGTTGTGGTGTTGCCTCATCCGGATCACGTCATAAAAGAACTTGGTGCACTTATCTCCATCCCGAAGTCACGAACATTTGGCCCGTTGTACAAGATGTATTTCCTCCTGCAGCCGGAGTGACCCCACCTTCTAAACTAAAGAACACTCTCGGGCGGCAACATCGTCACTAAGGATATCATCCTGAAGCCGACTTTGCACCTCTAGACGCTCGCTCTCCTACTCCCCTAAGGTCGATTTCGACAATGATTTGTTCCAAAGCTTCAGCTCAACTTTCACCATCTTCAGGCTCTGCACCAACCGGAACTGCTTATTCCCCTGAGTCAGTTTATGAAGCCCTCTTGCAACCGCTTCTTTAAACCCAGCAACTAGCAGCCACTTATTGTTGTAGCGGAATGGCCCCGCCCTGACCTGGTCCACATCCAATATTCCGAGACAGATGAGAGAATGATCACTTGTACCGGCAGCCAACCCTTCCACGAACACATTCGGGAAGGTGGCAAGCCAAAATCGGTTCCCCAATGCCCTATCCAGCTGGCAGGCCACCCTCTTCCGAACAACCTTATTGTTCCAGATCCATATATGCCTAATCCTAGTAATGATTTGCAGCCCCGAGCGTATTAGGCAAGGCTAAAAATCCTGTAAGATGGCGTCTGATACTCGTTGGCCTCCAACCTTCTCGTTGTGGTAGAGAAGAGCGTTTATCCAAGCAGAGTAGTGGCAACTTGAGACGATTCTCAGCAACGTCGCTATGACAGACGATGTCCCTCCATAGGTCGTCCTATGTTTCTTGTCTTTGTGTCCATACACCGCTCCAAATACAAATCAGAGTCCACCTTTATTGCTAAACTCTACTGCAATTAACTGTTCAGATACAAATATTACCTGACCATCCCTCATGCCACGATCCCATCTAATCAGGATCCTCGTCATGCTACACAAGTGCAAGTTGTGTACGTGACTCCAGTGCGGAGGCACACGTCTGTTTATGATCCGCTCTCCTTTTATTTTTGTTTCCAGAAGAGCATAAATAGAGCACTTCTCCCTTCTAATCATACCAATAATCTCCTTTCATCTTGCAATCGAGCAAGTTCCACGCACATTCTATGCCATTACTGACATTGATCAGAGACTGAGGTCTTTTGTAGTTCCACACAACTACCTCCAGGGAGGGATGGTAGTTTCTCCAGAATCAAAATATCATCTTCCATGTTGTTCTACATATCAGAGCCGCATGTATCCATATTCTGTTGTCCACCAGAATCACCATCAGTTAGCAACCTCGTCCACTCTGGGTTGTCAATGCATAGTTCCCCTCGCTGCTCTGGTACAGAGGGCGGTCAGGCCAAATGACATCCTCGTGCGTACCAAAAGTCCATCTCTTCCTGCTGAGAAGACCAGGGTCGATCGCTATGGTATCCTCCTCCTTTTGATCCTTTACCGGACGATGCCGTCATCCTCCTTGTGTACATCCCCCTTTGCCTATTACTTTGGCTGCATAATACTATTGGAGATCCTGCCTCTGGAGGAGGTTGAGTCATAGCTAGGCCCTTGCCTTTATCCCTCCTAGGCTCCAAAGCTGAAACGTCCACAGTCGTCCTGATCACCAGTTGACATCCCTCGTGCATCTCCATAGGAACCACTTCACTAGGAGCTGGACTCATTTGAAGCTGCACCGCTCCCTCTCGTCTCTACCCCCATCCCCGGGTCCCTGCAGGCAAATGCCTCGGCCTCACTATTGCCATCAGCACTTGCCTGTGGACACTTGTACTGCGTGTGCCCAAAGCAGCATGATTTGCATATCGGTGGTGCCCACTCATACTCAACCTTCTGCACGAACACTTCTCCAGACGGGACATTGTACTCCAACATACGTATCAGCACTTTGCTAGCTTCAATCTCCACAAACACCCTAGCATACAGTAATCTGTCCTTTTCGTCGTAGCCTCATCGGCTTTAATAGGTTTACCGATTAGGCTGGCTAGTTTCATCAGCATTGGTACACTCTAGTAGATAGGGTTGAAGCCAGGGAACCGAACCCAGATAGGTACCGAATGAAGAACTTCCCGCTCGCACACAGAGTCATGCTTCCATTCCTTCAAGATGATCAACCGTCCATCAAATGTCGAGGGCCCCCCTTGGATGATGCGCTCCACGTCCTCATGCAGGGGCTTCGACCTTCTTAGGAAGAGCCGGGCCGGCAGGAGGGCTCCTTATCTATTAATAGAGGGAGCCAAAAACGGGCTTTGCTCCCCTTTTTGAAAATGATAGCTCCCTCTTCCTCCGAGCGCCTCCTCACTGGGTCGCCAGACCCTGTACGCATACGCTTGTATCTGGCTATAGAACGGCTTGTCGCCAAGCACATACAAGATGAGCGTGTTCCTCCAATACTTCATAGTTTCTGCGATCTCCTCCGTTGTAAACGACTCACATTCCCCATTTCCTACATTCTTGGGGCCACGTAGTGCATTGCCCCACTGTTCCGGTCCCCCTCTGAACGACACGTGTCCTCGTATGATCGGCCACCGCCTCCCTAGGGTTCTGGGCTCCATCTGTTGTGCCTCGCATCCCTGGAGACGTTGTCGTCTCCGTCGGACGACCAAAGTCCGCCGCCATCGGATGTCCAGAGCCCGCCACCACCGGACGTCCAGATCCTGCCACCATCAGAGACGGACGCATCCCCTGGCTGGGTCGTCTCCCATTAGCCTAGGATGGAGTACCTCCCCTGGCCTCCGAAACTCCCTTCCCCCGACCCACCGTGCCGGTGGACCTAGCAGGCTCCCACCTCCTTCGGAATATAGTCGTCTACCCGACTCCTTCAGCACGAGTGTCCGACTGCACTCCATCCCCTTTTCCTCCGTTTCTGGCTGCTACTCCGGCAGAAGAGCCGGGATCCCACGCTACGTGAGGGATCTCCAACCCTAACCCTAATCCTTCGTGAGCAGCAATCTCTCTCTCTCTCTCTCTCTCTCTCTCTATATATATATATATATATATATATATATATATATATATATATATATATATATATATATATATATATATATATATAGAGTAGTTGATTACCTACAAGAATCCTTTATATATATATATATATATATATATATATATATATATATATATATATATATATATATATATATATGAGAAGTCCTCTACTCCATGAAGAAACCCTTTGTAGCTAACCTTTCCATACAATATTTTTCTCCAGAGACATACAATCATATGTTTCACAGGCCTTCTTACATTTTGCTCCCATAAGTAAGGCGCTGCTAATTCTTGTTGATAACCGGCCATGGCTCATGAACAAGCACTCAAGATCAGCAAAGATATGGCAATTAATGGTGACCAAGGTCTACCCTTTTCACTGTTCTACCATCTAAGTGTTCTTTTCACCCTCTCATGAATTTGCATGTATTTGTGGATGTTCAATCACCAACATCTCATTTACTTTCTTACTTGCAGTATAGAATGTCACCATTCACAAACACAAGGGCACTTCAGAAGGTTTCGAAAATGAAAGCAAGTGAAGACGAAAACAATGGTAACTACAAACCAGACCTTGACAAATCGAAGAAATTTAACCGGTGGTTTCCTGCCATTGACTCTGCCAAATGGCAAGAGAAGTACCTTTTACCAGTGATGGATTTGAGCAAAGCTCTTCATGGATTCATCGTGTTTGAAGTGGCTTGGAATGATGTGCATGGTATCAACTATCTGAATGAGCTCCAGGTACTAACATTCATACCCCATTAACAGGATGATCTGAACTTTTTACTTGATACGTAGAGCACAAACATGTTCCGTTAATGAGATCGTGATGAAACAAGATTGTGTATTAAGTCAAACAGCATAGATGATAATGAAGTGCACAATTTTCTTAGAGAATTCTGACTTCATATCCAATAATTATCTTTTATAATGACCTAATTATTACAATTTCTATGTATTCCAGTAACCCAAGAATATGATTCCTTGGCATATATAATCGAGGGAATACAAAGTATACTAAATGGAAGTTAGAAACTGTAATGATCAACTACTTATAGGATAAACCATCAATTTAGGCTATTCTAGGGTGTACCAGTTCCTAAATTCTATTGGTGATTAATGCCTTTTCATGTTCAGAAGGTTTCTGTATTGCTCGCAGACCGACACAACACTAGCTCTTGAAGTAAAATCCATGAAGAAGTGGGAATTCTACAGCCCAGACCAAGCCTCAAGCTGCATATTTTCTTGGTTCTCCGGCAAGCCATCAGAAATTCAATCACTTAAGAAGAACTTAAAGCTTTTGGCCGATCTGGATCCTCAGCTATGGAATGCTCACTCTTCTTCAATCTTCTCTGGAAGAACCACTCCTTCTGAGGTTCTTTCGGATGACGATGACTTCGTAGATGTTCAAGATATTTCCAGAGGCGCTAATGATGAGGAGTTGAAGAATCAAAATATATACGGGTTTGACCGTATCTCCATTTTGAACTGCAGGGAAGTGGAGGACGAATCAGATATCGCACCCACTCAGTATGCTGATACACTGACACTCTTTAGATTCAGCGACAGTATATTGCCTGTGAAACTAAGGCAGGTCATCATGTCTGATCTGAGGCTCCTGACATTGCTCGAGGCTGGGTTACCATCTTGGGTTATTTTCTTCCAGTCTTATCCTCTCTTTTGCCACTTTTATCGGCCTTGGATGCGGCACTTAGCAAGAACTCTCTACATATTGATATCTCTTGTGACGGTTATAATTGGGTTCTATGATCTGTACAAAAATGTGCCACTACTGAAAGAGACTGTTGCTCGCCTCGGTTGTCCACTATTTGGTTGGATAGAAAGGTGGGATATGGTTTCAAGGATTCGATATCTCGGGACAATGCTTTTCCTCCAAAATCTGGAGAAGGCACTGAAATGGTTTTTGATGATGTCACGTACGACAAGAACGATATTATCAGTAGTGGTAAGACCGTTGATGGGGCCATTATCTGGAGTGATAGAAGTCATTTCTCCTTTGTGGAGTGCTTGTGCCGAGACTGGTGAGATTTTCACTTCTACAGTCTGGTTTGTGATCGAATCCATGTACGGTGTGTTGCTTGACTTTGTCGAGGTTGTTCTATGGCCTTTCGAGCTTCTCTGTTCATATATTTGGAGTATAGGTAAGCAGTCCCTGAGCTAACTTATTACTGCTATGACTATAATTTAGCATTTTATTGCATGATAAACATCTCTTTACTCTCCAAATGTATTCGAGCTTCTCTGTTCATATATTTGCAGTATAGCTAAGCAGTCCCTGAGCTAACTTATTACTGTTATGACTATAATTTAGCATTTTATTGCATGATAAACATCTCTTAACTCTTCAAATATAATTTGTAAGGACAAATGAAGAAGCACCTAAGACGAAGTACATTTCTTTAGTGCTGTATCATTCTTGTGGTGCATGAGAATAAACATCTCACACTTCAAATTGAATTTCTAAGAACAAATAAATGATCACCTAAAACTATGAATGCAGTGGCATCTAGAGAAACATTATTTTATTTCAAGTGTGATTCATTCATGAGGGGCTCGAATTTTCTACAAGTATGCGTGATACATAAATGGTCCATTGCTAAGAACATAAATAAAGTTTAAGTATGAGTCAGTCAACTGAGAGAAATTTCAGTTCTTTCTACTTGCTTTCTAGTCTCTGGCAAGTACAAAGTCTAACGTCCGTCAAAGTAAAATATTTGCTACACTACAATAAGTATGAATTCAAGACCATTCAGTGGGGTTGTGAACAACTGTTTTCTATGTGTCGAGACAAAATGTCTGCAGGATTGTTATCTTTTCAGTGTGTATAGACAACAATCATAGAAATGCTTGAGCCAACACTCTTGGAAAGCCTTAAAAATAAAACTTAGATTTCCTATTTATTACATAGCTACACCAGGAACCTATTGTAAAATTATGATAATGTAAGATGGCACCTTCTATTTTTTTTCAATTGTTGTATGGAGAATTGGATATTGTGAGGAGATATCTATCACTTAATTAGGGCAATGTATGATGGTCTAAGAGCTCCTCATAAAATCACATCCCTGAGGTCTAGTATGCAAATTTCCTTATATTCTATTATAACAGTGAATAACATTTTTCCAATATCACATAACCAGTATTTATTTTTTTAAATTTTCAGCAACATCAGTTTATCCGATGATGTGCTCCATTTGGGAGTTACTTATGGTTCCCTTCCGGTGTCTGCTCACACTAGCAGAGTACATGTCAAGTTTACTGTCCAATGGTTATGGTTTGCTCAAGGATGTTTGGCAGTCTGTTAGTAGCATTTCTAAAGTTGCCAAATTGTCCGAGGCAAAGCAAGTTACATATGATATCTCCGTTTGGCGAGCTCTCTGGAATGACCTTTTCTCTCAGGTTTACTACAATTGGACATTTAACTGTTCTTTCACTAGTTCAGTATTTTATTTGCTCATATGGTTGACACAGACTAACAATATTTTATCTGCCCATATGGTTGACAACACTATCTCCTTGTAGGTATTTCGAGCTACTCGTAGCATTATAAATGGTTTGGTGGCATTCTTAATGACCTGCAACCGACATCGGCTAAGGTATGAATGAATTTCTTCATGGTAGCTCTTAATGGTTAGCTTTAAAATTTTCAATAGGATATTCAGTGTTCAAGAAGTTTGTCGGGTCGTTATGGAAAGAGAGAAGAGGGGTGAGAATTTTCGGCCAAGATGCCTACATCCACGGACGAGGGTGATTCACTTCCACTATGAAGAAGAAAAGTAATTATAATAGCTCTCTCAACACTTCTCTCGATTTCAAGAACTCTCTACCACAAAGATGAAGAAAAAACCTCTCTTAAACTCTTGTGTTGAACTTATTCAACAACTTTCATTGAGCACAATTGAGATATCTCAAAAGAACCTTAGGTCCTTTATATAGCATGTCATGTGTACATATATGGACATCCAATATATGGAAATCCCATATTTGGAAATCCAATATATGAAAATCTAATATATGAAAATCCAATCATATATATGCTTCAAGTGAAAAATGGCCATGGACCTATTTTTGTCTGCCATTTTTCTTCAAAAGAAGAAACCTTCGGATATAACGAATAATTTATGGGAAGACATGAATCAAATGGCACATAGTACAATGGAGCTTTGTCTTGGATGAACTCATGTATAATGTCAAGGAAGAAACTTCTGCAGCCAATTTGTGGTTGAAGCTCGAGGGCTTGTACATGACAATGTCGTTGTCAATCTAGTTATACCTTAAGAATCAACTTTATAGTCTGCGCAAGAAGGAAAGGACTCAGATTCATAGTCATCTGAACAACTTCAACAAAATAATGACTAATCTTATGCTAGAGGAAGAGAACATGACAATTTTACTTCTTTCTTCACAACCAAGGTTGTATGATCATTTGGTGACAACAATTCTCTATGGAAAAGACTCTCGAGATAGAAAATGTAACTACAACTCTTAATTAATGAAATTATGAAAATGTCGAATTTTATCGATGAGTCATCTTGGGTTGATCGCCAGTGAAAGGGGAAGGTCGAATAATAGGGATACAGAAAAGAGTACTCGAGAGAAGTCCAAATCATCATGGCAGGAGAACGACTCATGTTTCTTTTGCAAACAATTGGGACACATGAAGAAACATTGTACAAAGTATAAGCAATGGCTTGAGAAGAAGGGTAGAATTGCCGGTTCAAGCGGTTAAGGGTAAAGTCAGTGTTGCTCAGGAAGTCGATGTGCGGTTCATAATGTTCTTATTGTGCAGAGATGGAAGAAAAGTTTCTTCGAGGAAAGGATTCTTGATTCTGGGTGCTCATATAATGTGTGTCAAAATAGGGAGTGATTTTGTACATATAAGGAGTTCAATGGGGGTGTTTTGCTTATGGGGAACAATGCTTTTTCTAAGACGTTAGAGTGGGAAACATCAAGTTGAAGATTTTTGATGGGATAGCGCACATACTTGTGAACGTAAGATACATTTCGAATTTGAAGAAGAACCTCATTTCTCTTGATGCGTTAGATGCGACATGATGCAAGTTCGTTTGCCATGCCAATCTGCTGAAGATAATGAAGGAAACTTGGTGGTCATAAAGGGACATAAACTATCATCGAACGGTAGCACAGTTACTGGTGGTGCAACCGATGGTACATAGGAAGAGGTGGAGATATTGGTAAACTATAGCATTTGTGTCTAGGCCATATGAGTAAGAGGAGTCTAAATGAGAAGCAGAAAAGGGTGTAGCTGAAGGGTCTGGAGGAGTGCAAATTAGAATTCTTCAAGTTCTGCACGATAGGTAAGCAACATAGGATTGGATTCGGATAGGAAGGTCACAAGACTGAAGGAATCCTCGACTATGTTCACATAGACGTATGGGCGCCATCACTAGTTCGTTCGAAAGCATATGCTAGAGTAGTACTTAACTTTTATAGATGTTTAAGTGTATTTTATCAAACATAAGTGTGAAGTGTTTTCTAGATTCTGAGAGTGAAAAATAGCAGTAGAGAAACAATCGGGAAGAACGGTGAAGTTTTTGTAGTTATACAATAAAGGGGAGTACATTTCCATAGAGTTTCAGGATTACTATAGAGAGTAGGGCATAGAGAGGCAATGGACAGATCCAAAACGTTTATAGAATAATGGGGTAGCGGAACTCATGAACAGAACACTACCGGAGAGATCCAAAAGCATGTGGTTGTAGTCTGGTCTTTCAGACGAATTTTAGGCAGAAGTAGTTAATCATGTGTATTACTTGATCAACAGGTCACCCTCTATAGCATTGATTTTCATAATCGTAAAAAGGTATGTAGAGGAGAGCTAGTCAGATATAATACATTACAAGTGTTTTGGTGCCTTTCCTACTCATTTGCAAATTAGAAAGACAGGACAAAATTGGAGTTAAAAGTCAAAGTCAAAGTCAAAGAAATGTGTTTTGGAATTCAAACAGGGAGTTAAAAACTACAAATTGTAGGGTCCAGAAAGCAAAATTATGGTCACTAGCCGAGTTATGATCTTCGATGAGTCTTCAATGTTAAAATATATGGAGGAAAAGTCAAAAGGGGCTAGTGACACATCATATGACAAGGACTCGACGGAGGTTGAATTTTTTGGCACTCATATGGATACGAACTTCAGAACATACATACAACCTATTGGTGTGGAGGAGAACGATCAAACTATAGATATGGAGGACGATGAGGACCCACAGATGGTAGGGTTAAGGTGATCATGAAGGATCCACAAGGCACAAGTTTGGTATGGTTTGGAAGATATGATTGTGTTTGCTTTAATCACGGAAACATGTGATTCAAGTGACTATAAAGAGGTCATTAAGTAAGAGAACAAGGATTGTTGGATAGTTTTCATGATAGAGGAGATAGAATCACTGAGAAAGAATAACACATGGGATAGAATCACTGAGAAAGAATAACACATGGAACCTGGTCGAGCTACCTAAGGGCAAAAGAGTTTTGGTTGCAAATGGGTATTCAGGAAGGAGAACGAGTAATACAAGGCATGTTTGGCCGCAAAAGGGTATGCTCAGAAGAGGGGATCGACTACAACAAGATATCCTTGCCAGTAGTCAAGCATAACTCGATTCGGGTGTTGTTGGCATTGGTAGCTCTCCCGGATATGGGGTTGGAGAAAATAGATGCCAAGCGACATTTCTGTACAGAGAGTTGGAAGAGAAGATCTTCATGAGATAGGCTTTAAGGATTTATGGAGCTTGGCAATGAGGGTCACGTAAGTGAACTTAACCAGTCTCTATATGGGTTGAAGAAATCTTCGAGACAATAGTACAAGCACTTCGAAGAATTCATATTAAAGACTAGTTTCACTAAATACGTGTATAACAGTTGCGTCTACTCAAGGAGACTCAAGAATGGGTCATTGATATACTTCCTTTTGTCTGTCACTGACATTTTGATTGCTTCTTCGAACATGACGGAGATACACGCACTCATAGCTTCACTGAGTGCAGAGTTTGGCATAAAGGACTTAGGTGGAGCAAAGAAAATCCTTGGGATAAAAATCAGACGAGTCAAAGGGCTAGAAAGCTATGGTTTTACAAAGGAATTATAGAGAGAATATACTAGAGAGATTCAATATGTAGGACTCCAGGAAGGTGAGCATCCCGATCGTTGGCCATTTCATGTTATCCTCCATGTAGTGTCCGAAAACATGGGAGAAGGTGAAGATGTCTCACATTTCATATGCGAATGTGGTTGGTTCATTGATGTATGCCATAGTGTATGCACACGTCCCGATTTATCGTATGATATTAGCTTGGTAAGCAGGTTCATGTCAAATCTAGGAAGGCTTCATTGGGAGACCGTGAAGTGGATACTACTAAAGTGCTCGAAGCATCTCAGCTTATTGTTTCACAAATCAGAACATGAACTGAGCCAATTGCAGGGTTATGTGGATGTTGATTATTCTGGTAATTTGGATTAAAAAAAGGATAAAATATATAGGCTATGTGTATACTTTTACAGATTCTCCAGTCAATTGAAGTCGATATTTCATGATATTGTGGTGCTTTCCACTATGGAGTCTGAATATATGGCTACAGTCGAGACGTCCAAGGAGGCTATGTGGTTAAGATGTCTGATTAGGGAGTTTGGATTCTAGAAGGTATAGGTTTCAGTATTTTGTGACAGTTAAAACATGATACATCTCGCCAAGAATTCATTGAATTACTGTCGAACAAAACATATTGACGTGTGATACAACAAGATACGATAATGGTGCAATAAGAAGATTGTATGTTGAAGATCAGCATGACGGTGAAACCAGCCAATATGCTGACCAAGGCAATTCCAATGGTGAAGTTCATGTCATCCTTAACTTATATTCAAGTACTCCGGTTGGAGGTAGGTTCACGACATCGATAGTAGGTCGTGTACTTTCACGGTTCTGGGGAAAAGACCATGGTAGACTCGGGTTCTTGTTCAAGACCGTACATGTGTCATATTTCTATTCTGGGTAAACTGGAGCAGTGTTAGTGTTGAGAGTATTAGTGGGTGTTTAGTCCCATATCTAGTAGAATAGTAGAGAGAGGGGTTAGCCTCTCCTATATATATATGTAGTCCCACCCATCAATAAAATTAAGTCAAGTATTAAACCAAGTTTCTATTTGGTATCAGAGATAAATCCCCCAACCCTTCTCCAAACCCTAACCCTAACCCTCTCACAGCCGCCCCCCTCCCTTCTTTCCCCATCGGCCCCGGCGACCGCCTGGCCACGTGCCTCTGCGCCGCTGGCCTGCCCCGCCGCCAGCAGCTCCTACTCGCCCCGGCGACCGCCTGGTCGCTCGCCGCAGCACCTCTGGCCTGCCCCGCCGCTGTTGCTGCTGCTGTTGCTACTGCTGTCGCGACGGCTGTTGTTGTTGTTGTTGTCGCGACTGCTGTTGTTCCCACTGCGATTCCGGCGACCCCCGACCCCGACGATCTTCTTCTTCGTCTTCTCTCCTGCAAGTTGTAACTCGGTTATGTCCATATGCAACTGCGATTGCACGGAAGACCGAAAAATTTAATTTTCTGATTATTGTTTTGTAGCAGTAAGTTGTAATCGGGATATTAATTATATAGTTGCTTGTTGGATCAAGATATATCAGTGAGGGAACTCTTGTGTGAACTCCTGATCTCGACTATAACTGTCGGTTCCTTCTTCTCGTCAGGCCATGTGACCTCGGATCGAAGTCGTGCATGGGACGTAAGCAACGACTCTTAGGGACACTGCTGTCGCTGAAGGAGTAGACGTGAGAAGACGGCGGTCAAAGTTGGAGACAATCTAGATCTTCCACCATCTTGTTGATCTTGCTGATGCAAGAGGACAAGAAGAAGACGATGGAGACGATCTACGGCAAGCTGACGGCCCAAGAGATGAAGGTTTTGGTGGACGATCTCTTCTCCAAGAGGCTGACCGAGACTAGCTCCCGTGGTGCACACGCAGATGTGGATCATTCACCATACAAAATGGAGAAGTTTGAGAAACTGGAGATAGAGTTGGAGGGTACTTCCAACTACTTGAAGTTGTCGCGTCAGGCGATGCAGACTCTGTAGGCAAGAGGCTTGGTGGACTATGTGAATGGCCAAACCAAGACACCTGAAGATCACTCCTCACAGGAAGTTGCTGTGTGGGAGATCGTCAATAATGTTATTGCTGGATGGTTGACAACCTCATTGACCGATCAAGTGTTGGGCAACGTAGAAGCAATCGAGGGTGCTGGTGACATTTGGATGACGCTGAGAGATATGTACTCAGGGTCGGGCAACCCTATGAGGGTTTTCCAACTACAAGATGAACTTGATAAGGTGGTCCAAGAAGATTATACCATCTCTGAGTATGCGGCTTTACTGAAGAAGTATTGGTCAGATCTCGACCACTATGACCCCATTGGTGTAGAAGATGAGCAAGTGGAACCGGCATTTGCTAAACATTATAAGAAGTTCATGGAGTATGTTTCGTGACAGAGGATGATGAAGTTCCTAAAGGGGCTCAACCCAACATTCGGGCAGAGGAGGAATATCCTACTTGCTCAACCCAAGCTGCCATCGCTGAAGAAGGCCATAGCTGCTATGGCACAAGAAGAGGCACGACTGAAGCTGATGCCTAGCACCACTAGATCTCTGGAGGAAAAAAACAGCTTAGCATCTTTTAACCCAAACCCTTCCGGAGGGGAAGGGTGCTACAACTGTGGAGGCCCTGGATACTTTATCAGATTCTGTATGAAATTCATGAGAGGCCAGTCCTGCGGCCTCGGACGCAGCCGTTGAGGGCATAGGGGTGGCAGAAGTAATAATTCTGGAGGACACAAGAAAAACCTGGCAGAAGAGGGAAGTGAGAGTCAGTCATCCGATATGACCCCTAGTGAGAGAAAAATGCTAGAGATATGGAGAAGCATGAAGCTTGGAACCAACGACAGTCGAGCCAACACCTCTGGAGCGTCAACTCCAACCACCTCCGGAGGTAACATCACCCACTATGCCCATACAAACATAGGTATATCTGCTCATGCCCTGACATCTATCCACAGACCACGTTGGATAATTGACTCTGGGACATCCCGCCATGTCACGGGTGCCCATGATGAGTTCCAAGATTACACTTACCTGACGACGCCTGAAAGCATTCAAACTGCTGATGGTAAGACTAGACCCATTATGAGTAAATGCACAGTTGAATGCATCCCTTCCATAACCCTTACTGATGTCTTGCATGCTCCATCTTTTTTCGTTAATCTATTGTCCATTAGTGCCATTGTTCTTCAGCTTAATTGTGTTGTTTTCTTTGACATTCCTAAGGTAATTTTTCAGAAGAAGGGAACGGGAAGACGGTTGGGGACTGACACTTGGAATAAGAGGCTATGGTACTTGGACATGGGTGGGCTGGACACAGCACTAGCGTCACTGGTGGAAGAAGAACAACTGGAGGAGCCGCGAAGAATAGTAGAAGCAGAATTATTACTTCAATATCAGCGCATATGACACTCTTCATTCAGTCTACTGAGTCGGGTGTATCCATCTATGTATCAAAAGGCTAATAAACAAAAGTTGGTTTGTGATGCTTATGAGCTTGAAAAATATACCAGAAGCTCTTATGTGAGTTCTAGAAATAGAAGTTTAACTGCTTTTGATATGATACACTCTGATGTGTGGGGACCTTGTCCTACAATTGGAGTTAATGGTTTTAAATGGTTTGTCACCTGAATATACCTAATGAAGAGTAAGAGTGATATTTTTGTATGCTTTCAAGATTTTATCGCAGGGTTACAATACAGTACAATGCTAAAGTGAAGATTTTGAAATATGACAATGGGACATAATACACCAACAAGACTATTGAAGAGTACTTATCAGCCCATAGGATACAACATCAAACTTCGTGTGCCTATACACCAGCATAGAATGGCATGACAGAGTGGAAGAACATGCACCTGTTGGAAGCACGGTCAATGATGTTTGTCATGAATGTTCCTAAACACTTGTGGGGGCATGCCGTATTGACGGCTGCATATCTAATCAACATGATGTCCTCTCAGGTGTTAGGATGGAAGATACCGTTTGAGATATTTACAGGAGAGAATAAGTACATTGTTCCTCGAAAGGTATTTGGATATGTATGTTTTGTGAAAGATAACAGACCTGCGGTGGGAAAGTTAGACCCTCGGGCAGTAAAATGCATCTTTGTTGGCTACTCAGGGATTCAGAAGGGATACTCTTGTTGGAGTCCGGTAGAGTGAAGGCTCTTTATAAGCATGAACGTTACATTCAGAGAGATGGAACCATACTACCACAAAGGTTCAGGTGAAGACTCCGTATTTGGTGACACACCTAACACATGAGGTGTTAGGAGTGAGGGAGAGATGGGCCCAAGCGTGATTGTCGGATCAGTTCCATGTCCAATGATGAAAGCTGATCTAAGGGAACAAGGGGGAGAGCGAGGGTGAGGAAAGTGATGAGGATGCACATAATCAGGAGGAAGAAAGTGGTGACAATCAGGAGGAAGATAGTGATGCTCCAGTGCAGGAGGGAACAAACTACAGAACAATCTACAAAGCTCCAAGTCTACAGAAAGAGAAAGCAGCAGTCCACTACTGTGCCTATTGTCCCTACTATGCTATGTCACTCGCCTAACCCTGCCCCAACTCTTGAAGATGCACCTCCCGCACCAGATCTCTCTGATTCGGATGCAGATCCCTCTTATTCGGATGTTATGATCTCTTAACCACTTCCTCATATTCCCTTAAGGAGATCTTCTTGCAGTAATGCGAAAAAGCACATAATCGTTATGGTTATGAACATGACATTGCCAATTTCTTATCCTATTATAATATATCCCTACCTCTCGAGCATTCATTGCATCGTTAGATACTACCTCTTTGCCTAAGTGTTGGCAGGAAGCGAAGGAAGATCCAAGGTGGAGAGCTGTAATGTTGGAGGAACTTGGGGCACTCGAAAGAAATGGGACATGGGAGCTTGTTTCGTTGCTTAAAGGAAAGAGAGCTGTTGGATGCAAATATGTCTTCACAGTAAAGGAGACGCCAGAAGAAAATGTGGAGCGATTAAAGGGAAGGTTGGTTGCAAAGGGATTTACTCAATCCTATGGCATCGACTATGATGAGACATTTGCTCCAGTGGCAAAGATGGGCACTGTGAGAACCCTGGTCTCCCTTGCAGCAAACCATGGGTGGCAGCTGTATCAATTGGATGTGAATAATGCTTTTCTTCATGGGGACCTACAAGAGGAAGTATACATGGAGACCCCCCCGGGGGTTTTCACGAAGCAGTCGACGGGAAAGGTGTGCAAGCTAAAGAAATCACTATATGGGCTCAAGCAATCTCCTCGAGCCTGGTTTGATAGATTCAGGAAGGCTGTCACATGCATGGGGTACCGCCAGACCAATGCAGATCATACGATTTTTTTCCAGCATGCAAGAGGCCACATCACCATACTTGTAGTGTATGTGGATGATATAGTGATCACATGTGATAATGAGGAGGAGATCACCCAGCTGAAGTCAAAACTCGTCAAGGAGTTTGAAGTCAAGGACTTGGGAATGATGAGGTATTTTCTCGAGATCGAGGTGGCTCGAGGAAGAGATGGTATCGTCCTCTCTCAGAGGAATTATGTACTAGACCTGCTCACAAAGACTGGTATGCTGGGATGTCGATCGACAATCACTCCAATCGATCAGAAAGATAAGTTGGGTGCAGAGGCAGGAGAGCCTGTTGATCGTGAGAGATATCAGAGACTTGTAGGCAGATTGATTTATCTAGGCCACACTCGCCCTGATATCTCATTTGCTGTGAGTGTAGTGATTCGCTACATGCATGATTCAAGGAAGGGTCACATGGATGTTGTTTTTCGTATTCTGAGATATCTGAAGGGGACTCCTGGAAGAGGGCTAAGGTTCAAGAAAAATGGACACCTGGGTGTTGAGGGATACTGCGATGCAGATTGGGCAAGCTGTATGGACGATAGAAGGTCTACCTCAGGGTACTGTGTCTTTGTGGGGGGTAACCTAATCTCATGGAGAAGCAAGAAACAGTCTGTGGTAGCACGATCGACTGCTGAAGCAGAGTATAGAGCTATGGCTCTGGGAGTGTCAGAGTTGCTGTGGGTAAGAGCACTGCTGACGGAGTTGAAGCTGGACCAGGGAACACCGTTGCGTCTTCTGAGTGACAATCAAGCTGCAATATGTATAGCTAACAATCCAGTCCAGCATGACAGAACTAAGCACATCGAGATCGATCGGTTCTTCATCAAAGAGAAGCTAGAAAAAGGGATATTAAAGCTTGATCATGTTCGCTCAGAAGAACAAGTTACAGATTGTCTGACTAAGGGCCTTAACTCATCGAGTCTTTCTAAACTATGTGACAAGATGGGGATAATTGATATCTATCGCCCATCTTGAGGGGGAGTGTTGAGAGTATTAGTGGGTGTTTAGTCCCATATCTAGTAGAATAGTAGAGAGGGGTTAGCCTCTCCTATATATATGTAGTCTCACCCATCAATAAAATTAAATCAAGTATTAAACCAAGTTTCTATTGTTAGTTTCTTGGTTCTAGGCAAAAACAATGAAAGGGGGAGAAAATTCTAAAGGTGGAGCACATATACCGGAACACTCTCATAAGGTGGGTAGAGGAACATCTCACCAAGATGGAGTTTGTTGGATATGGCTCTTGTTCATGAGAACAAGTTGCGAGCGACGTCGAGGTTTCTGAGGAGCTTGCGAAAGAGTCGAAAGTAACTAGTTTCATACGTATAAATAAAGGCTTTAAGTTTCCAGAACGATTACGTAAATTTTTGGCACTTAAAAGCATTATTGACGTCACTCTAGCGGCATACTGGCGGGTTAAATTCTGCACAGATTTTATATGAGGTCAATTAAAAAAATCTGAGAGTCAGTCAAAGATATGCTTTTGACGATCAAGATTGCTCCAGGGTATTAGGTTAAGTTATAGGGAGTTATTCCATTCTCCCCTAAGCCAAAAAGAAGGAAGTTTGAGGGCGGCCATGCTGGGTCCAGTCCATTACTAGAGAGCTAACTGGGATTTTCTAGGGTTTGCTAGAGATCCGTAGAGGGGAATCATCAATAGAGAGAAGCATAGAGGATTGTGATTTGCCGTAGTTACTTGTAATTCTTTGTAAGGTCTCTTTTGTATACTGATCCAATAATGTTCTATCCTCTTTCCCCGTGGAGTAGGTCGAATTTGACCGAGCCACGTATATTGTGTGTTTGTGCTTTGTTTTTCTCGTCATTATCATGTTATTGTTCGTTTGACTCGCTTCCGCGCCATGCACCAATACTCTCGTGTTTCAAAATAAGAAATATTTTGTTTGAGCTTAACATCTTACATGTTTCCTGAAGTAAATTAAGATGCTTGGGTTTGTTATATTAAATCTATCAAAACTGTGGTGCTGGTAAAGTCAATATCTTCTAGTCGTGTATGTCAAATTACTTGTGTGCTTCGAATTCTAATTTTCGGAATGCAGCATATACAATCATGTACTAGTCTTCCTCCAGCGTCTTGCTCCTGCCCAGAGAGCTCCCCATTCATGTTCTTGCCGACAAATGCCTATAGTGAAGCATCAGCATGAGGTATATATGTTGGATAAATAACATCTATGGATATGATATTTTGATTCAATTGGATTCTTAAGCTCTTCTTTTTCCTGTAAATGCAGGAAGATTACAAGGAATGTGACCGCTGCAAGTAAATACAAGCTGCAGCCAGTCAACTACTAGATCATTTGTATACTAATATAGAAAAAGGGGGCGACTGGAAATCCTTAACTAAAATTACAAAATATACAACATTGGTGTACATGTAGAGTGAGAGGAGGCAAGTATTTGTGAACAAAAGATCGAGTAGTAGTTCTTTTGTAAATAGGCAGAGGTAGTCTACACTGAGAATTTTGGAATTTTGTAGATTGGTGTACAGTGAAAGAAAGTGAAATTGTATATGTAGTTTTTTTTTCTTCCTTCAAATGCCATTAACCAAGTGCTGAATAAGTTTCACAACTAGGCAGGATTGGGATTAAGAAAGCCAAATGTTCGTTATCATTCTTGGCTACCAGTGGCAAAGGAGAACATGAAAGTTGCCCGAAAATGGGAATGGTACTAAATATTGGCTTTGATTTCATCTAACAAGTTAGCTTGGTCTTTTGAATTTTAAGATGCTTTTGTGGGATGCTATTTGTTAGAGATCATTGTGGAACTTTAATCAGATTCGGTGGTCGTCCTAATCTCTGCCCTATAAATAGGGTTTCAGCTTTTGTGATAACTCTCTCGAAATAGTAAAAATAACTTGTGTGCAGTACTGGGAGTATGCAAAAACGTCTAGTTCTTGTTTGTTTACGATTCTTTCTTCTTCGTATCACGTTTATGACGCTACTATAAATTCTCTCATGCATGTCATAACTTGGAATAAATGATAACAACAAAAAGTTTTACTCTAAAAATGTTTATGATCGACTATTTGAATCATTTTCTTTCATTCAGATATGTTATGGGTATGTACTTGATAACAGTAACAAAGTTAATCATTTTGATCAACTAAAATCTTTGATTTTAATCTACTTTGATGGATAAGATGTTGGAGTCCGGTCTGGATTTAATGAATTTTGGAGCCCAAATATGGTCAAAGATTTGATTTGATATAATTTGGAAATCTACATTAAATGTAAGATTTGATTAGATTTCAAATTTGTATCAAATATTTAATTTGACCATATTTGGACGTCCATAATTGGTGTTGGGCTATTTTAGGTGGAATATGATTCTTATTTTAAGATTTTCTATTTTGAAAATCTTATTATAATCTAAAATAAGATTTCTCATCCTATAAATATAGAAGGAGTGTGGAGGCACAAAGTATAGCACAAGTTGGAGATTCAGGGTGCTCGTCCACAGAAAATCTAAGAGAAAGTCCATGCTTTGCTCTTAGGACTTCGCCATCCAAGACATAATGAAGAAGAGATCTAATCGAGGAGTCTTCAACTTCGGTTAGAAAAATTGTTACGGGTTGGTGAGCGATTTCAATTGTAATATATTTCTTTTCTTCTTGAGTGTGGTGAGGGGGTTGAATCTATTAGAGCAAAGGGTTCAACATTAATTTTGTCATTTGTAATTTCACCTGAGTAATAAATGCTGGAATTTGTCCAGGTGACGTAGCCATCGCCATATACTTGTCTTTATCTGTACTTGGTGTTCGTTAGACATGTGTTGGTTATCTCAGGTGGGTTGGCCTAAAGTTTTTGCTGCGGGCAATCTCAGACACGGTGTCGAAACGATTGCAGGAGGGGTCCAATTTTCAACATCTGCTATCAGAGCTACTGGTTTTGGTTCTGGCAACTATGTCTACGGAGCAGATGAACACTCGTATGATCACCCTCACAGGGGAAATTAGGCAATTTTGAAGCCTAGGATGGAGGATCTACTCTGGTGCAAGGACTTGCATGGTCCGTTGGAGGGCGACAACGCTAACCCATCGGACAAAGCTACTGAAGACTGGAAACGATTGGATCGGAAGGCCATTGGATTCATCCGCTAATGGCTGGACGACTCAGTGTTTCACTACGTGTCCATGGAAAGTTCGGCAAAAAGCATTGTGGAAGAAGCTGGCAACAAGGCATTTTCGATTCGTCAACTTATCAACTCGAAGTACACGGAGGGTGCCCAAGTGGCACAACATCTGAACGAGGTTCAGGGTATTATCAATCACCTGTCTGCGATGAAGATGGTGATTGATGATGAGCTTCAGGCCTTTTTGCTTTTGAGTTCTCTGCCGGAAAGCTGGGAGACGTTGGTGGTGTCGGTGAGCAACTCCGCGCCTGATGGAGTTGTCATGATGGAGGCAGTCAAAAGCAACTTGTTGAACGAGGAGATCCAGCATAAGCAAGTGGAATTGTCGCAGGAGTCCGCTCTGGTGGCTTACTACGGGAAGAGAAGACCTAAGTCACAAACGAGGACAGGGGGGAGTTCTCGGGATCTTGCGACTGTGGACCGCAAGGAGGGCTACTATCACTGTGACAAAATGGGTCATATCAAGAGAAACTGCATGAAGCTCAAAGCTGAGAAGGCCAAAGGAGGAGATCTCACGGCTAAGAGAGATCTCATCATCGCAGCAACCAACGCAGAGGAACCTTGTGGCATGTGTCATGATGGCGATTGGGTCATGGACACGGGGATATCGTATCATGCCACTCCATATAGGAGGATCTTCACGTCATACCACGACGACATGTTTGGTCGTGTGAAGATGGACAACAAGGGGACGGCTGTAGTTGTAGGCATCGGTGATGTGCACTTGACAACGGAGCTTGGTGAGAAGCTCGTTCTTAAGGATGTACGACATGTACCGAGTTTGCGCTACAACTTGGTTTCGGTAGGGAGGCTGGTCGATGATGGTTGTCGCAGTTTGTTTGGAGACAAAGATTGGATGATTACAAAGGGTTCCCAATAGATGGCTCGAGGAGATTTACGTTGTGGCATGTACAGGCTAAAACCGTTGAGTTATACAGGCATGCCACAAACATCGGATGGAGGCTCGAAGGGTATTCGACATGAGTTGGATCGTCGAAAACTTGCTGAGGAGGGGCTTCAAGATACTTGAGGATTACGAAGGATTCGGTTCGTCAAGACAAAGAGATAAATTATGATGAGCCAAAAATTGATGGTCAGTATGTCGGTCCCATGACAGCTGGTCGATCTTCAGGTGGGGGTTGCTTCATGGATCCGGTTTTGGCAACAGAGCTTGGTGAGAAGCTCGTTCTCAAGGATGTACAACATGTACCGAGTTTGCGCTGCAACTTGGTTTTGGTAGGGAGACTGGCGGATGATAGTTGTCGTAATTTGTTTGGAAACAAAGATTGGATGATTACGAAGGGTTCCCAACAGCTGGCTCGAGAAGATTTATGTTGTGGCATATACAAGCTCAAGCCGCTGAGTTGTATAGGCAGGCCACAAACATCGGATGGAGGCTCGAAGGGTATTCGACATGAGTTGGATCGTCGAAAACTTGCTGAGGAGGGGCTTCAAGATACTTTGAGGATTATGGAGGTTTCGGTTCGTCGAGACAAAGCGATGAATGGTGATGAGCCAAAAATTGATGGTCAGTATCTTGGTCCGATGACAACTGGTCGGTCTCCAGGTGGGGGTTGCTTCACGGATCCGATTTTGGTGATGGGTGGTTTGCCAAAGCTTCACGGAGCGAATTGGTTTCAGTAGTTCGAGGCCAGGGAGGAGATCAAGGTTTGCAACAAACTCAATCTGAGGCGGGGGCGTCACCATTCACACAATTCCGGAAGAGTTGTGGGACATTAACGACATGCACAGTGCATGGTGTTCTGCTCGAGGACGCATGTGTATGGGGGAGCTTTAAGTTCGGACACGAAAGTGGGCAGGTTCAGGAGTTCGGATATCGGGAGAATCGTACCGTCCGCTTGGTTGGGCTAGCCAAGGGTGAAGAAGCTCGTCGGAACATTAACATATTTTGGTGGGAGACGAAAGTCGGGGACAGGCAGCTAAGACTTATGGTGAGGCTGATAGTCAGGGACTTTGGTCTCAGCAATGTCATTGATGTCGGCAAGATCCCAATGGTACAGAAGGTGCTACGCATGGCAGCTAGAGTCGACGTGACGGTCGAGGAGCTGGAGACGAAGAAAGATGCAAAGCAACTCGGGGGATCGGAGATCGATGCATGAGGGAGCAGGAACTATGTCGCGGGGCGACAAGCATGGAGTCTAGTTGAGAAGCCATGTGGTCAACACCCTCTCATCAGACTAGAGGGGGAGATTGTTGGGGTCCAGTCTGGATTTGGTGAATTTTGGAGCCCAAATATGGTAAAGATTTGATTTGATATAATTTAAAAATCTACATTAAATGTAATATTTGATTAGATTTCAAATTTGTATCAAATATTTAATTTGATCATATTTGGACGTCCATAATTGGTGTCGGGCTATTTTTGGTGGAATATGATTCTTATTTTAAGGTTTTCTATTTAGGAAATCCTATTATGACCTAAAATATGATTTCTCATCCTATAAATATAGGAGGGTGGAGGCATATAGCACAAGTTGGAGATTCGGGGTGCTCGTCCACATGAAATCTAAGAGAAAGTCCGTACTTTGCTCTTAGGACTTCGCCATCCAAGACAGAAGGAAGAAGATATCTAATCGAGGAGTCGTCAACTTCGGTTAAGGAAATTGTTACGGGTTGGTGAGCGATTTCAATTGTAATCGCTTTCTTTTCTTCTTGAGTGTGGTGAGGGGTTGAATCTATTAGGGCAAAGGGTTCAACATTAATTTTGTCAATCTTGTAATTTTACTTGAGTTATAAATGTTGGGATTTGTCTAGGTGATGTAGTCACCCATATACTTGTCTTTATCTGTGCTTGGTGTTCATTAGACATGTATTGGTTATTTCAGGTGGATTGGCCTAAAGTTTCCGCTGCGGACACTCTCAGATACAGTATCGGAACGCTTACAGGACGTGTCCGATTCCCAATATAAGAAAAGGTAGGTAAGAATAGATATATTTATAATTATTTTATTTTTAAAACATATAATTTGTTGGGTATTAGTTGCCACGATTTTCTTAAAATAAATGTTAAAATGTTTTTAATCGCACATCCTATAAAGGACCATCAATGTGTAATATTTGGAGCCTATGGTCAAAGAAAGTGGGGAAAAAAATGAGATAAGGGGGAAGGCGGAATGGAAAGTCAAGTGAATTTCTATGTTTCTAGAAAGTAAAAAAAAAATGTTTGGTTGGACAAGGACGTGAGTAATAGAAGTTAGTATTTGTGTGTGTTTGTTTTGTGATTGAAAGTTGGAGTAAGAAGTGACATTATCCATTTTTTGTTTGTTTGGTTGGAATGGAAATACGCGATTGAAATCAATATATGAGCCAATGGCTCATATTATAGAATGGATTATTGTCATGCTAGACCGATAGAAAAAAATATTTAAAAATAGAAAACAATATTGTCATGTTAGATCCTATGCAGAATCGACCATGAGCTCATGGAGTACAAGACGAACTTTCAAAATGAATCCTTATATATAATATAAAAAATTAAAAGTATCCTTACCACTAAGATTTAAACTAAGGACCTCTAGGGTGCAAGTCTAATATGTTAACCATTACACCACAATTATTTTATGTTAACAATTACACCATAATTATTTTATGTTAAACACTAAACCAGATATATTTTTTATAACTAACAAGTTATATCTTAAACTTAGCCCCCCAGTAAATATAGGGCTCGAAGCGAGTGCACTCACTGCATTTGCTCAGGGCCGGCCCTGACCATATGGAATCTTTTTCTCCTATTAATCCAACATGACATGGCTCATTCTACAATATTAGTCATATATATATATATATATATATATATATATATATATATATATATATATATATATATATATATATATATATATATATATTCTATTTTTCATAATATAAAGCAGCTTCTAGACGGCTCAAAAGTGAGCCGTCAAAGCCGTAAGTAAATACTCAACCAATTAAATTTAAAAAAAAATTACTTATGGGAGATAAATAAAACCTTAAACTAACTTCCATCTTATCCGTACAAACTGTTAATAAATACTCAACCAATTTAATTAACAAACAAAACTAATGGAAGATTAAAAAAAAAATCTAAAATCAACTTCTTCTCATCATCCGTAACCCACTCTTTTCCTCATCATTTTCCTTACGTAGAAACGTTTTAAAATTATTATAATTACCTAAACATATATTCAAATTTAATATATATATATATATATATATATATATATATATATATATATATATATATATATATATATATATATATATATATATATATATATATATAAATCCAAATAAAAATATATTCAATATTTAAACTAATTTTTATATATCTAAACATATATCCAAGGTTTTACACACACACACACACACACACACACACATATGAGTAAACGGAATATGAGCCATGCACATGTGGACCAATATGAATGAATTTCTACATCCCATGTGCACCAATGTGCACTAGTACACTCCATTCCTATTGGTCAACATGTGCATAGGCTTATGTAGAAATATGAGCCTATGACTCATATCCTTTTTTTATCCTACATGGTAAGGTTGCTAGAAAACATCAAATAGAGGAGTGAACGGACCTTTCAAGAAGAAAGCCAATGTTCCAGACCGGCAATAGCCACATAACTAAGCGTCATAGTTCGCTACCTCTCACCTGCATGAAAGTATGCAGCCGTGGCTCACCACTTTAGAAGGACAGGTTACACCATGTTCGAAGCCTTGAAAGAAGTCTTGCTGACTCTACTGCTTGTAATGAAGTAAATATTCGGTGAACGAACTCGGAAGCACAAAACCTAATACCATTACTAGAAGGGGACTTTTTGGTCTCCTTTCGACCACTATAAATGCACAATTATCATTAATGGAACCGTGATGAAAGTTCTTTCTTAAGGAAAAGACTCTATACGGTCACATATAGTAGGAAGACAAGATCACAAGGGAATCACTAGTTCCTCCCTAACGATTGCCTCTCTCTATATAAAAGCGTGCAAACATGCCTTCTTGGCTCAGAAAGAGGGCATATAATCCAAGTTTTTCCAGCTCAACTCGGATATCAAATAAAAGTGGATTTTTGTGTAACCAGCTCCAGCTCCGGGAATCCATAGATCAATTTGGAAGAAATTACCTCCTCTGACTAAGACTATAGGATGTTCATGCGAATTATGACCTTCCCCCGGAATGTGAGCAAATATATCATGTCGATTGCTCAACCGTACTTTGGCTATCTTACGTAGAGCTGACTTTAGATTTTTTGGTGTTCTCGTCGTAACACGCGGGCATACTCCTTGCTTCTGGGGACATTGATCCGGAGCTCGAGTATGGTCCGTGCGCCGTTTTTCTTCTCTACCATGATGAATCAATTGATTGAATGTGGGCATCCTTCTTTCCTATGTTTTTCTCCCCTTTGCCCTTTTTTCCTTTATCGTTTCTCGAAGGCTTTGTAGAAGCAAACTCTCCAAATTTATGACCAACCCTTCCTTCAGTGATCTTACAACGAACAAGAGTTTTTCCATTATAAATGAGTACGTCCGAGGTATGGGTTAACTTTACCCGCTCAATCCCCTAAAGGCGGGGAAGAGGGCTGTTTTCCCTGAGTAGGAGGCACCCTAGAATGGTTAGTCGGGTGATTGATCTTGAGTGACACTCCTTTCCAAGAATATTGGAATCGCACATCTACCCCCCCCGATACAGAAATATGTTCGGGTGTCTTTCTATCCTTTCTACGGATAAATAGGGCCAGAAACAGATATGCGAGGAATAACACCTGGATCAAACACAGAACTATAAATAAAACAAACACTTTGTGGTTTTCAGCCACAAATTCTACAAAATGAATGATTTGATCCATTATAAGATGAACAATGACTTTCCCCCCTTTGCCCTCTCACTAGTTTACTCCCGATCCGAAGCAACCCTTTTCCATTCATAGAGAGACTCAACCGTCAAAATCAATAAAAAGGCCATCATGGACCAAGATCCAAACAGATCAATCTTGTTGGGAGGTAATGCCCAAGGAAAAGAAAATATCACTTTCGGATCAGGGATAATAAATAAAATAGAAACCAGATAAAATCGTATATCGAAATGACTTCTGGCATCACCGGAGGGATCAGAAGCGACTATTGATTGGACTATAGGATTAGTCTCTTTCAAAGTAGTAGGCAGTCTCTTCTTTCTTCGGAGCAGCATCGTATAGATAGATTTGAATGATGAGCTGAGCGAGAGCCCCTAAAGAACGTTGTATTTCTACTTACCTTTTCGCCCGTTGGGTTTGTGATACCAAATGGAAGATGGGGTGGCTCGACACCGCTTTGTATATTTAGTCTTGTGGCGTGACCCTCCAGAGGTATTATAGGAATAGTGAAAAGATAATTACCTCCCTTTCTTTACCTTTTCCGGTGGCACTTAACCACTCTGGCATTCCTAGGTGTATTCCTTCTTTTCATCGTAAGATGATAAGTAGGTGGGACGAAACTGTAGTAGCGTTGACCTGGTTCACTTTTCTCTTTTTTATTTTGATCTTTTGATATTTTTATTATCCAAGTTGATTCTTGTTAGAAAGAAAGGCGTGCGATAAGGGTACGATTCTATCGTGAAGAGGGCGTCCTCTGTCCTTGAAGATTTATTTTACGATTTTATATTGGTATGTCTAGATTTGGTTGAAAGGTATGTCCCCCAGGCTCTTAAGATTCCTTATGAATCTTGGACTTCGGTGGCTACCGCAATGGTCATCGTCACCTGTTAAGGATGCTGAAGGATACTTCCTCATCGTCAGGAAACTAGCAAGCCTTGAGGAAGGATAAGTTATTTGTGCCGAGTGTGTGGTCTGGAGATGTGTTCTTCGACCTGTTCATTGGCAACCGGAAGTTAAAAAATGGGTCTTTCTTGGCTCTTGAGTGTGGGGAGTTCGTCAACTTCAGTCTGCAATGCCTCTGTACGAGTGATTCTTCCCTTCCCTGAGCTCCGGTATGCTTCACAGCGACTAATTGAGCAACACAAGCAATATCTTCAGCAGCTGGATTCTGTCTGAGGTTCTGCTTCCTTGACAGAAGCCTCAACTTGAACATCCTCGGGAGTAGCCTCTACCGATGGTTGTTCCCTATCTCGACCTTCGGTGGGTGCTATAACATGAGGCTGTCTGTCACCAGGGATGTTGTTTGCAGCATTTTTTGGGGAGCTCCCTTTGTGCAAATCTACATCCTTCCCGGAGGCTTCGTTGCCGCCAACCTGTGCATTATTCTTTTCTGCAGCATCTAGCATGGCCAAGTCACCAGCCTATGGCTCGACAGGGAGGAAGGATGATAATCCAACTAAAGGAATTAGTCACTCGTTCTATTAATAGGCGTCGTGGGCCTATGAGCTTCTGGGCCTGTACGATTTTCTGTCCTCAACAGTTCAAAACGCTTGACACTGAGAGCTTTGGTGAATATTTTGCCTTTTGGTTATGGAGTCTTTCCTTTCTTCCAAGCTGCTTCCAGATACGGTTGCCGGTTGACATCTTTTCTAATTCGTCGATACGAGAAGCAAATTATTGTGTGGAGGAATCAATATCTCGACATAAGCCAAGAGGCAGATCTTGTGCCACTCCACCAGGTTGTATGAAACTGGCGTGCATCCTGGCTCCCGGGACTCTTTCATAGAATTCCAATAATTTCTCCTGCTCCTCAAAAGCCCAAAGGAACGGAGTTGATGCTCCCACATCCATAGCATGAATAGTTGAAGCAAGTGAATGATTTGAAATTTGAGTTATTTCACGGAATAACACTCGTATATATTGAGCTCGTAATGGTACCTCGCAATTCAAAAGTCTCTCTATGGCTGAAGAATGAGCGTGTTCTTGGGCCATCGTAGAAACATAGATAGGGTCGACGACGGAACGAACAACGAAACTTTACGACAGCTTTTTCATAAACACACACACACACACACACACACACACACACACACACACATTGTGGAACCACCCTATGTTACATGGGTTTGATTAGAATTGGTGGTTGAGGTTAAAAGGTGTAGTCCCTTTTAAGGTATATATATATATATATATATATATATATATATATATATATATATATAAAATTTACGTCCATCTTTCAAGAATTTATCAATCTAAAAAGGCAACTAAACCAAATTTGAATCTCTTTACTATACATACCTCAATCGTACTCTTTTCAATATAATCACAATCTCTGTTAACATCGTCCAATTTCATTCTCGCGTCAAATTCTACAAAATCCATCTACAATTTAAAGTCAGTTACAACATTGTCAGAATCCAACCAACAATCAATCTCTAAAATATTTAGCCAAATATGAAGTCATCATTAATATGCTCAAGGTTAATTCAAAACCAATTTAATTTTAATCCAAGGATCACAATATCATTAATCATTTTTTCAAGCACACGATTTTGAATCATAATCCAATAATAAAAAATCAAGCTACTAATCCCAACTACAATCTTTTTCATCCAATCACAACAATCCAACAAAATTTTCAAGAACCAAATTATCTCCTAGGCTTATCTTCCAATAGCCATAATCTCGCTTTTATTCTTATCATAATCTACCTATGCACTCTTTCTTATGGTCAACCTCAAATGTTTCCAATAAAATTTTAATTATACCACTAAGTCTTCGTATTCAACTTAAAACTTAATCCAATCAACTCAAGCCATAATTAAATACACATTCATATATTGATCTTTAAGTCAATCCATTCATTTTATAAATTTGAATTCTTATCCAATACTATCTTAATTTGCCAAACATCATTTCTTAATTATTCGAACCAATCCAACAATAGGCATTCAAAATTGTATCTAACTAGATAAAACTCTCTACCGAGACCTTGTACTTGTAGAGAATCAGATACGAGCTGCAAGCGTTCCGACACCGTGTTTGAGAGTGCCCGCAGCAGAAACTTTAGGCAAACCAACCTGAGATAACCAACCCCTGTCTAACGAACATCAAGCACAGATAAAGACAAGTATGGCGGTTACTACGTCACCTAGACAAATTCTAACCTTTATAACTCAGGTAAAATGACAAGATTGAAAAATCAATGTTGAACCCTTTGCCCTAATAGATTCAACCCCCTCACCACACTCAAGAAGAAAAGAAAGAGATTACAATTGAAATCACTCACTAACCCGTAGCAATCTCCCTGAACGAAGGCGACGACTCCTCGATCAGATCTCTTTCTTCCTTCTGTCTTGGATGGCGAAGTCCTAAGAGCAAAGCACGGACTTTCTCTTATATTTCCTATGGACAAGCACCCCGAACCTCCAACTTGTTCTATGCTTTGTGCCTCCACCCTACTCGTATATTTATAGGATAAAAAATAATATTTTCGGTCATAATATGATTTCCTAAATAAAAAACCTTAAAATAAGAATCATATTCCATCTAAAATAGATCAACGCCAATTATGGACGTCCAAATATGGTCAAATTAAATATTTGATACAAATTTAAAATCTAATCAAATCTTACATTTAATGTAGATTTTCAAATTATATCAAATTAAATCTTTGACCATATTTAGGCTCCAAAATTTATCAAATCCAGACTGGATATCAACTAATTAGTTTGAGAGAGATGGTACTGAACATTCATGGATTATACAGGCTCTTATCAAGGTGCAGTAGGAGTATCAACTACACGAATTGGCTTTAAAGGTGGATCTGACGAGTCCAAGGTGGAGCAAGACGTTGTAGTTGGCATATAATTATGGTGTGGATGAACGTGTCATGTTTGGTTCTATGGTCGAACGGATCGAGATGACAATATATTGGATCTCCTAAGTGCTTGGTTAGCAGGAACGAACAAAGGTAGCTAGAGTGTGCTAAGATTGTTCGGCTAGCAGAAATGAGCTAAGGTAGAGATTGTTGGATTTGTATCTCGTTTATAGTTGAGCTCTCAAAGGAGAGTGACAATGGTGTTGGTAATTTAGTCCCACATTGGATAGGAGGTGGGATCATGAAGTGTAGATAATTGGGATTGGTTCAGGTCTTACATGAGAATTTTCTTTTAAGGCATATGGGCCTAGTCTAATATCGTATCTCATGGGACAACTCCGGTTCGGGTCACACTGCGTTCCTAACAAGTAGTATCAGAGCCCAAGGTTACGGGGCTGGTTTGAGCTACTCTAATTGGTTTGAGACAGATGGTGTTGAACGTTTATGGATTATACGGGCTCTTTTCAAGGTAGAGTAGGAGCATCAACTACATGAATTGGCTTCAAAGGTGGATCTGACAAGTCCAAGGTGGAGCAAGACGTTGTGGTTGACACATGTGTTGATGAATGTGTCAGGTTTGGTTCTGTGGTCAAATAGATTGAGATGATAATATGTTGGATCTACTGGGTGCTCGATTAGCGAAAACGAACAAAGGTAGTCAGAGTGTGCTAAGGTTGTTCGATTAGCAAAAACGAGCAAAATGTAGCCGGGGTTGTGTTAAGGGTGTTCGGCTAGCAGGAACGAGCAAAAGGTAGCCGGGGTATGCTAAGGTTGTTCGGCTAGCAAAAATGAGCTAAGGTGGAGATTGTTGGATTGTATCTCATTTTTGGTTGAGCGCTCAAATGAGGGTGACAATGGAGTTGGTAATTTAGTCCCATATCAGATAGGAGGTGGGATCGTGAGGTGTAGATAATTGAGATTGGTTCAGGCCTTACATAGGAATTCCCTTTTAAGCCATATGGGCCCAGTCCAATATCGTACCTCATGGGCCAACTCCGGTTCGGGTCACACCACGTTCCTAACAGTACTACCCCTTCCAATACTAATAGACTCATTAATAGAAATATTAATCTAGCATACACCCCTAGGGATACCCCATACACTACTTAGGGAGCAAGCTACTAATATACAAACATCCTTCTCGACATACTGAATCAACATCCCTTTCGGACAATCCTTACCACGGTAGCTCCAACGACAAAAAATATAACATCCACTTTATTGCCACTCAATAATCACTTAAAAACAAAACTTGTAACCATTCTAATTCGAACAACTTTAACTCATTTCCATTATTGAAGTTCAGACACACTTCCTTTAATATTCACTACTCGATGCTCCAGGTGTGTAATGGGTCGGGCAGCCCGGAACCCGGCCCTAGCCCGACTCAGGCAACGCCAATCTGGGCCGGTACAGACTCGGTCAACGATCCAGACCGGCTCGGCCCACCCCCTCCGCTGGTCCGGGTTGGGTCGGTAAATCCGACCCAAAATCCCGGCCCGGCTGATCAGCGGTGCTGGTCCGCTTATAACCGTTGAAACCCGGTCAGACCGGCTCCGTCGTCGACCCAGTCCAGACCCAATTTTTTTGACCGTTGGGGGTGAATGATCGAATTACCTGGATTTGGAGGCTATTATTTTCTTATTTTAGGGATATTTTGGTTATTTTGCTGAAAATGACCAAAATATCCTTATAACAACTATATTTCTAGGGTATAAGAGGTCATTTTTTACCAAACAAAATCCTCTAAATAGTCCAAAATTTATGAAAATTAAGCACAAATATTTCTAAAGATTGAAGTAATAACATTCTGGGTTTTGAATTATAACTCTCTGGAGGCCAAACTATAGTGTTCTTGAGGCTTCAACTTGTGCAAAATTTCTTGGAGGCTTCAAGTTGACGTTTCAAGTAATTTTAATATTATATAATAGTTTTTCTTTTCTTTTTGATTTTGGAATTTTCTTCTTCTCTCTTTTGTTGGTAGATAAATAAATTCTTCTTTTCTTATTTTTAAAAAATTAATTTTTAGAATATATGCTACTGGTTCTAACCACCCTTATGGTTCAGAAAATTTTGATTATTATGCTCAAATGTTTGAAGAAATTCCTGGTTCTGTGCCACCGACACAAATGTTACCTCATGAAGTTAGAAGTATGCTTGCTAATGTTGTAAATAAGAAAACAAATTAGTTTTATGGAATTATTTAAAAAAATTATATGTCACTGATAGTGAGGGCGTACTGGTTTTAGATCCAAAAGATCAAAAACCAATAGCTAAAGGTGCAGTATGCAAGAAATATAAGAAAACTTATAAATGAAAAAAGAATGATGGCATATGTACTTTAAGAAGACACTACGAAAGTTATTATGGCAAGGACATACTGTAGGCTAGACAAACATAGCTAAGTAGCAGTCCTCAAGGATCTTCTATAGGTAACTTTACTTATTTTGATGCTCGTAACAAAACTGAGTTAATAAATATATTTTTTGTTATGAACAACATTTTACATTTGGTGAGAATGATTGATATTATGATTATGCAAGTAGTACCCTTAATCCTTATTTTACTAAAGTTTCTAAATCTAGTACTAGAGCAGAGGCTATCAAAATCTTTCAAAAAGAAAAGACTTCTTTGAAAGAAAGTTTTGTAAATGTTAGTAAATTTGCTCTAACTTCTGATATATGGACACTAAACAAAACTATGCTTATATTTGTATCACGACATGATATTTAGATTCAAAATGGATTTTGTAAAAATATATTATTTGTCTATGACCTTTAGAATTTTCATATATCGACGCCGTAATCGGTAGTGCTATTATGCAATTTTTACGTGAATATGATATTCACAATAAAGTTTTTTTAATTTCTTTTGATAATGCTAGTAATAACACTTCTTCCATTAATGTTTTAAAATCATAATTTTTGCCTATACTAAGAAGGTAGAATTTTTCATGTTAGATGTGCTTGTCATATTATTAATGTAATTGTACAAGAATACCTTGAATTCTTTCAAATAAATTTAGAAAATTTTAGATTATGTTTACAAAGTTTGAACACTTCTGCAAGTGGACACCAAGATTTTAAAACTTTTTGTACATAATATGGTATTACTTTTAGGAGAATTGTTAAGGGTGCACCACATAGATGGAATTCTACTTTTTTAATGTTGAAATCTTTTATTAAATTTAAAGATATTATTATACATTATTGTAATGTTAATCCTAGTTTTGATTATCAAGTAACTGAAAATAATTGGTTAATTACTAGTTTAATTTGTGAATTTTTAGAATTATTTTACAATGCTATATGTATTTTATTTGGAGTTTATTATCCAACTTCTCATTTAGCTTTAACATAAATTATTAACATGTCTCATTTATTTTTTAAATATAGAACTCTTCCTGGTTTTGATTATGTTATTTCCAAAATAGAAGCAAAATTTTATAAATATTGGGATGATATACCTCTTCTATATTGTTTGATTTCGATTTTTGATCATAAGAATAACTTATATAGTATATTTATTTTATTAGATAATTTTGAAGACAATATGAATGTTGTTGTACAATATGAATGTTGATGTAGGTAGCTTAAAAGTAGAAAATAAAGCAGTTTTAGATATTTTAATTATTTTATATGAAGAAAGAGTTGTATCTAGCCGACCCGGTAAAACTGCTCAAGGTAGTTGTAGCTCCGGTTTTATGTCTAAATTATTATATGCTAAAAGTGTACTGCAAAGGAAGAAATAAAAATAATCTTCCTACCTACTCAAGAATTGTCCTTATATTTAAATTCTTATGAAGAAGATGAAGATGAATCTTCATCTTATTTTTCAATTTTAGAATGGTGGGTGAGACACGATAAAATGTATCTTATACTTTCTTCTATATTACGTGATATTCTAATAGTTCCGGTATCCACAGTAGCATCAGAATCTTATTTTAGTGCAGGTTCAAGGAAGCTAAGAAAGAAGAGGAACATGATGCTGCCAGATATTTTGGAAGCCTGCATCTACGTTCAAGATTGGATTCATACTAGAAAAAGAACTCAAAACTTAATAGGCAAAAGTGTCGACATCAGTGATCTGGACTTTCAGTCTCTTACTTTGGGTGACGCTACTGAAGGAGGAGCTGAGAAATAAACTCGGAAGAAAGACGGATGAGGATGCCGAAAAAGACAAAAACAACTTGTATATTTTTTTTACAATGATTATGAAAATAAAATATCATTTGCTAGTTTCAATTTCTTGACTAGTTAATGTTATAATAGATTCAAATTTTATTGGCATTAATAATAAACAAATTTTAATATTTTCCTTCTCAAATTTTTGCCTCAATTATCTGTTCTTAGCTAGTTAAGTTATATATGTTAATTTAACTTATATAATTTATACTAACATATAACTTATATAAAAAAAATTATACTAACAAATAAATTATATATAAATTATACTAACAAATAACTTATACAAAAAAAATATACTAACAGATAACTTAAACTTATATAAAAGTATATATAAATTATACTAACAAAATTATATATATATATATAATATTACTTACATTATATTTAAATTTATTCACATATTTTATACTTTATATAAAATAAAAAAATTCTGGGCCAGCCCGACCCAAACTGTGAACTGGCCCGGTCCGCCGCTAACCATGTCATGGGCCCGGGCTGGGTCCGACTTTCTTAGGACCGGCCCGGACCTCTTCTTCTGACGGGTTGAGCCCGGTCCAGACCAAACGGGACAATTGCGATAACTCGTCCCGCCTTGCTCGACGAGAAGACTTGCTTAAGGCAAAAAAATTTGGACTTGGCCATTCAGGAGTTCAGACTTCGACTTTAAAAGGCGCGCTCGGAGTATCGCTCGACCGATGCGAATCATCGTTAAAGTGGGTGGCTACGTTCAACCTGTCTTTGCTTAGCTTACACACTTAAAATACGGACTATACATGCTAGTCGCTAGGTGAATCATCCCTTGCATGATAATAAAGAATACCATGCACCTAGATAAGGGAATAATCCCATCTTGTATTGCTTGTGTAGAACATGGAAATGAAACTTGGATTATAGATGGTTGCTCGCACTGCCTCTTAGACCATGCTAGTATAACGACTGATGTTTTTAGTAGAGTATGTCGTACATTTCTTATAATGCTTATGTTTCATATCGATGTAATGCTTGCCTGCTTTACGTGCTAAATAGTACTCGATCGTCTCATTTTAATGCTCGTCACATAGTTTTATGCCACGATCAAGTAACACCATACATGTCTTGCATCATCTAGTTTAGGCAGGAAGACTATTAAAATAGTTGTTTCTAAGCCAAGTAACAGAAACATGGAAAGGCTTCAGGACCATAAGGTCGTCAAGACAGTTTCCTATACCGGGAACTGCATAATAAATGATTGGAAGAAGTGATAAGAAAGTAAGGGAATCATCAAGTAAATGAACCGAATTGCACTGATAAGTAATGAAGAACAAGAATCGCTCGGGATGGCTCATAGCTGTAGAAGCATACAAATTATGCCTCAAAGAGATGACGTAATTTTCTACAAATAAATCCAACAGAGGAAGAATGGCGCACTTTCTCTCAATTTAGAGGATGGCGCACATTCTACTTATTTTCAGAAGGAAGATGCGCACTTTCTTACTTTGGCGCATTTTCTTATTGTGGCGAGCTTTCTTAATGTTACAAAAGTTGGCGCACAAACACTCAAAGACGTGCACTCTCTTTCAGCATTTAATGTAGTAGACTGACAGCTGACAGATGCAGAAACCGAAGAGTCAGAAGTCATCATTACAACTGTGCTGCGGCACGTAGACCCAGGTTGTGTTTAGCGACCCAATCAGTGTGCCAATTCCTTTAAAATTGTGCCGTTGTACCAATTTCATCAAAAGTGTGCTGTTGTGTCAATTCCTTCAGAAGTGTGACGTTGGGCCAATTCCTTCAAAAGTGGATCGCTGTGTCAATTCCTTCAGAAGTGCGCCATTGTGCCAATTTTATCAAAAGTGCGCCGTTGTGCCAATATCTTCAGAAGTGCGCCGTTGTTCCAATATCTTCAGAAGTGCGCCATTGTGCCAATATCTTTCGAAGTGCGCCGTTGTGCCAATGTCTTCAGAAGTGCGCCGCTGTGCCAATTTCTTCAAAAGTGCACTGCTGTGTCAATTCCTTCAAAAGTACGCCGTTGTGCCAATTCCTTCAAAAGTACGCCGTTGTGCCAATTCCTTCAGAAGTGCGCCTTTGTGCCAATTTCTTCAGAAGGGCACCGTTGTGCCAATGTCTTCAGAAGTGCACCGCTGTGCCAATTGCTTCAAAAGTGTGCCGCTGAGCCAACTTCTTCAAAAGTGCGCCATCACGACTACTTCTTCAAAAGTTCACCGCTGTGCCAATTTCTTCGAAAATGTGTCGCAGTACCAATCTTTCCAAAAGTTTGCCAGTTTCCAGACCACTTCTAAAGTGCTCCTATTATCTTAACTGACAATGAGCAGTTATGAATGCGTATCTTACATGCTATACTTCTCATAAAAATATACAAATAACTGTCGCCACGACCTATGCTTTCCTCGTATACGAAGCTACGTGTCAAGCAGACAGTAAGTTGTGTACCCACTCATTCAGAACGTGGGGTGTTAGTCCACCAAAAGTGCACGCATAATGGTAAAACAGTGCAGACTGTCCAAAGTGCGCGCACACTCTCATAACCACTCCTAAACTCTATAAATACATGATTAGTACATCCATTACAGAGGGGACACACATAGAGGAGCGGACACACAGAGACAGAGAGAAAGGGGCTAGAATTCTCAAGACTTTAAAATTCTAGAATAGAATGAAAGAAATAAAATCTTCTCGTGTCTTTGTTGCCAGAGCTTTCTTATTGTTCAACTATCCAAGTTGTTCACAACATTTCCTATATTTTTGTCGTCGTGGGTATTTCTTCATCGTCGAGTGGTACAAAGAGTAAAGTGAACGTCCGCAGATCAGATTTCCATAGCTATACTTTTCCAGAATCAACTGTACTTAAATTCCTGTTTTGGATCTTTTTGTACTTTTTATTTTCTTTTTAATAGTTTGTTACACAAAAGTTTCGTATAAACTTTTCTTCATAAACAAGATGGGGACTCTGCTGGAGACTACTTTCTCCTCTGACGAGAAGCTGATAGCTTAATTTGATGCTGCGTCGGTCGGCTCAATGCAGAAGACCTTGGTTTTGAAGTTCGACTAACAAGCATACGAAGAAATGCTCCATTCTGGGGGTAGTGCTCGCCCCTCATCCAAACTGAAGTTGGGAAAAACTCACAAAGTGTGGGTGCCCAAGCCTCATTAGGCATATCCCGAAGTTGCTACCAACAAGGGAAAGAGCATTATGATTAGTGAGGGTTCATATGTCAATTTTGTTCAGATCAATGACTTGGTAGACAATCCTCTTGCATTAAACAAGGGATACAATTAGTGCAACTCGCATAATTTCAAGCAAAGGGTGATCCACACCCAAGCTTCTGAATTTTTTGCGTTAAACAAGGGACACAAATTATGCAACTCGCGCAATATCAAGCAAAGGGTGATCCATACCCAAGCTTCTGAGCCTACACATATTGGTGGTTATATGCGGGGCAAATAAGTCATGGACACTGCTGTCCAAACTAATCTCTCCACATGCGCTAATAAAAAGTTAGTCAGGAAAAATCATTCCTCTAACATCATGATCACGCGCTTAATTGAAGAAAAGTTATGCGCTACTCATTATGAACCTGTTATTGGTGCGCCAGGCAAAGACCTGTGTACAAAAATAAATGCACATAGGCAAATTATACCAACTCTTACGGCACCACAAAATATGCGCCAAACAGGATTAACGTCCTCACGTCGTGCTGTTTGTGCGCGTGAACATGTGAAGAACATTCAGAACAATTTTCCTTCCTCTGTAAAGAACAAAGGTGCGAGAGACGACGGATCATACGTCAATTAACTCAGCACCTCACTTTACATGCAGGGAACTAAAAACATGCATAGGATGTCTAATGTATCTCATGTAAAGAGGCAAAGTATGCCCTCCTCCTCATCCTTTTCTCTTTCCCCTTATGACTTATGCGAACTTATTGTACAAAAGCGTAAGGAGAGAGATCCCTCAGACCTTGCAACAGTATTTCCTAATGAACATTATTGTAATTGTCACAAAGTTGTAATTGAATGTTGTTGTGCATCAGCAAAATGGTCTATGTTTGACCGATTAACTTATACTGTGTCTCCTAAACTGTGACCTACAAAATAAGTTAACAACCAGGAGTATGATGACGAACCGCTCCTTGCTTCAGCATACATGGCTTCGCATATTCTATGTGGCAGGAGACAATCAAGACAGTTCTTCAAGAACACATTGCCAGAGTAGATTTGACCAACTCGTCGACTCCTTTGAAGGAGTATACCAAAATACTCGTTCTCGAAGACGTGAGCTCGATCTTCACGGGAATCCCTATTCCTCAGAATCTGAGGCTAGGGGTAGCAATCCCCTCGATTCTGAAACTGACAGTATAGACTCCAACTACACGACACTTTCTACCAATCCCTCTGTTGTACACAAGGATGTTAACATTTATGCCGTCAGTGATGAACATGATGCTTCTCTATCAGAATCCAACGAACAATGCCTTAACTCATTAGAAGACGCTCTCAGAGACATGCACACTATGATATAAAATATACATCAAATAATAACAACTTAATATTCTGCTACACTTGTACCTGTCCAAGTGGCTTCATTCATACCTGCACAGCCTACTCCTGGAATAACACCTCTGCAGGATAACACAAATCCAGAAGCAGTCATAAACCAAGAGTCAGCAATGTCAACTTTTAATTCTCTCAATATTGGGAGTGGACCTCCGCCAGTGAAAATACCAGTTCAACCAGGATCTTATCAGTCAATTATACCACTTCGACCAGAAGATCCTCTCGAAGCTATCCAGGAGTTTTATGCACAGGTCGATGTTTTAAAGGACAAAGATAAACTCCGCAAGCTGGGGGTGGAACAACCTTATCCTCTTCATTGGGATAATGTTTCATTCCCTCACAAATATATGCCCCAATCGATAGTCTTGTTTGAAGACAGGACATCACCGAGATAATATATATTAATTACTTCAATATGATGATGGCTCATTTACAGAAAGAAGATGCTCTTCTTACAAGATTATTCATGGGATGCTTAGCCGGCATAGCCTACGATTGGTATCGCAGCTTACCTGATAACTGCATATCCTCATTTGTTGACATGGAATATCTTTTTTTCTCTCATGATTCTACGAGGGAGGCATGGATATGACGATATCTTCACTCATCGATATCAAACAGAAGGTAAAGAAATCCGCTCATGAATTCGTAGAGCTTAAGGCAAGCAATTCTGAAGTTACCCACCGGTATTCCAGACTCCGCATTCATTGATACTTGCAAAAAGAACCTACTGTCTATAGTAGGACTCTGGACAGGTCTAACTCAATTTCAAGACTGGACGACATTTATTATTGTGGCTGAAGCTACTGAAGGTAATGCAAAGGTGGCACATAATTTGGGGTTACAAATAATCAATGCGGAAGGAAAGCATCACTCCAACAGTACGAATAATTGCAACAACAAAGGAAAGTAGGCCTTCGCAATAAACCTGTCAATGCCATCCACTCTTCTGCAGCACAAAAGCCTCTATAGTCTTCCAAGCCTAAGGAATAATATTCTTTTGACGAGAGCGATATCCACAGCATTTTTGAATGCATGATAAAAAGAAACAAGTTGCAGTTGCCTGATATTAAACGACCAAATAAGGCCGGTAAAATAGATGACCCAAAGTACTGCTTATACCATCGATATATACATCATCCTACCAAGGCTTGTTATGTCTTGAAAAGAAAAATCTAACAGTTGATAGAGGCTAAAGCTATCACCCTTCACAATGAGGAGAAGACGGTCACTACCAATATGGTGTCTCTTCAATTCGGTAACTTTCCAGTATAAGAAGTCCTAAACGGTGTCATCCCAATACCTCAAACTACGATGGAAATGGTAAATATTCTGCCTCCTTAAATTCAAACAAAGGGGTTGGTGTCTCTTACCACAGATCATGGCAAGATTATATGGATTTATCCCGACCTGCTACTAGATTGGGACCATGGAGCAGCATCTTCTTATACAAAATCCAAGAAGTATAAATTATGCAATATAATTTTTTTTATATCGTCACTCGGACAGAGATCAAGATCAACATCAAGAAGATGTATCTCTCAAGAGCAGATTTCAAAATCTGAATATTACCTCATCAAACTCTACTCATAAGCTTTGCTTGACACACTAGCAATGGTCCATGATTGGCAGTGTTCCACTGTATATGGCACAATAAATCTATAGTGCTTATGAAGGTGTTGCTACACAAATTCTTTCTTCTCCTTTTGCAACCATTAGAGCATCGACCTCAACTCAAATGCTTGAGGAGGATCGTCCCCAATTTCATCAATACAACCGGCAATCTGTACGCTTGATGCAAAATATGGGGTATGACTTCCAGAAAGCTGAATATTTGAACTTTGGCAAGGGAAACATATTCCTCTACAACTCCAAGGACAGTCCAACAAATCCGGTAGTAGATTGGGTTATGATAAAACTAGCCCACAGATTCACTCCAAACAAAGGCATGATAAAAAGAAACTCAAGTCTTGTAACATGGTGCTTCTCTCTCCGATGCCCAAAAAATAAGCCATGACGGGTACCAGGTCTGACAAAGATTATCATAAAACTTACGAATTTGTCCCACAAGATACTCTTGACACTCTTTCTACTCTTGTTTCTCTGGTCACAACCGAATATGGTCCTTCAAAGCCTACTACGGCAGAGAAAGCAAAGCAAAAGGAAGTACGCTTTGACAAATCCTTGAAGAAGAATGTACCCTAAGGACTTGAAAAGCTCTACAATTTTGACATATTGGCACAACTGGCTAACACCCCAGCCCAACTTTCCATATTCGAGTTACTTCGTTTGTCGAAGAAGACTCGTGAATCTTTGAGCGAAGTCCTGATACATGCAGACCCATGCTTAGCTCAACTGAAGACTCCTGATGAAGATCCATTAGCGTGTTCTCAATGCTACAACATAATTGAGAAGATTTCTAACATCACCTTCAAGCAAAATGACATGCTACTCAAAGATAATCAGCATGACAAACCTTTATATTATACCGATTATATCAGATCATTCAAGGTGAACCGGATTCACATCGACCCTGGTTCTTCACTCAGCATTATTCCTAAAAGCCTACTAAGAGGTTTGAAGATACCAATGCACAACCTGTCTGCTACTAGCACTATCATTTTAGGCTTCAACGCTAAAAGGAGTAAAACACCAGAGAAGATACACCTAAAAATTCAGATAGGCGATCTACGTACTGAAGTCACATGATTTATATTGACTCTGACGTATCCTACAATATTTTGCTGGGATGGACATGGATACACGAACATAAAATTATACCCTCCACTCTACATCAATGCTTCAAATATGTGAACAATAAGGGAGAAGTCAAAATAGAGGTAGTTGACCTCAACTCATTCAAAGGTGTAGAAGCCTATTTCGCTGACTCTGCACTCTGTATACCAGAGTATATCAAAGAAGAAGCTAATCAAGCTAGTGATGAAGCTGAAGATACCCCAAAAGAAGAGCCTTTGATAATCTAAGTCAAAGGACGTACTACTCGTCCAACTCTTTTGAAGCCTCTCGACATCAACCTGCATAAATTACCTCCATTGGTCATCAACCTTCGATACAATGAACATCCAACACTGGAGAATGATCCCCTTGTTATTGACCTTCTTCGTAACAAGCAACTAACATCAGTGAATCAACCCCTAGTTATCAATCTTGACAAGCCTCTTGTCAAGGCTGAAGATTCTGTTGACTATGTGAAAGATGAAGAAATCTTGTATTTCATGAATTAAAAGATACTACTTTGCACCATGTTGATGTTTAACCCTTTGTTAAAATTTTTTTGGAGGCTCTTCATCTCCACGAACTTCTTTCCATACACTTGGCATCTCTATTTCAATATAGTTTATTATATGAACGATATAAGGATGCATACTTCATAGTCCCAGCAAGATAAGTCAAGCAACGTCAGATAATTTTTGGCAAAGCTAGAAACAAAAGAGGAATACAAACTAATGATTCTAATGAGGATATAGGAAAGATACAACCGTATCATTACAGCTAACTAGCCAAGAATATTATGCAAAGGATGGATTACAAGTTAAAATCTGGTTTGGGATTAAATTATGGAAAAGGCATACGGACTCCCATACGTCATTGCTCTCCAATAGGCAAGACGAAAATATACTACAACAGAATGGTCGTTGTTTGGGATACGTTACACCACCAACAAGTCCTGAAAATTCAAAATCGAAAGAAGAGACACATTCTCATTCCTCTGACTCATCATTATGGGATTCTGACGAAAGTATGGGTGACGTATTCAAACAGGCTTTTTCTATAAATATGGTGTCAACTGTCCCAGATGATAAAGACGCTAAACTATTAGAACCATTCGAGAATGATCCATGGGTACAACAAATGAATACTCAATGGGAGCTTCGGTTTGAGCAACGTGAACCATATACAGAGGATAAATTAATCCAAATTGATGTTAGAGAAGAATCTTCTCCAAGACCAATACTTATTAGCAAAAGTCTTCCTGAAGAAGATCAACATGTTTAACTCCAGCTAATAAAAGAATATATCGATGTCTTCGCCTAGTGTTACGAGGATATGCTTGGCCTAGATCCTCAAATATCCATACACAAGCTCAATATTCTTTCGAATGTTAAACCAGTAAAATAGCAACAACGACGATTCTGTCCAGATATGATGGATGCAATTGAAGCAGAAGTCAAGAAACTTATAGCCTGTGGCTTTATACGAGAAGAGCAACATCCCGACTGGGTAGCCAATGTCATTTCAGTCATGAAGAAAAATAGAAAGGTCCGAGTTTTTGTAGATTATCGAGATCTGAACTTGGTCTGTCCAAAAGATGAATTTTCTTTTCCCTTCACAGACGTCATGAAGGACATACAATACATGCGAATTTGAACTTATGTCCTTCATGGATGGGTTCTCTAGATACAATCAAATTAAGTTGTCACTTGATGACGAAAAATATACTTCTTTTCGTACACCATTGAGAGTTTATTGTTATACAGTCATACCCTTCGGCTTGAAGAATGTGGGTGCAACATATCAACGAGCCATTAGTATAATTTTCTAGAAGCATTTACGAAAAATAGTAGAATGCTACGTGAATGATATTGCTGTCAAGAGCCATCTTAAAGATGATCACCTTCAAGATTTGAAGACTGTGTTTGAATTGATGCGTCATCACCAATTAAAGATGAATCCAACTAAATCCTTTCTGGGAGTCTCTAATGGCAAGTTCCTCAGATTTGTTATAACCTCCAAAGGTATTCATATTAATCCCGATAAAATCAAAGCTATCCTCTAAATGCAGCCTCCACGTAATCTCAAAGAATTTTGTGGTCTGTAAGGCCGTCTGACCTACATTAGGAGATTCATCTCCAATATCTCGGGATGATGCCGACCCTTCACTCAGTTAATGAAGAAAGGTGTATCCTTTGTCTGGGATGGAACATGTCAACAAGCGTTCGATGACATCAATTGATATTTAACAAATCCGCTAGTTTTGGTGTATTCGGTTGTTGGGTAACCCTTTTTGCTGTATGTTCGAGCAATGGATCACTCTCTAGGATCTCTTCTTACACAGAGGAGTAACGAAGGCCATGAATAGGTGATATATAATCTCAGTCGCATAATGGTCGACACTGAACATCGGTACAATCCGGTAGAAAAAGATTGCCTCATCTTGATGTTTGCTATTCAAAAATATGACTTTATGTGTCAGGTCAAACCATTCATGTCATATCCAAAGTGAATTACCTCCGGGTATTTATGACCAAGCCAAGCACACTCAATTTTTGTTTAGCCACATGGGCAATGTTGCTATCACCTTATGACATGGTATATGTCCCGCAAAAAGTAGTGAAGGGTCAAGCGCTAGCTGACTTTCTGGCAGCTCATCATGTACAGAAAACTTCCAAACTATATGATGTCATCCTAGATAAAGTCTTAGAGTCTAATATGGCCATGAAAGATGACACCTGTCAGCTATTCTTTGATGGCGCATCAATAATAGGACCCAAAGGCAATATAGTAGCTAGAGTTGGCATAGTCATAGTATCTTCTGACAAACTACTCATTCATCGAGCATATTTTTTCAGTGAACTATGTTCCAATAATGTGGCAGAATACAATGCTCTATTCATTGGTCTCTAATTAGCTAAAGAATTTGACATATAATATCTTGAAGCTTACGGAGATTCCAAGCTGATAGTCAATCAGATTAGGGGAGAGTACGAAGTTCGACACGAAGACCTCATCCCTTATCATTAAGCGGCAATCGAACTGGATTTTACTTTCAAAGAATTTTTTATCGAGAATGTTCCTCGGTTACAAAATATGGAAACATATGCTTTAGCCGGCTTAGTAGCGTCATTGGTCGTTCTCCTAAAGAGATGACACTCAATTATGGTAACAGGACGAGAATTATTCTGTACAAAAAATAACTTGCACGTTGGACAAAGTTACGTCATAAAGTCAACCTCCTTGGATAAAGATTGGAGAGACACTTTTATAGATTACACTGCTTATGGGATTCTTCCAGAAAATTCAAAAGAAGCCACTTCTATTAAAAGGCGTTCACTCCGATTCTACTAGGACTCCTCATCCAAAATATTATATCGTCGTTCTTATGAGGGAATGCTGCTACATTATCTTTCTAACCCTGAAGCAAGACAATCACTCCGTGAAGCTCATTATGGCATCAATGGAGCACATCAGCCATGTCCTAAATTACAAGACCCCCTCAGGAGAATGGGTTATTATTTGCCTACCATGGTGGCAGATGCCATAGATTACGCTCATAAATGCAGGTCATGCCAAATACATGCTGATTTTATCCACCAACCAACAGAGTTCTTACACCCTACAGCTTCCTCCTAGTCTTTTGAAGCTTGGGGAATGGATATTATTGGTCCGATCAGCCCATATTCTTCTAGAGGACATTGATTTATACTTACAATAATCGATTACTTCTCCAAATGGACAAAAATAGTCTCGCTCATCGAAGTTAAGACATCCAACATAATTAACTTCATCAAACACCATATTGTCTATCGTGTTGGTGTTCCCTGAAGGATAATACATGACAATGGACCATAATTTGCCAGTCAATCATTTTATCGATTCTGTGACAAGAATCGAATCCATAATGTAGCATCTACAGCCTACAATCCAGTGGCTAATGGCTTAGTAGAAGCCTTCAACAAGACCATAATCAAAATCCTTAAAAAGTTTGTCTCATCTAACAAATACAATTGGAATGAGAAACTCGATGAGTGTTTATGGGCTTATCGTACAACAGTTCAAACTCCAACTGGTTGTATACCATTCTCTTTGGTCTACCGATGCAAAGCAGTTCTTTCGCTCAAAATCCAGATACCTTCTTTTAGAATAGCCATTGCTAATGAGCTAATATTAGAGAATAATGATTGATTATGACTATAAGAATTAGAATCATTGGATAAAAAGTGCTTGCACGCTCAACAGCTTATTGAGCTATACCAAGCACGCATTTCTAGATATTTTAATCAAAATATCAAGGAGAGAATATTCCAGGTCGATGAATTGGTCCTTGCAGTAAGGAGACCTATGATCACAACCCATAAGAGCAAAGGAAAATTCTAAGCTAAATGAGAAGGTCCTTATGTGGTGGAGACAGTATTCTCCAACGGAGCCTACAGACTCGCTAAACCTAATAGAGATTTGATAATAATGCCTATCAATGATAAATTTCTCAAGAAGTATTATGTCTAAGCACGACATAGTCCTTTCCATCTCCAGCAGATTAAAATAAGATGCACAACAAATACATCTTTAATCCCTAGCAACTTGTGGCCTACACGGCCTCTCGAACTGTTATCTTTATTTATTTTTGAATAAGACATGGGTAATGGGTCCTCAAAGTTTCTCAGTGGGATAATACTCAGATCCAACGGAACACTCTCGTTGAGATAATCTAAACGATTCTCTCTAACAAAAATATTTTGTTCTTAAAGCCCAGTTATTTAAGGATATCTTATTCCTGATTCCCAGTTTGGTCGGGAATAATCTCACATGTTTATTCACCAGTAAATAAGTTTAATGTAATTCATGTCCATATTATCTCTGAATTATGTTTTATTTATTATCCCCTAAAGAGAAGACAATAGTTCACCCTTGAACTACTCTCCCTTCTCTTCTCCAGTGGAATAAACTAGTGAGCTATTACGTCCATATCATCTCTGATAGTATTGCATCCCATATAATTTATCATTTATACTCAGCATGAGTATGCCTTAAGTGATAAATCTACCAAATTCTCCCACAGAGTTATTCTGTCATGTCTATAATACCTCTGAGCAGATGTATATTCAATAGATCTCGATTTAAAAATATCACTAAGGTAAAACAAAATTTCTTTATTTATGGAAAATGAGAAAGAACAATACAAATACTTAAGGAGAGGATGAGTCAGAATCTCCTAAATTACTTATATTAAGGGCACGAAGGATACAAACGTCAGAATATGCAAATGTTCGACGGGTAGCCATTATTCTGGCCTAATCTCCTCGTTCTTCCACGACAGTAGATGAAACAAGGGGATCACTTACATCAATCTGAGGTTGGGTAGGTTCACCTAATGAAGGATCGATAAGATCCTGGAGAATATCTCTTTTACCCAGTTGGACAATAGACACCTCTTTCTTTTTTTTAGCAGAAGAAGGCTTGATAGCAGAAGGAGAAATAATGGTCTCATCAAATTTCTTGTCTTTCCTCTTCGAAGTAGCCTCATAAGTCATTTTGTAGGTCTTTATGAGAATGGAACAAGCAACTCTAAAATCTATAAGATAGGAAATAATGGTTTGAATTCCCAAACACGACTCCTCAGTGAAATGAGACGGCGGTTGGTTTTCCCAAGCTAAGAGCAAAATTCAAAACATAAAATCGTTTTATATGTTAGGTCCGAGGATTCCCATATGCGCGCATTTGTCTTATTGACATAAAATGTTGCATAGTGAGCATGACGAAACAATTTGCAAAAATGGCTACAAAAGCGCGCGCAACAAACCACACAGTACGCACAAAATCTAGTATTTTTCTAAGTACATATTTATGCGCGTATCAGTGGGATGACAGAGAAAATTCAACATATTCAGTTTTTCTGATGCATGTCGACCAAATCTTCAGTCAGCAACACATATACAACACAATAAAGTCAAAGCTAAAATTTTATTGAAGCTTAATCATGATTACATATGACGGAGATCTATCACACCTAAATTTTTATTCTAAAATTATGATTATATATATGAAAATCTATTACAGCCAGATTTTTATATGATTGGGATCTATCATAGAGGCATCCCCATCTCTGTGTCCCATCTGCTCCTTTATTTTTTTAGGTGTTGAAGAAATGGGCTCCTTAGTGCAAACCACAGTACATGGAAAATAAATCTATGCTGTGGACGAGGATGCTATACAAGACTGAGCCTATTTAAATTAGCACGGATCCATTTCTGTCCTGACTCGATGGAGGGCATGACGAGTCAAACAAAAACTGTTCTGCCATCTTCATCCAGTGCCACCACTAGAAGTCTCAGTTGGGGATTCCAATCCCAACCCTATAATCAGCACATGGGCGATGTTAAGAGAGTAATTCCAGTGAGATGGGTTTGAAGACAATGAACAATCTTCTGGGTAATTTATTAGTTCAACATGAACAACGATGCCTATGATATCCTTCCATGCTCCATCGAACAAAGAGCTAAATAGCAACATCGATGAGAAGCGTCTCCTCTTGCTTCTTCTCGACGAACAGCAAAGCCGATAGAGCCATACTACTATGGTCACCTTCGTAGGCTCACACTTAACGGTGGCCATGCTCAAGTCTCATAACAAGAAAGAGATAAGTTTGGGATTGTTAGTAAAGTTTTGCTCCTATTTAAAGGAGGAAATATGCCAAAGTTTGGCATAGCTCTCAAAAGTTGTTCCTGAAAAGCTGCCTGTAGCTCCTGAAAAGTCACCTGCGTCTCCTCAAAGACCACGTCAAAACCAAAAAGTAAGTCAAAGATACGTGCATGTTAGCCATGTCAGCAAATCTGTTGGGATTCTGTCTAGCGTGTGCCACAAATATCTCAACAACTTTTATTCTTCTAATTCAAAATATTTTTGAATTCATCTGAACGATTTCAAAAAACTTTCAAGGGGGTCTTGTATAAGTATAAAAATTATTCCTCAAAGAGATGGCACAGTTTTCTATCAATAAACCCAACAGAGGAAGAATGGTGCACTTTTCCTCTATTTAGAGGATGGCACACTCTCTACTTGTTTTTAGAAGGAAGATATGCACTTTCTTACCTTGGCACACTTTCTTATTGTGACGCACTTTCTTAATATTACAAAATTTGGCGCACAAACACTCAAAGACGCACACTCTTTCTCAACATTTAATGTAGCAGACTGACAACTAACAGTTGACAGATGCAGAAATCGAAGAGTCAGAAGTCATCATTACAGTTGTACTGCGGCACGCAGTCCCAGGTTGTCATTTAGCGACCCAGTCAGTGTGCCAACTTTTTCAGAAGTGCGTTGTTGTGCCAATTTCTTCAAAGTGCACCGTTATGCCAATTTCTTCAAAAGTGCGCCGCTGTGCCAATTTCTTCAAAAGTGTGCCACTATGCCAATTCCTTCAAAAGTGCACCGTTGTGCCAATTCCTTCAGAAGTGCATCACTGTGCCAATATCTTCAGAAGTGCGTCGTTGTGCCAATATCTTCAGAAGTGCGTTATTGTGCCAATATCTTTAGAAATACATCGTTGTGCCAACATCTTCAGAAGTGCACAGTTGTGCTAATATCTTCAGAAGTGCGTCGTTGGGCCAATTTCTTCAGAAGTGCGATGTTGTTCCAATATCTTTAGAAGGGCGCCACTGTGCCAATTTTTTCAAAAGTGTGTCATTGAGCCAATTCTTTCAAAAATGCGTCGTTGTGCCAATATCTTCAGAAGTGCGCTGTTGTGCCAATTTATCCAGAAGTGCGCTGTTGTGCCAATGTCTTCAGAAGTGCGTCGCTGTGCCAATTCCTTCAAAAGTGCACCATTTAGCCAAATTCTTCAAAAGTGCGCCATCACAGCTACTTCTTCAAAAGTGCTCCGCTGTGCCAATTTCTTCAAAAATACGCCGTAGTGCAAATCTTTCCAAAAGTGCTCCAGTCTCCAGATCACTTCTAAAGTATGCCTATTATCTTAACTGACAGTGAAGAGTTATGAATGCGTGTATTATATGCCATACTTCTCGTAAAAAGTGTACAAATAACTATCCCTACGACTTATAATTTTCTCGTATAGGAAGCTACGTGTCAAGCAGGTAGTAAGTTGTGTACCCATTCATTCAGAACATAGGGTATTAGTCCACCAAAAGTGTGCATACAATGGTAAAATAGTACAGACAGTCGAAAGTGCATGCACACTTTCATAACCGCTCATAAACTCTATAAATACAGGATCAGTATATCCATTACAGAGGGTACACACAGAGAGGAGCACACACACAGAGACAGAGATAGAAAAGGGGCTAGAATTCTCAAGTCTTTGAGATTCAAGAACAAAAGGAGAGAAATAGAAGCTTCTCGTGCCGTTGTTGCTAGAGCTTTCTTATTGTTCAACTCTCCAAGTTATTCACAATATTCCCTATATTTCTTTGTCGTCGTGAGCATTTCTTTATCATCAAGTTGTCCAAGGAGTAAAGTGATCGTCCGCAGATCAGATCTCCATAGCTATACTTTTTCAGAATTAATTGTACTTAGATTTCTATTTAGGATCTTTTTGTACTTTTCTTTCTTTTTAATAGTTTGTAACACAAAAGTTTCGTATAAACTTTTTTTTGCAAACATTAGCGGGCTTGCACCACGCTGCCACCATCGTCATTCAGGGTGGCTCGTAGCAGGCTCGCACCATGTTACCACCATCATCATTCGGGTTGGCTCATAGCGGGCTCGTATCGTGCTACCAATATCGCCGTTTAAGAAAAAGAAGTAAAAAGATAAGTGAACAAGAATAAATAAAAGAGACTGGCATCATCGTGGACAACTTGTGCACAACATTTGTATAGTTCTTGTGAGCGATCGCCAAGAGCACCGGGCTCATTTTGACCTTGGCTAGAACTTGGCTAGTCATCTAGCTACATCAGCACTGGGAGGACGCCGTCACAGTGGGGCTCGCTACCTGTACTGCCACGACCGTCGTCTGCCCAGACTACTATCCACAATAGCTTGTAGGCCAGCGACTTCTGTTCATATAGATTAAGTTAAGCTCAATTACGGCAATCCGCATGCAAGTCATCGTATTGAAACAAGTAATCTAAATATAACACACTTAAATGACCTGAGTATCATGTATTTGAACAATCGAAGTAACAGAGTAACATGAGTATCACATATCTTAGTATATCGTTCAGCTGAATCAGAAACACGTTCGAGACACTTGTGTTTTCTTATGCATGTTTTGAGTCATTATATATATATTCGTGCTTGGTTAACTTGGTTTATAATTGGACAGGGAAGGACGAATGGTAAGTTAGTAAGTTTTGTTGTATTACCCTTATATCACACAACGCACTGTCACACGAGTTAGGCTTTGTATCTTATTCCATGGAACTGATCCTAAGACAAGACTAGAAAGATAACTTAATAGATGTTGCATATAACTTATGTAACGTGTTTGGATTCGATGAGCGGGCGAGAAGCCTTCCCACAAGTGCATTCATGTACTGATAACCCACTAGATTGCTTGCAGGGTGTGGGAGAACCTCGTTCAGTGTAGAGTATTCTCTCGTGCGCGCTAAGGCGTGGAGTTCGCTCTGGAGCATTGGAGTGTTGTGTCCGAAGCTGGAGAACATATATATGACATAATGTTAGAACATCACCTATGTATTATTCTATGTTGTAAGCCACTTGCTACGCTTTTATTGTTGAGAGAGAGAGAGAGAGAGAGAGAGAGAGAGAGAGAGAGAGAGAGAGAGCTTGAGTGACTTGTAATCTCAGCCTACTGTCGCTTGTAGTACTTGTGTTCATTCAATGCTTCCACTATGATGACTCTGTGAACTTGTTATCTATCGTCTGTTAGGTTTCTTATTCCGCTGAATTAGGATAATTTGTGCGACTTTGTGGCTTAGTTATTCTCTGTATGTTCAGATCATGGCCTTGCGCTGGCTCAGCTTGTGCTCGTGCGGTATTACATCCTGATGAGAACGATCGTCCTACGGGAGCGCTGGAGCGGTGATTCGCGCCTAGCGAGGACGACCGATCCGGCAGGAGATCCGGAAGTGACAATAGGCCAGTCCAATATACACCTTAACTCAATACAACACCTTTATTGATATTTAATTGATCATCTAACTTCTAAAATTTATCCTTTTTTAACACTCTGCCTATCAAACACCTCAAACCATCGCTACTGTTCTTGGAAGCCATCCCTAATCAATAAAATACCCATATGAGATTCATAATATATCTAGAGTTATTATATAAAATATTCAGCCGAACATAAAATGGGCCGATAGACTTTGATCATGGAAGCAACTTTGAGTTGAAGAGAATCAATTTATGGTCAAAAAATATAAAATTGTGCTCTAATACCATTATGTTATGCCCCGGTTTCGTAGAACCAAAATTTGCCACTAGGCGTAATATTATACAAGTCTAAATTATACTTGTACATGATAAGATCAATCACGATAAATAGAACATCTCAAAAATAAAGTCACTAAATCAGGAATAAGCAAAAAAGTTAAATAAACACAAGATATAAAAAAATAATTCTCTTTATTGATAATATTGCAGCAGAATTACAACAATTTGAGGCCAAAATTACAACTCATTTACAAGCTTTCCCTTGCAATACAATGGAACATGCTACAAGGCTTACAACTCAAGAACCATACAAACAATGATATTCCATACATTATGTCCTTTATATGAAAATATATTATCTTCGGCCGAACATCTTCTGGTTGCCAAACCGAGCTCTAATACCTTAACACGTCTAAGCAAGCTCTGCACCTGGGAAGGAGGGGGTCAGTACATTGTCTGTAATGGCGAGTGGCCTCTAGTCAACTAAACTAAACTAATATGGTAATCATGTGAAAGCAAATAAAATTACTATATGGTCTTTCTAATATTGTCTTTGGATCAGTTAACATTTTATAAGAAAACAATATAGAGTATGCATATGATATGGTAAACAGTTTCATAAGCACGTATAAATATATGTACACAGTAAATCTTGCACAACCCTATCATCCTTTCCTGTAAATAATTTTATCATCCATAACATATATGCATGTATCATAAGTGTGTCACTGCATCATTTGTTAGCCCTCATAAAATATAATGTGTGTTTTGAATTCCTTCCTACAAATAGATAGATAGGCCTATAAACAGATAGACATTAGTATGCAGCCAAACTATATGAAGGCCAATGACACCATAATATATCCTGGATGTCTAGTGATGCGGGTGTTCTTTTTAGTGCAGGTAGCGATCCCCTGAAAGTCCCCGAATAACCCTACATCAGCACTAATTCCTCTTTGGCCGACCTGGTCTCGGTACCTCGACCACCGTTCAAGGAATTAAAATATTGTGCACAAGTTGTCCAATGACCATACAAATGGGTAATTAATTTAACTATAAAACATATACATGGTACATAAAATAAATTAACTAAGTAGCACATTCTACTACCACATTCTTCGAGCCATCGTTCGCACTTCCATACTTCTCATTCCAGGAATTTTTATATTTACTTACGTACCAGTCCAAGGATTTTACCTTGACAACCCAATGCTCCTAAACCTTTCTACACAAATTCTATCTCTGAAACACAATACAATATTCTACCTATTTATAACAGTAGTATAATATCTCATATGATAATATAACTACAGTAATATATTCCATATGATAAGATAACAATAATATTATATTATACTAGTTTATAATAATAGTTCAATGATCCATGTTTTATAGCAACAAGTTAATCGACCTGATATTACTCTATTCTATTTATCTTGGTCTTTTTTACTTAGCATTAACTATCTCATGGCATAGAAACAAGACTACCATCTTTTATTAAGTATGAAGGTAAATGTGAGAAGGACTAAAACCACCCGCCATGAAGAATAGTCTTATATCTCGAACACCAAGATATGTGTACGATTCCTCCGCATAAATCCAATTCCAACCAAGTACTTCGAGCCAACCAACTAGCCTAATATACCGTGTGGAGCGAAACATTACAACTAACCTCTGTTCCTGATATTTTCTCGTTTAATGATCCTTTCTTGAACCAAAAGTAAGATGCCTAATAGATTTATCTTTGAACTAATAACATAAAACTTTATGGTAGAATTACAAAAATATAATATTATAATTCCTTAAAGCTTATCTTCTTTGTTGTCTCCTCGACCAGCTGGCACTTGATGTAGTGCCCCACTTTGTGATGACACTAGATACTATGAGATATTAGTTTACTCGCTCTAGAGTGTCACGCCCCGATCTCCCGCAGGAATCGACCGTCTTTGCTAGGTGCAAAATATCATGCTAGCGCTCCCGCAGGATAATCATTTCCATCGGAACGTGATGCCGCGTGAGCCTGGAGTTGCGCCCGTGTGAGGAAAATATCGAAATGGCCGTTGATAACTAGTTCGCAGAGTCGTCATAGAAAAAACATAGAAATAACACAAGTATTGAATCTAAAACAAACTCTTTATTGAAATAAAGTAAATATTACAAGCGGCGCTAGGCCAAGATTACAAGTCACTCGTGCTCTCTCTATCTTTACAATGAATATGCCCTTAGGCTTACAACTGAATCAAACACTCTGAATGATGATGTTCCTATATATTATGTCTTATATATGTGAGCTCCAAGTTCGCGCGCCATGCTCCAAGATGCCAAGTACGGTCCAACGCCTTAATGTGTTAAGCGATCTTTGAATCTGTACGAGTTCCCCTTGCACCCTGATTATAATCTGGTTGGGTATCAGTACATTGAATGCACTAGCGGGGAGGCCTCTCGCCCACGCCATAAAACAAGCACGTTTATTAGTTATGTGCACCGACTGATTATGTTGTCTTTCTAATATTTGCCTTAGGATCAGTTACATGGCAATATAATGGAAGTAATATTCGTGTCTGCTCAAGAGTTTCGTACATGCAAACAACTGAGTTCATCTTACCCTTTCTTACCATCCGGCCTTCCCAGTCATATGCAGCAATATAATCAATGATATACTAAATAGCGAAGAAAATCTATTCAATCCAAGTGTTACGTTTGTGTCTCTGCCTCAAACCCATTCTACTTGAACTATGTTATATACCGTGCATCTATTCTAAATATGCTAAGTGCCGTACAAATGTACTCCTTCATGTTACTCCTCTTCTGAATGCGAATAGCCTCTATGCATGCATGACTTATCGATATGAAGGTTACTGGCTCTGTTAGCCATATTAGACATGATCTGGGATGGAACAACTGTCTTTCCAGCTCCGTTGCTAGCCTTGCTGGGTGTTCCGAACCATCCGACAATTAGGCGACCATCCAGGTCGGTAGCAAGCCTTGCTGGATGACCCACACTCGCCTGCCAGTACTTCAACTAGCGTATTACCAGGACTACATTGTCATTGTCCTCCCGAGCCAACACGATTCAGATGCCTTAGCAATCGTGTCGAGGACTCATCTCAACCTGGTGCACAACCAGTTATCCGTGACCATGCAACTACTCCACCACTTCCAATCCTAGCTAAGAATAACTCGGTTCAATCTTGCCAAGGACTACACTCAGATCTTTCTTCTTTACGCAGCTCCCTAATTAGAGACTGTCTCGATGATCTGGATATCCTGAGTACTTTCTTTTCTTTTCTTCTGACTTGGAATGACTACTTGGTAGTCTTCCTCGTCTATGTATGCAACATGATTATACTCTATCCCATGTTATATTCCGTGCGGTATGATGCCTCAGTATGAACTCAAACTACTTTTGTGGCATTAATAAGAAACTACTATAATTTAACTCAAACTAGCCCAATTACGCAAATAGTAAGTAAGATCTCCATTTTTATACAATGATAAGGCGGGGTTATCCCCTTAGCTATGTGCGTTCATATCTTTTATTAGCATAAAAAGGTTATCGCCAAAAACTAGCATGTATCATTCCTTTTCTTAAGTGTTCAACTAAGTAGGGACAGGTTCACCGGGGCCACCCACCTAGCGATGAATCGCATCGGCCAAGTGAGACTCCGAGCATGCCTCTGAAACGTCTAAGTTTGAACTCCATTCGAAGGTCCAAGTCTGAATGCCTTTGCATCGAACGAGCCATCTTGCTGAGCAAGACAAGTCGGTCCGCTATATTTGTGCCGTTTGAATCGGCCCACCAGGTTGGGCGGTGTCATGCCCCGATCTCCCGCAGGCTAATCGGCCTTTCCCGCTAGATATGAATCACCACGCCAGTGCTCCCATGGGACGATCACTTGACCCATCTGGGCATGATGATGCATGAGCGTAAGCTGCGCCCATGCAAAGCCGTGGTCCATGCTGGTGGTAAGAGGGCTAAGCCACAGAGTTGCACAGATTTGTCCAAGTGCAGCAGAATTATAAACGCATAGGCGATTGGTAACAAGTTCACAGAGTCCTCAATAGTGGAAGCATTGAATAATACAAGTATAGAAGTAAAGTAAAATCTTTGTTGATATTGAATAAGTGTTACAGGCGGCGCTAGGCCGAGATTACAAGTCGCTCAAGCCTCTCTCTCTGAAACAGTAAAAGTGTACAAAGTGGATACATTTGTGGAATGATGTATCGGCGATGTTCCAAAATTATGTCTTGTATATGTGCTTCAGTTCCGGACGCAACGCTCCAAGGCCCCAGAGTGAACTTCATGCCTTAGCACGCACGAAGGGGGCATCTGTACCGAACGAGGTTCTCCCACACCCTGCAAGCAATCTGGTGGGTTATCAGTACATGAATGCACTGGTAGGGAGGCTACTCGCCTGCTCGACAAATCCAAACAAGTTATATAGGTTCCATGCACCATCTATTTAGTTTTCTTTCTAATCATGCCTTAGGATCAGTTTCATAGAAATATTGAATAGCCTAACTCGTGTGGCAGTGCGCCGTACGATATAAGAGGAAACACGGCGAGACTTACCAACTTACCATTTGTCCTTTCCTGTCCAAGGCAAACCAATTTAATTCAAGCACGAGCATTTATAATAAAAACCAAGATAATACCATATGCAAACACAGGTGCTGTTAGCGAGATTATGTTTCGGGTGTATGAGCATACAGGTTATCCAGAAGTATTGCAGAGGATGTTCAAGTATTCAATTATGTACAAGTATCATATATCCGTGATCGTTCAGGTGGTTCCAATTCACTGGATGTGATACAATAGCTCGCATGCGGGTTACCGCTAAGCGAGGATGACTTATCTATATGAACAGGAGTCGCTGGCATAGCCATAAAGGACAGGTGTAGTACATGAAAAAAAATGACATGCAACTCAAAGATCAGAAGCGCTATATGTCATTCCTTCCAAAATAGGCGACTACTTTAGTCTATGAGCAAGAATGGTGTGAAGGATAGTTTAAGGCGCTATACGCCATTCTGTCCGAAACAGGCATACTAAATAAGTGTTCCGTCCGGATCGATTCGGCCCCAGTGCCCCGAAGACCGTCCACAGGAACAAAGATCCGAGAATCTCACTTGTTAACAAGTTATTCGCGACATGCAAGTCTTGGGTTAATCCATTTTCATAACCTGACATGGTAATCTATGATTCTTGTTCTGAACGAGCATTGCTCCACGACCTGTGATTCTTGATTTACTTGGCAGGATTCTCGTTCAGATGTAAACTTGACATGATTCTCGTTGCCTTGATGCATTCCCTTGGTGCGAGGACTGCCTTGGCGCCCTGATTGTCTCGGATACTTACAGGTTCATATTGCACAGAAGGACTATTCGATAGTCTTCTGGCTGACTTGATGCATGTACGATATACAATAGTATTCTTGATTGTGGCATAATTTCGTGTAGCAAACATTAAAATGAGGCAATGTGTACAAACTACACTAAGCAGGCAAGCATGCATTTATATTGAAACTTAAGCATTCACTCTGGCACGGGTCTGGGGTAAAGCGATGAGTGAAACCGTAAGGGACATACTGAGCGACATCATCTAGGGTCGTGCAGTGTAGCAAGTGAAGCAGTACACTCTGAAAAGCATGCAACAATTCTACTCGAGACATAGCGGGGTCTAGTTGCACAAGGCAAATGTAGCATGCAAGGGTCCACATATAAGCAAAGTTTTATTTTCATGTTCTAACACAAGCAATACAAGTTGGGATTATTCTCTTAGCTAGGTGCGTTGTATTCTTATTAGCATACAGGGGGTGATTCATCTAGCGACTAGCATATATCGTCCATATTTTAAAGTGTGCTGGCTAAGCAAAGACAAGTTCATCGTAGCCACCCACCTTAGCGATGATTCACCTCGGTCGAGCGATACTCCGAGCGAGCCTCTGAAAGCCTAAGCCGGAACTCCTGAAGGGCCAAGTCTGGCAATCTTTTTGCCTCAAACGAGTATTCTCGCTGAGCAAAGTGGGTCAGGACGTTACACTTTTGTCGTTTGAATCGGCAGTCCGCTTGAGCGGAATGGGTCGTTACATTATATACCACTCAGAATAAGTCTCATCCTCGAGACTTCCTGAGCAAAACTCATATTATCGCACAACTTCTAAACTAAACTCTATACATCTTGTCTAACTTCCAAGGACTGTTTCAATACTACGTTCATTTATTTCCTCACCATGCGTTACACACATAGTTAGCCAATTCTCATCGAACGACTCTATCGTTCAATGCTATACTCAACTTAATCGTTGCACTCTCTGACTCAAACTATATTTCACCTGGCGCAGGGCTGTATTACTCAAACACGGGATATTCTACAATTTAATGGGTACTAGACAACTCAGGCTTTGGGTGGACCTGCCCAATTGTTATATTCTATCCATACGAACCCAACACATCCAATCGATTACTCGATATTGCCTATCAAAATCCATCGTTACGCCTAAATCCAAAAGCTCGAATCTCAGCTAATCTTCTAATCTTGTTTTACATCCATATCTATCTGAGTCACCGTCCATTCTCGCTAAGTAAATTTACTACCACCCAAAGTCGTCGCTTTAAATTGCCTACATTTTCTGACTGTCTTTATTGTGCCTTAGCACAGAGCTAAATTGCCCAACATGGGGTACGTTTTAATCCTTTACGGCTTAGGTTCAATCGAACCTAATTCATTATTTGTTTCCTTATTCTGTTTCACATATGGGCTTAATCATTTTATCAAATGATTATATCGTTTAACTATTACGTTCCTTGAGTCAGTCTCTTACTGCACCTTAGCACAGAATTATCTCGATCGTATAGGATACGTTACAATCTTTTATTTATGAAAGTCTAGGCTGAGGCTAACTTACTCCAGTTGCCATACTCATCAATGCGAATCTGAATATTTTTATTTGCAGCTACCTTCGAGTTATGCATATCGCTAAGTCTGGATCATACCCATATTCAAGGCGTCCCCTAAATATGTGTATTTCAACTAAGCTTAGTGACAGCTAAGTCGGACAAGTTACTCATAAAAATCTTTCGAATTGTCGATCATTTTGCTACTCAAATAACCGAACTCTCGTTCGTTTAGTTATCGTCTACTCCAATCTTACTCAAATCTAAGTATTGCATTAATAGCAACACACATCTTCCAAGTAACGATTTAACTCGTTATGCCAACTTATCTCGAATATCACTAATTCCAATCATAAGAGTTCCGTCCGGTACCGTCTTATTCCTCACCGTCGTATAACTTATCTAACTAAATTAATTATCACCCAATTCCTATCTCCTATTATGTTTGTTTCAATGCCAACGTCGCTTGCATACACTACTAGTTTCAAGTCCTAACTCTAAGTCTCGTTGCCCCAGTTCTATTATTTTCCCGAACAATACTCTGAAGTCATCCACTCCAGTTCAACTCAAGGCATAGGGTCGTCTGCCTAGCCACTAGGTCAGCTCACAAGGTTATAGGTACAGTTCAAGTTTGTGACTCATCGTACAATTGTGTTGCATGAAGCTCGCCCTAAATACCCTAAGGTCAAAATATTGTTCTTTCGCACGGGATATTCTACCTAAGCTCATTTCACTCAGATTTCTAAACATCGAGCATAGATCATCCTATTGCATCAACACGTTCGTTCAACCAAATCCATAATATGTCTACATCGTATGTCCAACCTAACGATTTGCATAGTCTATCTCTTTAAGCACCTGATAGGATCCATATATCTAATCTTTTCTAAGTCTAGACCACCAAGTCATGATTCAATTTCCACCTCTTCGATCTCAATCATAAATTCAAAGTCGTAAACATAATTCACGTATATGTTCACTAAACCATCGAGCATCTTTCTTCATGTTCTATACTAACTCATCCCCAAAATACCTTCGATTCACTTATATCCTGAAACTCGTCTTATCGTGTCGAACCATAAGTCAAAATGTTGCTTCAATTATCATGTTTAGTTCTCCCGCAAGTTCAATCATCCCCATCGGACGTGAGATCACCACGCAACGCTCCCGCGGGATAATTGTCCTAATCCGGACATGACGCATGTGCGAGTAAGGAGTTGCACTCGCACAAGACAAGAAGGTCAAAGGTTATGGTTATCATCGAATGAACAAACACCATATCATCGTACTTTATTTTATTCCAAGTTGTATATTGATCCCTCAAGTCATGTTTATCTAACAACCGTTCTTGTTGTAATAATAATTTATCTAGCCAAATCGTCCAACTTTAATGTTACCATTTGATCATTTTGTAGTCTACTTCTAGCATTCTCAAACAACTAAGTTTTAAATCCCAAGCCAAAGTCTATTCACTTTCGATATGTTCTATTTTATCGAATTTGTTTACGTAATCTTCGAACATGTTCCCGCGAGTTCGATCATCCTCGCCGGACGTGAAATTACCACACCAGCGCTCCAGCAGAATAATCGATCTCGTCTAGGCCTGATGTCGAGTGTTACCTTCGAACTCGACTCAAGATCATCCGTTCAAATTCAAGATCAAGTCCATAATTGCCTATCTCAATCTTTGAACCATAATTTTGCTAACTTGCATCAATCCAAGCTATCTTTCAACTATTGATATGATATAAAGTCTCCCAAATTCGAAACCGTAGCACTCATACTCAAATCAAACTCTATCGAGCGATATCCTACTCAAACCTAAATTTTTCATGCGCGCTATCATTCGTTCGCGCCATTATTCTAATTGCACTAACTCCGATCGCATCCCCGATTATTCTATCTCAACAAAAGTTTTAATTCGTTTGATTCAATTCAAAATCGCTCGTACGATCCACTAAGTTTTCTCCGACCATGATATCAATTCCAAGTACTCTGAATTTCTAGCCTATGTAAGCCTTATCTCTTGTTCAACTCATTCTAACTCGTTCGAATCATATCCTGCATGATTCCTTTGAGTTCGCTTACTTGCTAGGCAATATTTATACTAAGGCTTTAACAATCTCGTCGCTTGCTGTTAGACTCTTTTAATACTCTAAAATCCATGATTCGTTCGAATGTTTCTAAGCCGACCAATAAACCACTCAGGGTTTGAGCAATACTCTATGAATCTTTATAACTCATTCTATCCTTAATTCGTATATTTGAACGTAAGACTATCGCATGCGCCACTCAGGAATTGAGTCATTCTATTAACTCCTGAATTGTGTTCACATTGTTCACTCGTATATCTAATTCATTCCTTAGATCTCCAACACAATCTTTATTCGCTGCCTTGGAAATCTTAGTCTCGTATGTACCTCTATCGATAGTCATTCGTACAAACTATATTTTTGAATCGTAACTTATCGCTATGAATAACCGTCCAAACTATATCTCAATATCCAAACACGATTCCCATTATTTGTCTAAGCGGTACTCTGATAACATCTTTATCGATTTTTATTCTAAGTTTGACATTATACTTATCCGAACGATACCCAAATCTTGCTTGCAACTCACTAGCACCAAGGGTCTTGGCGCACGATACTTAACACAACTTAGCCGAAAGGCTGTGTTGTAACCTCCGTATCCTGAAATTTGTGCTTAAATATTGTTATTAGGTTAATTTGGGGCTATTGAGATTTTTTCATAATTTTTAGCTAATTAAAAGCTAGTAACCTAATTTTCTAGGACTTTCAAGAATTTATTTTAGGTTCAAACTTAAATAAAAATATCCAAAAATTTTATTTTAGGTTCTAAATAATAAAAAATATTTTCTAGAATTTTTTGGAAATTTTCTGATTATTTTTAGTATTTATTTTAAGTTAATTATGAAACACTGAATTAAAAACTAATTTTTGAAAAAGAAAACCCAAAATGTAATTATTTCTGCCCAGTCAGCAAACAGGGGGCCCACCTGTCAGCCTCTCGCAGTGAACAGTGCCGGGCCCGCCTGTCACTGACAGCGGGATGGGTGCGAGCCGAGCCGACCTCGAGCCGAGCTGAGTCAGAGTTCGACTCGGACTCAGCTGAGCCGAGCCGCGTCAGTGTCTTATCGTTCGATCTGGGCGGGGCTGCGCGAATGGATGCCACATGTCCAGATCTGAGCCGCGGCTGCTCTCTCTCTCCTCTATATATATATATAATAGTTTAAGTTATTTTTAGGATTTTTCTTCAGCCGAATTTTGGAGAATTGCCATCTAGGGTTCCTTCATCTTCCAGAAGCCATTGCGCATAGCTCCGGACTCCAAACGAGGCCTAGTTTTTAGTGTTAGAACGATATTGATGTTAGCTTTCTGATTTTATAATTTTTTACTAAATTATGATTATTAAATTCTAAAAAATTCATAGAGCACAGCATGTTCGAAAATAGACGTATTTTGATGTTTTCGCGATTCCGGGAGAACCAGGAGTCAGAATCATGAACTGATTAAAGTTTAGGAAAGCTAATGTCGAGATCATTGACAAATGTTTTTCCCAGAATTTATTTCGAAGTATTTTTATATTGTTAATTCTGTAGAACTTCTAGGTTAGAATTTAACCATCAGTGCACGATACGAAACTTGTATGTGCCATAATTCCCAAACAAATTTGAATTCGGACGAGTCGTAAATTCTAGCATATTTTTGACGCTGAAATATACAGGAATTCATGCATGAAAGTCGAGTTTGTGTCGGTTGACTTTTCGGTCAACAGATTGCCTCGATTTGCGTGCCATGAGTCTCGAGTCGATAAAATTTAGTTCCTTTGGACAAAATTTAGGCATTAACCTAAAATCAGAATAATAAGATTAAAAATAGGATTTTAGAGTAATTATTCTAGAATTAAATAAATTAAAATAAATTATCTTTTGACATGGGAAATTGTAATACATAGGCTATTTGGACTATGACTTGGACTCTGATTCATACCAGCAGCAGGACCCCAGGCGAGTACATTCTCTGACAGTTTCTATTATGTTGATTATCTCTATAATTCTTGTTGTATAGCGTACATGACTCTGATACTGTTATTTACACGAGTTGGCATCATCGAGACCTGTCACGAGGAGTCGTGATTGGGATCCATCGTGCTAGCTGGAGAAAATGGGGAAATGTTAGTAGCTTATGTGATCATACCCAACCTTACATGCATCATAGCTCACCCATACCTCACGTCGGTGTAGCCTGACCATTACATGCCTCATAGCCTGTTACATGTGATTAGCCTGACTATTGCTCGCATCATAGCTATCCGGATGGTTAGCCTGACCCTACATGAATCATAGCTAATCATATGTAACAAGCCTGATCAGTCCCAAGCCGATCACATGATATACTAATATTTCACACACTTGGTTAGAGGATCATTGACATGCATCTCTAGTATATTGATCTAGCATCTCTACATGTTCTAGTTATTGTTCTTGTACACACCTACATACCAGTTTATTGTTCTTACGTGTACTCGTATTCTTATTTCATTGCTAGATGTATATTGATGATGACATGCTCCAGTATTCCATTTATTCCAGTATTTTTATTTTCAGTATATCCATGCTCGTCAGTAATTCTTATTGCCAGTTATCCATATCTGTCTTGTATTTCTTTACACTGTGTTATAGTTTTTGTCAATATGCATGGAACTGCTGTTAGAGGTGTATTTCGTTCTAATCCTGACTGGATATTTTTTTCAGACTGTGACATAGAGGACTTGTTCCTAGCATACTTGGAGACTGGATGTTATTGATTGTAGGTTAGACTATTTATTATTGTTTAGACTTGTCTTGTATTTTATTTGGTTGCTTCGATATCTCATCGTGCTTTAGCTTATGTGATTGAGTATATTCCATATTATATTGTGATATCTGCGTCTCCTTATGGAGTTGGATATTTATGTGAGATTGATTAGATAGTTACATGACCTAGACAGCGTTCTACCGTCGATGCTGCGGCGTATGCTGGACGTACCCACGCTCTCGTGCCCCTATACCTGGTGCGGGTCGTGACACGTTTTTAGTGGTGGCCCATACAGGTCAGACTTCACAAGATGTGCGATATCGTGGTAGTGTGACGTCTTAGTTGTACTACTGCTTGCCTGCTATAGAATATAGGACATAGGATACTAGGATGAGAGAGGATACTCAATCACAAAAATTCTTGAGAGATTCCTGGGACGACCCCTTGAGAATCTTATTATAATTTCCAATTTAAATCTTTTTCTTGTTTCCATCCGCTCTCGCTTGTTGTTATTGAACTTGATTCTTGTTGATCAGTTATTAAATTAAAATCTTGGTATCATTATTGAGTTTGATTCTTGTTGACCAGTTATTGACTTTAATTCTTAGTATCGTTGTTGAGTTTTGATTTCATATTGAGATAAATTTTACGGGCTAAAATTTACGGTATAATCTGATGACATATATTGATGAGGACAGTGAGAAAGGTAAAACGTCTACTTTGGTTATGGAGCCTAGAGTTTATCGCAGCCACATTAGCTATCGTGACGAGAACGTAGGAACCTGACTTGGATGTACATACTTTAGTTATGAAATTTAGAGTTTCTCGCAGCCATACCAATTGGCGTGGCAAAGATTCTAGATGACATGATTAAAGAGTTGCATACCTTAGTTACGGAACCTGTCATTTATCTCATCTATGCTTACTGGCGTGGCGAGGATTCTGAGTGTCATGATTTCGGATAGACGTGTATGATTATCAGGTCGTATCTTAAATTGGTTCTTAAAGTATCATCTCAAGACTTATCTATTTCTGTTATTCCAGGACTTTGTTCCATCGCTTTTTTTCTTTACTAGCAGTAAAAATACCTTTAGTCCTTAATCCAGTTCCTTTTTGAGCTTCTTTTCTTTGAGGATTCCTTGTTAGCATGATAATTAGTGACTTATAATTATGTCCGTGTCTTATATTAGTATTGACTGAGTGTGACTTGTGAGTTTGTAAGTATTTCTTGGTTGGACATGTGAGCAGTAGGCATTAATCTAGAGATAACGGTAGCATAGTACCTTATAGCAATAGTTCTATGATATGTGTTATTATAATTAGTATTGGTATTATAGAAAGAGGAGTAAGAGTATCAGTAATGGTTTCAAGAGTTAGTATCAGAGTCAGCATACCCATCCTGGATAGTCATGAATTTATGTAATTGGATGATCTATGTAAACAATTAAGTTTCAAGGAATTGTGTTAAAGATTAATGGAGCATGATGTTCAATTTGATGACTGATTACTTGGGTGTGTCAAGAGTAAAGAAATATATATGCATAAAGGGTATTAATGAGTGTGCCATGGGTAGAAAAATATCAAGATTGGTAATAAAAGTTATGAAGTGTACCACAGATTAGTGTAACAGTCTGTAAAAGATTTAAGAGAAGATACATATACATAAATCGAGATATGAAACCATATGCTTGCCTTTGAGAATGAAGTGAGACATGTGTATTATATAAGTTATAAAAAGTGCAAATGATCACGAGTTTTAATATGTGTGACGAGGTGATCTAATGATGAAGCTAGTGTTACCATACCAATAGTGCTAGTAATTCTATATCAAAGATTTGTTGAGCAAGGTGCTAATGACAATAAGTACTTCATGTGATGATAATTAGATTGGTGTACCAGTTAATATAGATAAAAAAATTATTAAAGAAAATACGTGTGATGATAACTTTGATTATTGGGAGTAATATTGCAAGTAAACCGGGCAGTACAAATTTCAGTACACAGTTGAGAGTTGTAGACAATTGGTGTATTGTGTGCACCTTGTGTATTAGAGACTGTGAGTATTTATATGTATACTTGTGGATTTAAATTTATAATTTGAGGAGTGGAAATAAATTGCAATTTTTAAGAATTTTGAGGAGTTAAGATTTTATGTTATTAAAATTTTGAGGATTCAAATTTAATTGAATAAACATAGTCAAAGCTATAAGGATTTTAGAAGTGATTAAAAATTTTATTTCGATATTTGAGCATTTGACTTTTGAGGAAAGTATATGCATTTTATTTTAAATTGTTCGAGAAGTTAAATTTTGATAATTTTATTTTGAGGATAAAATTTTATGGTGGGTAAAAAATGTATAACAGTATATGAGTGGGTGATGTGCATGTGTAAGGATCTATTGGCTTGAGAATGCTTGAGATGGTACTACAAACAGACTTGGGTGTCCATCTAGAGTTGTATTAGAATGAGTAGCACTTAGTATGGTGTGTTGCACTTGGCGTGCACTTGAGTGATAAGAACAACTAGTATGAACAATTGCAGTTGGTACGAGAGCTAGCAGTGGATGTGCTAGTAGTATAAACAGTGGTACCTAAAAGAATAAGGGTATCAAACTTCAGATGCATCATTTGACCGATGATTATGTTAAGAGGTCCTTGGTATCATATTTTGGTATTAATGGACAGATGTGTGTAATATGGATGTATCCATGGATATCTTGTGGACTAGTGATTAGTTTATATGGGTATCAGTGTATAGGGACAAGAAATTATGAATAAATATGCCAGAGTTAAGTGTATGATAGAGGTTGTAGATGTCCGAGTAATGGGTTAGAAGACTATGTTCTGTTCTTTCCTCATATTCCTTTTCCATCTGTTTGTTTGTTTGATTGATTCCTTAGTACCATAGCTTGTATCAATAATTTTCTTGTTAGAATATAGTTAGTAGTACACCCTAGCAGAGACTGCAATACCATGACAAAGGAGACCATAACCATGTATGTTTTCTCTAGATTGTATGTTGTGTGACTGTAGGTAGGATTCTCTTAGACTTTGACTGTTGAGGGTTTTGACCGTAGTGAAGAATTAATGAAGAGGTTATGATTTGACAAAGAGAGACAATGTGCCTTAAATTTTGAGGATAAATATTTATTTAAATGAAGAGAGTTGAGAATTTAATATGACATAATTGACGATTTGTTAAATTATAAATTTTTATGAAGATTGTGGTATGATTGAATGTCACTAACATTTGAGGAAATTAATGAGATTATCATTATATTTATTGGACAGCAAGTTATGAAATTATTTTTGAATGTTGCATTTGAAGATCTTGTAAGTATTATATTGTTGAGTATTGTGTGGAGAAAAGAATCAAGGAATAAGATCGTTAATGGATTAGTGTTTGAATTCAAATTTTTGGGATGAGAATTTAAATTTTATAAATATGCATTGATTAGATTTAAATTAGAGGAGTAAGATCATTAATGGATTAGTGTTTGAATTCAATTTTTTGGGATGCAATTTTTAAATTTTATAAATATGCATTGAATGGATTTCAATTGGAGGATTGAATATTAAATTCTTGTATTTCATTATTAACTTAAAATTTTGGAGGATATTGTGATAAGAATGGAATTTAATTTTATATTTGAAGATTTTCAGGAATATGATATCTATAAAATTTTGAAGTTTTGTGAAATAATAATATGAATTTACTTCATGATCATATGGTTTGAAGAATTTAAATTTTGATGGCAATAATATAAATAAATAAATAAAACAATTGAGGATTTTAAATTTTGAGGATGAAATTTTTTAAGGTGGGTAGACTTGTAACCTCCGTATCCTGAAATTCGTGCTTAAATGTTGTTATTAGGTTAATTTGGGGCTATTGAGATTTTTCCATAATTTTTAGCTAATTAAAAGCTAGTAACCCTAATTTTCTAGGACTTTCAAGAATTTATTTTAGGTTCAAACTTAAATAAAAATATCCCAAAATTTTCTTTTAGGTTCTAAATAATAAAATATATTTTCTAGAATTTTATGGAAATTTTTTGATTATTTTTAGCATTTATTTTGAGTTAATTATGAAAAACTGAATTAAAAACTAATTTCTGAAAAAAAACCCAAAAAGTAAATATTTCTGCCCAGTCAGCAAAGAGGGGGCCCACCTGTCAGCCTCCCGCAGTGAATAGTGCTGGGCCCGCCTGTCAGTGACCGCGTGATAGGTGCGAGCCGAGCCGACCTCGAGCCGAGCCGAGTCAGAGTTCGACTCGGACTCAGCTGAGCCGAGCCGCGTCAGTGTCTGACCGTTCGATCTGGGCGGGGCTGCGCGGATGGCTGCCACATGTCCAGATTTGAGCCGCGGCTGCTCTCTCTCTCCTCTATATATATATAATAGTTTAAGTTATTTTTAGGGTTTTTCTTTAGCCGAATTTTAAAGAATTGCCATATAGGGTTCCTTCATCTTCCAGAAGCCATTGCGCATAGCTCCGGACTCCAAACAAGGCCTAGTTTTTTCTGTTAGAACGATATTGAGGTTAGATTTCTGATTATATAATTTGTTTTACGAAATTATGATTATTAAATTCTGAAAAATTCGTAGAGCCCAGCATGTCCGAAAATAGACATATTTCGATGTTTTCGCGATTCCGGGAGAACCAGGAGTCAGAATCATGAACCGTTTAAAGTTTAGTAAAGCTAATGTCGAGATAATTGACATATATTTTTCCCAGAATTTATTTCGAAGTATTTTTATATTGTTAATTCTGTAGAACTTCTAGGTTAGAATTTAACCATTAGTGCACGATACGAAACTTGTATGTGCCATAATTTCCAAACGAATTTGAATTCGGATGAGCCATAAATTCTAGCATGTTTTTGAAGCTAAAATCTATAGGAATTCATGCATGAAAGTTGAGTTTGTGTCGGTTGACTTTTCGGTCAACAGATTGCCTCGATTTGCGTGCCATGAGTCTCGAGTCAATAAAATTCAGTCCTTTGGACAAAATTTAGGCATTAACCTAAATATCAGAATAATAAGATTAAAATAGGATTTTAGAGTAATTATTCCAGAATTAAATAAATTAAAATAAATTATCTTTTGATATGGGAAATTGTAATACATAGGCTATTTGGACTGTGACTTGGACTCTGATTCATACCAGCAGCAGGACCCCAGGCGAGTACATTCTCTGACAGTTTCCATTATGTTGATTATCTCTATAATTCTTGTTGTATAGCGTACATGACTCTGACACTGTTATTTATACGAGTTGGCATCATCAAGACCTGTCACGAGGAGTCGTGATTGGGATCCATCGTGCTAGCTGGAGAAAATAGGGAAATGTTAGTAGCTTATGTGATCATACCCAACCTTACATGCATCATAGCTCACCCACACATCACGTCGGTGCAGCCTGACCATTACATGCCTCATAGCCTGTTACATGTGATTAGCCTGACTATTGCTCGCATCATAGCTATCCGGATGGTTAGCCTGACCCTACATGAATCATAGCTAATCATATGTAACAAGCCTGATCAGTCCCAAGCCGATCACATGATATACTAATATTTCACACACTTGGTTAGAGGATCATTGACATGCATCTCTAGTATATTGATCTAGCATCCTACATGTTCTAGTTATTGTTCTTGTACACACCTACATACCAGTTCATTGTTCTTGCGTGTACTCGTATTCCTATTTCATTGCTAGATGTATATTGATGATGACATGCTCCAGTATTCTATTTATTCCAGTATTTCTATTTTCAGTATATCCATGCTCGTCAGTAATTCTTATTGCCAGTTATCCATATCTGTCTTGTATTTCTTTATACTGTGTTATAGTTTTTGTCAATATACATGGAACTGCTGTTAGAGGTGTATTTCATTTCAATCCTGACTGGATATTTTTTTCAGACTGTGACATAGAGGACTTGTTCCCAGCATACTTGGAGACTGCATGTTATTGATTGCAGGTTAGACTATTTATTATTGTTTAGACTTGTCTTGTATTTTATTTGGTTGCTTCGATATCTCATCGTGCTTTAGCTTATGTAATTGAGTATATTCCATATTATATTATGATATCTGCATCTCCTTATGGAGTTGGATATTTATGTGAGATTGATTAGATAGTTACATGACATAGACAACATTCTATCGCCGATGCTACGGCGTAGGCTGGACGTACCCACGCTCTCGTGCCCCTATACCGGGTGCGGGTCGTGACATGTGTGAATAAGCAACTGTCCGAATGATATTCCATCTCGCACACTAACCCGCTTGGCGTTCACGTATCGGTATTCAGGTTTACATTTAACTTGCCGATTCTAACATGAGTCTATTCCCACAAAGTCTGACACAGGTTGGCACAAAGGCCCTTGCATTATAGTCCTGTTCAAGCAATTGTATCATTTATATGCACTTTTTAAAAATATTTAGACTCATTATATGGAACATTCATCGAAGCATCGAGAGAGAGTGTCTATCACTTTTTAATACACAAGTTCAAAACTAAGAGAATCGATTTGAATTCCAAGGACGTAAAGCCGTACTTTGATACCAAAATATCATGCCTTGATCTCCCACAGGAATTGGCCGTCCCCACGAGGCGCGAATCATCGCACCAGCGCTCTCGCGAGATGATCATTTCCATTAGGACGTGATGCTGCGTGAGCCTGGAGTTGCGTCCGCACGAGACAAATATCGAAACAGCCGTTGATAACTAGTTCGCAGGGTCGTCATAGTAGAAACATATAAATAACACAAGTATTAAATCCAAAATAAGCTCTTTAGTGATATGAAGTAAAGATTACAAGCGGCGCTAGGCCAATATTTTAAGTCGCTCGTGCTCTCTGTCTCTCTCTCTCTTTCTCTCTCTCTCTCTCTCTCTCTATATATATATATATATATATATATATATATATATATATATATATATATATCTTTATAATGAATATGCCCTTAGGCTTACAGCTGAATTAAATACTTTGAATGATGATGTTCCCATACATTATGTCTCATATATGTGAGGTCCAGGTCCGCGCGCCACGCTCCCAGATGCCAAGTGAGGTCCATCGCCTCAATGAGTTAAGCGATCTTCGAATCTGTATGAGTTCCCCCTGCCCCCTGGATGCAATCTGGTTGGGTATAAGTATATTGAATGCACTGGTGGGGTGGCCTCTAGCCCACGCCATAAAACAAGCACGTTTATTAGTTATGTGCACCGACTGATTATATTATCTTTCTAATCTTTGCCTTAGGATCAGTTATATCACAATATAATGAAAGTAATATATGTGTCTGCTCAAGAGTGTCATACATGTAAACAACTGAGTTTATCTTACCATTTCTTACCATCCGGCCTTTCCTGTCATATGCAGCAATATAATCAATGATCTACTAAATATCAAAAAATAGCTATGTAATCTAAATATTACGTTTGTGTCTCTGCCTCAGACCTGTTCTACTTGAACTATGTTATATACCGTGCATCCATTTTAAATATGCCAAGTGCCGTACAAATATACTCCTTCATGTTACTCCCCTTCTAAATGCGGATGGCCGCTATGCATGCATGGCTTATCTATTTGAAGGTTATTGGCTCTGTTAGCCATATTGGACATGATCTAGGATGGAACAACTAACTTCCCAGCTCAGTTGCTAGCTTTACTGGGTGTCCCAAACCATCCGACGAGTCGACGACCATCCAGGTCGGTAGCAAGCCTTGCTAGATAACCTACACTCGCCCGCTAGTACTTCAGCTAGCGTATTACCAGGACTACACTGGCATTATCCTCCCGGGACGACACGATTCGGATGTCTTAGCAATAGTATCGAGGACTCATCTCTACTGGTGCATAACTAGTTATCCGTGATCATGCAACTAATCTCCCACTTCCAATCCTAGCCGAGAACAACTCGGTTCAATCTTGCCGAGGACTACACTCGAATGTTTCTTCTTTGAGCAACTCCCTGATTAGAGACTGCCTCGGTGATCTGGATATCCCGAGTAATTTTTTTTCTTTTTTTTTCTCCTGACTTGGAAAGACTACTTGATAGTCTTTCTCGTCTATGTATGCAGCATGATTATACTCTATCCCGTGTCATATTTTGTGCGGTACAATACCTCAGTATGAACTCAAACTACTTTTATGGCATATATAAGAAACTACTATATTTTAACTCAAACTAGCCCGATTACCCAAATAGCAAGTAAGATCTCCATGTTCTATACAATGATAAGGCATGGTTATCCCATTAACTATGTGCGTTCATATATTTTTATTGGCATGCAAAGGTTATCGCTAAAAACTAGCATGTATCATTCCTTTTCTTAAGTGTGCAGCTAAGTAGAGACAGGTTCACTGGGACCACCCACCTTAGTGATGAATCATACCGGCCAAGCTAGACTCTGAGCGCACCTCTGAAAAGCCTAAGTCTGAACTCCATTCGAAGGTCCATGTCTGAATGCCTTTGCATCGAATGAGTCATCTCGCTGAGCAAGGTAGGTCAGTTCACTATATTTGTGTCATTTTAATCGGCCCTCCGGGTTGAGCGGAGTGGGTCGTTACATAGAGAAGCCTTCACGAAGAGCTTCCTTGTTGGGTCAAAGACAACATATCATGGTAAGTGGGCATAACTTCACTTTCTGATTCTTTCATGCTTAATAAATGATCTAAATGAATGTATGCTTGTTGCTAAGAAGATTAATGTTCATAAAGAAGAATGATAGAACATGATCCTGTATGCTTAAATAAGAGAACTTGCCTGCTTGCATAATAGAAAAAAGAACCCTTGCCATGCTAAGTCAAGATAAGAATATTATATTGCTAAAGTTATACTGTCACTGCTATGAAATGACCCGTTGTCATGCTAATAAAGAAGAGTAAAAGAATGCCTGAACAAGTCCCTATCATATGATATCAAATAGTAGAACTACATGCTTTGTTACATGAGATTGAAGAACCGTTTCCCATGTTTGCGTACATAAATATTGATTATATGTTTCCCTAGCGTTTGCTACAAAGATAGAACTATATAAAATACTTTAACAGTTGCAAAGAGATGTCGGCTTGTTTGTATAGAGAAAATAGATGACCTCTTAGCCGTATATAGAAAAAGAGAAGAGAAAGAGCTATTGACTTTATCGACTAATAAAAAATAAGAGATTAGATGGAAATTTTTATTATTGCATCAATTGTGCATTATAGAGTTTTATCTGATAGAAGTTGCATTCATGCATCAGTCTGGAAAAACTTGTGCACAAGGGTGTAACCCCTCGACGGTTCCTAGGGCATTGGGAATTGCTCGGCCTAGGAGGGCATATGATACCCTGAGGCTAGAAGTTCTCACGATCAAGGGGGTGTCAGTGTATTATTGAGATAGGCTTGTACGTCCCAACTGCTAATCATAAGTTTTCTATGGACCATCATGTAGTTAGGTCGCATGCTAGGATTTTCTTCTTGCTAACCTAATCGTTTGATACAAGGACGAACATGAAACTTATGAAATTATAAACTGTTATAATGCTTGTCTATTTCAGGGATAACCATTCGGTTATGGGTAAGAATTACTAAATAAGTAATGGTTTATATTCTTTATGTTCCTTATCATAACTGCTCTAAAAAAGAAGTCTTATAAGAAACGATAATATCCTGTTCATAGAAAGAATTGTATACAATAAAATGCTGCCATCATGTTCACATATAATGTTGCTAATTGTTCATGAAAAGAAAGAGTATCAAATGATAAGATGCTAATCAGTCGCTTAAAGTAATTGATTATGGCTCACATAAAATATTGTGCACATCAAGATATAAATGAATTCAAAATCATGCATTAAAACTGTCCCTACTGTATACTAGAATGAAATATGAAATATGAAATATGGCTTCAAAGATGTTTTCAAAAGATGTAATCATACTCTTAAGCTTTACTCAGCATGAAATGAACATAGATAAAAAAGATAGCAATATCACTAATAATGCATTATTTTCTCACACGATTAGTTAGTGATTGTTTCAAAGGGTATTATTTTTGTTCCTCACCAGAGCTTTCTCCAAAGTGCTGATCCCCCACCAGTTTGTCCGCAGGTGCTGGGTGTCCTGCTAGATTGTCCGAAGTAATAACAAATTCTCAGGATAAGGAGCCAAAAATCAGAAAAAAACATGCCTTGAGATACTTTGAAATATTTTATGTATAAAGGTATGTAATATATGGAACGATATCATTACAATTCTGTATGTTTCAAGAGTGATGTAAGCCAAATTGCCATATATAATTCAGATATTGAAAGCCTTGTAATCATTGTAAAGTTATCAATAAAGTGATTATTTTCTTATACCATTGTGTTCATTCTGTTTTCTGCAATACTGTGCCGCTGCTTCTAACTCTGAATAGTCTATTTTGTTATTGTACAAGTCATGGCCTTGTACAAGCATAACTTAGGCTTGCACGATATTACGTCCAGTAGTAAATTATTGGTCCTTCGGGATCGGGACATGACATAATGGTATCAGAGCAACTCTATCCTCTGGCCATTCCGTTGCTTCGATCGCTTCAATTCGATGATGTCTCTTTGATCGAAATCCTTGGCCCTCTCATATCGTCGTCGAGAAGAGCACTCCAAATAATAAGTTCGTAAATATTTTTAAGATGTCGACAAATATTTTATTGATCATTTTATTGATTGAGAGATATGTTATTGATTACAAGTTTTATCGATTGATGATGGCGAGGGATGAGGACTATTGTTGCTATGGATATCATAAGTTTCTTCTTAAGTTTCAATGACAAAACTTTTTCTTGGTTGGTAATTACGTAGTTCCCCACTCCATGATGACACTAGATAGTTCGAGAGGAAGCCTTCAGGAAGAGCTCCCTTATTGGGACAGAGATGATAGATCATGGTGAGTGGGCATAACTTCACTTTCTAATTCTTTCTTGCTTAATAAAGAATCTGAATGAATGTATGCTTGTTGCTAAGAAGATTAATATTTATAAATAAGAATGATAGAATATGACATTGCATTCTTAAATAAGAGAACTTGCGTGCTTGTTTAATAGAAATAAGAACCCTTGCCATGCTAAGTCAAGATAAGAATATTGTATTCCTAAAGTTATACTGTCACTGCTATGAATGAACTGTTGCCATGCTAATAAAGAAGAGTAAAAGAATGCCTGAACAAGTCCCTATCGTATACATGCTTAGTTACATGAGATAGAAGAACTATTTTCCATGTTTGTGTACATAAAGATTGATTACATGTTTCCCTATCGTTTGCTGCAAAGATAGAACTCTATAAAATACTTGAACTATTGAAAAGAGATGGCATCTTGTCCATTTAAAGAAAAGAGATGACGACTTGTCCGTATAGGGAAAAGAGAAGAGAAAGAGCTATTGACTCAATCGACTGATCAAAAAGAAGAGAATAGATGGAAAAGTTTATTGTTGCATCAATTATGCATTATAGAGTATTATCTGATAGAAGTTGCACTCATGTATCATTCTGGAAAAACTTGTTCACAAGGGTGTAACCCTTCGACGGTTCCTGGGGCACTGGGAATCGTACGACCTAGGAGGGGATAGGACATCCTGAGACTAGAAGTCCTCACGATCAGGGGTGTGTTAGTCTAGTAGAGAGATGGGCTTGTACGTCCTAAGTGCTTTATTTATAGATTTTTCATGGAACATCATGTAGTTAGGTCGCATGTTAGAATTTTCTTCTTACAAGCCTAACCATTTGATGCAGGGACGAACATGAAACTTATGAAATTATAAAATGTTCTAACGCTTATCTATTTCAGGGATAACCGTTCGACTTGGATAAGAATCATTGAATAAGTAATGGTTTATATTTCTTATGTTCCTTATCATAATTTCTCTAAAAAAAGAAGTGCCTTATAAGAAACGATAATTTCCTGTTCAAAGAAAGAACTATATACAATAAAATATTACCATCTTGTTCACATATAATGCTGCTAATTGTTCATAAGAATAAAGAGTATTAAATAATAAGATGCTAATAAGTCCCTTAAAGTAATTGATTATTGCTCACGTAACACGCTGTAGACATCAAGATAGAAATGAATTCAATATCGTGCATTAAAACTATCCCTACTGTATACTAGAATAAAATATAAAATATGGCTTCAAAGGTGTTTTCAAAAGATGTAATCTGACTCTTGAGCTGTACTTGGAAAGAAATGAACATAGTTAAAAAGATAAGAAGATCACTAATAATGTAATATTTTCTCACATGATTACTTAGTGATTGTTTCAGAGGGTATTGCTTATTGTCACTACCATATTTCTAGATGAGAGTATTTTAGCCATTTAGTATATCTATTATTTTAGTAATTAATATTTACTTATATTGTGCTATTTATTTAAATTGTGCTTGTGGTATTTAATTATTTGTTAGTGGGCTAGCCTATGTTTATTGGACTTGTCTTAGTGGACCCATCAGTTAGTCATGACAATATTTTGAGCACAACATGAGACCAAGCCCATTAGACCCTCTTCATTAGTTAATTAAGAATATTAGTTTAATTTGTATTAGTTTAGAGCCTTTCCAATATAGCCCTTCCTAATTATCCCTCATAACTAACTAGTAGGGGTACATTAGACATTTGTTATTGCTTGAAGGGGAATGTAGAGGGGGCCGGCCATTTAAGGCTCTTCATTCTCTCTCCTCTTTATTAGTTTATTCCAATTAGATCCCCAATTGTGTTCTTTCCTAAATTAACTCATCCCTCCACAAATTTAACTTAATTCACAACAATTTCCTCTCAATTTTATTATCAAAGAAACATTGGAGCTTGGATTACAAAGAGCACTTAAAGAAAGAGGAATTGACAAGGAGATCGTGTCCTAATTGTGTCCATTGTGCATTTTATTAGGAATCCATCTCCTAATAGATAAATTCTGAATCCAACCCTTAATTGAAACTCTAATTCATGTATTTAACTATTAGAAATTATCCCTTGGCTTAGGGCTACCCATAGGATCAAGAATTAGGTCTATATGACTTGTATTATGAAAGTTACATGGTTATTTGTGTCTAATTAGGGGAAATTATGAGATTGACACATCAATTGTGTGTCATGAGACTAATTAGATCTAATTAGACTTAGATCGGGGTTGTAAGACTAGGTACGTGTCCATAATTGGATACGAGTAGAGCGTATCATGATATTTGTGATACGGTGTGATATATGGCTCATTTATGGGTGATTTGTGTTAATACCTTCCAATTTCCTTTGTATAATTTTTTTTTAGTTGTATTATGATGTTTATGATATGTACATATAGAGATTTAGGGGTTTTGGCATTCCAATTGGGTACGTATCATAGAGTATCATAGATAGCATGCCAAGTGTTTGGTCTAATACTTCTATTGTGTGTGTGTGTGTGTGTGTGTGTATATATATATATATATATATAAGTGTTGATGTATATATATATGTGTTTGGTCATGCATACATCTTAATGTTGTGTGATGGTGTTGACTGTGAACGAGGGGATGAGTGTATAGGTGTGAGTGTGTCTGATGTTGTGAGGGAAGATAGAAGAAGTAGCAGCAGTGCACACTTATGCACTGCTAGGAACTGCTAGGAGAAGCAACAACAACTGCTTATAGCAGTATCAGCAACAACTAGAAGCAGCAACAACAACAGCATATAGCAGTATCAGCATCAGCTAGGAGTAGCAACAATAGCTACATATAGTAGTATCAGCTGCAACTAGGTGTAGTAGCAACAGTATGTACCAGGGGTACTTGGGTATGGGGTACATATCTAAGATGATGTTTACTGCAGGTTAGCTCGAGTGCAGTGGGTAGGACTCGCTCAGGTCTGCACTAGGGGGAGCTTGAGAATCATATACAACATGAGCAGTAACAATAGGACCACACATGAGAGTGAGGGGTTCAGTGGAGTATAAGGATTGGGGTGTAGGTGAGGATGTGGATGTTATAAAGTGCATCCAGTTGTGAGGTGCATTTAGCTATGAAGTAGAGTGGGCTGATCATTGATTTGATCAAAGGTGCTCGAGAGCTTAATAGTAGCAGCAAACATTAAGTGAAGGTAAGGGGAGTTAATAGGCAACCAAGGTAGTGGAGCACAAGTGGTAGCTCCAACTGCAGGGTTAAAGGTAGTGCAGGGTTGCTGTGCAAGCTAATGCACAGACAGTAGGGTATGTTTAACATGGGTATAGATGTATTAGTTAGTTTGGATATTAAGTTAGTTTGTGGTAGTTAATTAGAGTATTGGTAGTGAGGATAAAGAAGAGTGAGATAGTGTGTTATTATATGATTTGGTATCATGTAACTCATAGATACTTGAGATAAAGATACGAGGAGACCAAGATGTAGCTAAGGTATTAATTATGGATAGGTATCCATGATACCAATTTATATTAGTTAGTGTATAGGTCATTACCTTAGCTAATTTCTTTTACTATTTTATAGTTTCATTATCTATGTTCATTGCTATTACTGTTTTATAGTTTCTGCCAATTATTAGAACTACTATTTGGGTTGTACTTTACTCCAATCCTGATTGGATATATTTTTTAGATGATTCATTAGAGGACTGGTGTCCTACACACTATAGGCCACAGGATGGCAAGCCAGTTGAGTTATCACCCGTAGAGCTTGTTGAGTTAGCACCAGCAGTTATGAGGCATAGTTAGTTTATTCATGGGATTGTATATGTCAGTTAGACTTTGGCTTTGTATTATTATTTGATGTCTTGTGTTTAGATTAGACTTAGACTTGTGATGTATTGTGACTTATTTTCTTTTCTTCTATTCCATATTGTGTCTTATCATCCTCTAGTTTGATTTGTGATTGAGTATTGTTTATAATTACCATATTATCAAATTATCCTCCATTTGGAGTTGAGATAGAATGACATGTACCTTATATATTGTGTGAGATGTGTATATAGTATTGTTGACCTAGACAATATTCTACCAGATGCTGCGGTATAGGCTAAACGTACCTACGTACTCGTGCCCTTATACCGGGTACGGGTCGTGATACTTATGTTCCTCACCAGTATTTTTTCCAAAGTGGGACCCCCACCAGTTTGTCCGTATGTGTTGGGTGTTCTACTGGAATGTCCAAAGCTATAACAGATCCTCATTCTCAGGATTCAGAAATCAGAAGAAGAACATGCCTTGAGATGCTTTAAAATATTTTTTGTATAAAGTGATGTAATGTATGGAACGATATCATTATAATTCTGTATATTTTAACAGAGATGTAAGCCAAATTGGTATGTATCAATCGACTATTGAAAGCCTTATAATTATTGCAAAGTTATCAATAAAGTGATCATTTTCTTATACCATTGTGTTCATTCAATTTTCTGTAATAATGTGTCGCTGCTTCTAACTTTGAATAGTCTATTTTATTACTGTACAAGTCATGGCCTTGTGAAAGCACAACTTAGACTTATACGATATCATGCCCATTGGTGACTTATCGGTCTTTCAGGATCGGGACGTGATATAATGGTATCAGAGCAACTCGATCCTTTGGCAATTTTGTTGCTTTGCTTCAATTCGAAGATGTCTCTTTGATTTAAATCCTTAGCCCTCTGATATCGTCGTTGAGATGAGCATTACATACAATAAGTCTGCAAATATTTTTAAGATGCTGGCAAATATTTTATTGATTATTTTATTTTAGTTTTATCGATTGATGATGGCAAGGGATGAGGACTATCGCTGCTATGGATATCGTAAGTTTCTTCTTAAGTTTTGAGGACGAAACTTTTTCTCGGTGGGTGATTATGTAGTGCCCTGTTCCGCAATGGCACTAGATAGTTCGAGATATTGATTTGCTGGCTTGAAAGGAAGCCTTCACGAAGAGCTCCCTTGTTGGGATAGAGATGATAGATTATGGTGAGTGGAAAGAACTTTACTTTCTGATTCTTTCACGCTTACTTAAGAATCTGAACGAATGCATGCTTGTTGCTAAGATAATTAATGTTCAATTTCTACCTCATGGATTGGAGCAGGCACCATACACACGATTGCTTTCTTAAAACCTCTTCCTATTTCTATCCGCATATTTGCTCTTCCGTCTGTTTTCTCTTATTAGTTGAGAAGAAGAACTAGTCTAAGAGGGGCTACTCTGCCTAACTGTCGGGCTTCATGTGCCCTACTTTCGAGAATAAAAGAATATAACCATTTATGCGTAAATAAAAGAACTTGCCTGCTTGCATAATAGAAAGAAGAACCCTTGCCATCTAAGTCAAGATAGGAATATTCACTGCTAAAATTATACTGTCCTGCTATGAAATGAACCACTACAATACTAATAAAATAAAGCAAAAGAATGCCTGAACAAGTCTCTATCATATTCTATCAAAGAGTAGAACTACATGCTTAGTTACATGAGATAGAAGAACTGTTTCCCATGTTTGCGTACATAAAGATTGATTATATGTTTCCCTATCGTTTGCTGCAAATATAGAACTGTATGATGTAATGACCCACTCCGCTCAGCTCAGCAAGATGAAGCATTGGTGCAACAACGTTCAGACTTAGCTTTTCAGAGACGAGCTCAGAGTCCCACTCGGGAGAGGCAAACCCTCGTTCAGGTGGGTGACTCCGATGAACCTATTTTTTCTTGGCCTTTACACCTAATAAAATGGACGATATATGCTAGTTCGCTAGGCAAATCACTTGATGCATGCTAACAAAATGAGATAAACCCACATAGCTAAGGAAATAATCCCTCTTTATAAGTTGCATAGAACATGGAATGTAAACTTGGAACTAGAGTTAGTTTGTCGCACTACTCCTTTAGGCTTGTGCAAGTAGAATTGCGTATACTTTCAATAAAGTATACTATTTTAACCGTTCTTTATAGTACTTAACATTCACATTGTTGCAATACTTGTTACATAGAATATGTCACTATTTTTGGAGTACTTCACGATATATGGTTCACTCAGTTGAGAAACAAAGACTGTCAAAATAGTCGTTCCTAGTCAGAGGTAAAAACATATAAAGTCTTCGGGACCATTTGGTCGCTAAGGCAGTTTCCGAATTGGGAGCTGTATAAAGATAGTAAAGTAGAAAGAAGAGATGGCTCAGGGTGCATAGTATATTTAGAAGGAATGACTCAGAGAGCCTAATAAAGTTTGAGATTCAGAAAAAAATTGAGCAGATGGAAGATTGGAGAAGCAACTTGCATGATCACGGATAACTTGTGCACAAAGTTTATGGTTCATGCGAACCGTCACCGAGACACTGGGACCGATTCGACCCCGGACAGAACTTAAATAGTTGTGCTAGCAAACTAACACGAGTGAGGCAAGATTTTGTAGCGAGACTCGCTACCCGCGCTGCAAGGATCACCGTCTATCATGACTATAGTCCAAAATGGCTTGTGGTGCCAATGACCTCTTCATATGGATTAAGTCGACTCACTAGCACCAATCCGCGTATGAGTCATGGGAATTAAGACAAGTAATGGATGCATGACACACCATAGATTTAGAGAATGGATGCACGTAACACTTTATCTTCCGTAGAGACAAGTTCATAATACTCAAAGTTTACATAGATGTTCTTTTTTTCATAGTATATTCTTGGTTAACATTATTGTATTTCTGGACAGAGAAGGACAAATGGTAAGTGAGGGTAAGAAAAATAATGTTACTTATTCTGTGACACTTATGTATGCCCGTGACACGAGTACTTTATATTTGCTATATGAAACTGATCCTAAGGCAAGATTAGAAAGACAACATAATAAGTTAGTGCACAAAATATATTTAACTGTTGGTTTTGTTGAGCAGGCGAGAGGCCTTCCCACCAATGCATTCTATGTACTGATACCCCACCAGATTACGTACAGGGTACGGAGTAACTCCTTCAGTACAAAGTTTGCTTGGACGCGTCGAGGCATTGGAGCTCATTCTGGCATCTTGGATGTGCGCGACGGTTGGACCTCAAAGCTCATGTATACGGGACCTAGTGTATTGGAACATCTTCCATTTTACTCATTGTCAAGTTGTAAGCCTTGAGGCATATTTCTTTATAATAGAGAGAGAGAGAGAGAGAGAGAGAGAGAGAGAGCCTGAGCGATTGTAACATTTGGCTTAGCGCCATTGTAATCTATATTTCATATTAATAAAGAGATTTATTTTCTATATATCTTATGTTGTTCCAATTTTTCTACTTTGGGGATTATATGTGTGACTCTGAGACTTAGAATTTCATTCGGCCGTTTCGGTGCTTGCCTTGTACGAACGCAACTTAGGCTCGTGCGACATCATGCCCAACGAGGACGTTCGGTTATGCAGAACCGGGACGTGATATATGAAATACTTAAAACTGTTGCAAAGAGATGACGACTTATCCGTTATAGAAAAAAAAGATGACGACTTGTCCGTATAGAAAAAAGAGAAGAGAAAGAGTGTAACCACCACTTTCCACTATTAGGGATTTTTTTATCAATTTACCTTTTTATTCTAATCATATAGTTATATTAAATTAGTGGTTGGTTTAGAATTAATTACTTTTTGTTTGTCATAGATAGAATATTTTTTTAGTTAGCTAGATGACATCCATAACTAATTATATTTCTTCCATAATAAATAGATTACATTCATACTAGATCTAGATTTTAAATTATAGTAGAATGGTAAACTTGTAGATATTACCAACTCCACTCTCACCATAAGTGGCCAACTATCTCCATTTTATTTTATTTTATTTCATTTCTTTCTCCAAATTTCTTCTTCTTCCTCAAGTCTTCTTCTTCCCCAAACCACTCTATTACCAAACCTAATTTCCACCTCCAACCACTCAAATCAACCAAAATTCATCCTCATTCTCTTCCCAATGGAGAGCTAGAGTCTTCGAGCACAAGAGGAGCTTGGAGAGTAGCCCAAGCTAGGAGGATCATGTCCAACCCGTCCTTATTGTGTCCAATTTTGTGAAGATTCATTGGAACATAACTCCCAATAGGTAAAATTTATTTTTCTACCAATTTCTATGTTAGAAATCCAAATTAAACTAATAAGAACCCTCTCATACGTGAAAATAACTTCCTAATGGTATATATAGGTGGTAGATGCCTCAAATTTATTAGATCTAGGCTTTTGTGTGGTAGAATTATATTTTTATGGTCAATTTGGTGAATTATGAATTTGCATCTACCATGTGTTCGATATATGTTCCCAAAAGAATTTTTGTGTCCAAATTAAGTTGTGCTTGTGTCCTTGTGTCCAAAGTTGGATACCTAGGTTTGTGTCATGATACTTCATCATACGTATGGTTAGAATTGGTGATTCTTATGTAATTGTGTTCATATGTGTCAATTAGGTGTATACATGTGTTCTTTTGTCCAAAATAATCCAAATTTGTTATAGTATTCAGCCTCATTTTTAGCATCGATAGCAACTTAAAAATATCATAACTCCTAACTAAGGACTTCGATTGTAACTACCACTTTTCCGAAGAGGGGGTATTATTGTCATTTTATATTATTTTTGTATGGTTAGGTTATATATATATATATATATATATATATATATATATATATATATATATATATATATATATATATATATATATATATATATATATAAGTTGAATGGTTAGTTGTTAACTATTAGTTAGACTAATTGTTAGTGAATCAAAGTGAACCCAACTAGACTAGTCATGACCCATTAGTGTAACCAATTAGTTTAGTCATTGTTGACCTATTTAATTAGAGCGAATGACTATAAGTTCCTTCCATTAATTATTAGAACCCTCATTTAATTAAACCCTTTTATTTCTTAAACCTTCATAACTAATTAAGAGGGGTATTTGGACATTTTACATTGCATTAAGGTTGAAGAATAGGTGGCTGGCCCTATTAATTAGGGAGAAGAGTCTCTCTCATCTTCATTCTAACCTAGTTTTATTTCCAAATTAGTTCATCTCCATTTTCCCCTAAATCTACATCAACCCTAATCCATTTTCTACCAAATCTACCCTCACTCTTTCATTCTAAACCTATTCTAGGGAGCTTGGAGGAGCAAAAAAAAGCTTGGGTGTGGAGCTTGCTTGATTGAGGTGTCTATCCATATTCTTGTGTCCTCTTAGTGTATTGCATTAGGAATGCATCTCCCAATAGGTAAAATTCCTATTTCCCTTGTCTTTTTAATTTTAGATAGTGAAATAGACCTATATGGACCTACCCATGTATTAGGGCTACCCATAGGAGGAAGAACTAGGTTCATATGACCACTATTATGACTTCTATATGGAGTTTTATGCCCAATTTGGGGGAAATCCGAGATTGGTGCACCAAGTGTTTGTTATTAGGTCAATTAGCTCTAATTGGACTTGTATTGGTAGTGTGGGGCTAGCTACGTGTCCACAATTGGATACGAGTATGGTGTATCATGATACTTTGTGATACACAATGAAACATGGGTTTTTTTGTGTTATTTGTGCATGTTAGTATAATTATTCTATAAAATTTTATTGTGACTAATTACTTTAGTTATATAATGATGAATTTGATATGTAATTGGTGTTAGTTAGTTATTAGAGGTTTTGGTGCTTTGGGTGAGGATGTATCATGACATATTAGGAGTATCTTGACCTTCTACTCAAGGTGTTTGACAAATGGCCAATTTCTAGTATATATATATGTGTGTGTGTGTGTGTGTGTGTGAGGATACATGGTATCCGTTATTAGCATCAGGTGGTATTGAAGGTATGATGTTAGAACTGTAAGGGGTCGAGTATCCTTGCAAGGAATAATAGCAGCAGTAGTAGCATGATGAAGCTTTAAGCTTCAGAAGCAGTAGCAGTAGCAGTTATAGTGGCAACAATTAGTTTTGTTTTTGTTGGTGATGCAGTGTGAAGGTGATGAGGTATGTGAGTGTGCAAGTGTGTATGTGAGATTCAAGGGAGTGTCTCAGGTGTAATACAGAGACCTGGGTACTCAAGTATTGAAGTCTTAGTGTGTGTGAGGGTAGAATATATAAGTGTTAAGTAGGTGAATGTGTATGGTTGGTGACTGATATAGGTTTCAGATATTAGGGGTAATTGGGTAGTAAGTATCTCAAGATACTTGAGCTATGAGTATCAGCAAGGGAGTAGTACACCAGAGATTGAAGAGCAATATGGGGTCTGGGCAATAATTTATGTGTTAGGGATTGATGCCTTAATGTTAGTGTCATACCCCAGTCCTAAAATATGTAGGACTAGGTTATGTGGCAATGGCCAGCTACGTATCAAGTGGACTCCAGTCTGACTCGAATACGTATACACTGTCTATACTAGGACATAATTTCTAATATGACAAGTCTAACGTGTCACGACCCGCACTCGGTGTAAGGGTACGGGTACGTGGATACTTTCCGCCTAGGCCGAAGCATCGACGGTAGAATATTGTTTAGGTCAACAATACTTTCTATACATCTCACACAATATATATAAGGTACGTGTCATGCAATCTCAACTCCAAATAGTGGGCAATATGATAATATGGTAATGGTAAATAATACTCAATCACAATATCAATCTAGAGGATGATAAGGCACGATATGGAATAGAAGGAAAGAAAAATAAGTTAGAAATACATCATAAGTCGAAATCTAATCTTAACACAAGACATCAAACAATAATACAATGCCAAAGTCTAACTGACATATACAATCTCATGATAAACTAACTATGCCTCATAAACTGATGGTGCTAACTCAACAGGCTCTACGGGTGATAACTCAACTGGATTGCCATCCCGTGGCCTGTATTGTGTAGGACACCAATCTTCTAATGAATCATCTAAAAAATATATTCAATCATGATTGGAGCAAAGTACAACCCAAATAGCAGTTCCAATAATTGACAGAAACTATAAAATAGTAATAGCAATAAACATAAATGATGGGAGTAACTGAACTAACATGTATCACGAGAAAGAGCATCACGATAAATAATGGCAAGATCTGAGAACAATATGGTAAGGAACAATAATATAATGAACTGGAATAGACGAAATAATATATAAATGTGCCTTAAAATATTAGTAAGATAATGTGATCGGCTTGGGCCTAACACGGGCTATATATAAAAGGTGAGATAACGTGATCACGCATGAGTGACATGATCTACTAACTATCACGGGATATACTAAATCATGGGCTATGAGGTATGATCACATATCCACTAATACTTTTCCAACCCCCGACTAGCACACGGATCCAAATTTTGACAACTTATAACATGTATATCACACAACACGGTCTATAATATCATCCACTATGATCACAGTCTATATAATCACTAAGATATCACGGTAATTACTGAGTAATCACAAAACATGACACGACGATCACTGAGTAACCACGATAATAACATCTTATGATCAAAATTTACGTATACCAATCCGTGGAACCATCTGTCAAGGATCCTATATCAATACTAAATACATAAAACATAGAGGCTATCAAATAAGAAAACTATTAGAGAATGTACTCGTCTGTGGTCCTGAGCAAATAATATAACTCGGTATCTGAGCTGATGTCACACACCTATAAATGAAATACCATGTCAATTAGGTGTATAAAATGATAATGAGCTAAAATGAGTCAAAACATGATTTTATAGGTCACTTCTATGTCACACTAGTCCAGCTAGGTCAAACTAGTCAATATAAGTCAAACTAGGTCACTAACTAGCTAATACTAGCTTATATTAGCTATACTAGGTTATTACCTAAGCATCTAAGTCAATACTTGTCACCCCCACTTTTTGGATTAGGGGTATTTTCGTCTTTCCGTAATTAATGTGTAGATGATTTGCATGATATTTAATTATATTTAAATAATTGAGGATGATTATTTGATTGTTGCAATTTATCGTTGCTTCGATAATTAGGACGCTATGCGAGCCCTTGTTTTCCAACTGATGTCGTAACCCATTGTAATTAATCCTCAATAAATTCAATTTTGTGCAATTTTCCCTATTGTTGGACACTTTTTATGCAAAAGCGTATTAAGGTGACCATCCTATTGGACACGACACGCGAATAAATCCATTTTCCCTTTATGTATATTTTTCCATAATTTTGGGACTGTGAAATTGCAACATCAATCTCCATTAAACCATGGTCTCAAAAACCTTGGAACTAATGCATCCTAGCTTAACATTTTAATTCTATTAAATCTTGGCCCTTGAAATATCTCCATAAGAGGCCAACTCCAAGAGGGTTGACCAGTCAACCCAACCCTAGGTCAACCCCTTACATAATACTATATATAAACCTCTTTTCCTCTCTTCCTTTTCTTCCAACCACAGCCGATTAAATTATTACCATCCCTATTCTCAAACCCGACTGCCCCGACCTTTCCCGCTGATCCCTCGAGCACTTCGCCGGACGCCTGTTCCCCCGCCCTTGTCGACCGGAGCCAACCGCTGAACGCCTCGACACCGACTGCACCAGAGGCCGCTGTCCGCCGAACCGACTGTACCAGAGGCCGCTGTCCGCCGGACCGACTGTACCAGAGGCCGCTGTCCGCTGAACCGTCTGCACCGAGAGCGCCGGAGACCATCGACCGAGACTCGCCTATACCCCGCGGCGGAGTTCGACGATCGCTGCTGAACACCTGGATACCCCGCGCTGACTGCTCGACGATGCTGCCGACCGAGAGTCCCCGCCTGTGCGCTGTCGACCGACTGATCGACGACGCTGCCGACCGGAGAAGCCCTGAGTTCGACGACAGACCGTGCACCCGACCGGCCTCCCCCTGTTCGTGACCATCGCCTCGTCGTTATCATCGTCATCGTCTCGTTTCCGCACGCAGGTTCGACGTAAACATACACTCGAATACGTACACATCCGGATATCATGCATTAGTACGTGTAGGTATCGGTACATGCACGTATATGCATTATACACGTAGAGGTATGTAGATATTATGCTCACTAAGATATATATACGTACTCATATATGTGTATTCTAGATACCCCTAGTATATATATATATGTTATTATGTATACACATGGTATAAGGTTTTGTTAGTACATCTAAATGATGTATATGCACATATTATAATGGTAACTAATGCATACTTATGTACATACATATGAACCGTATAATTCTCAATCAGCATAATCCATACGTATATATATGTGTGTGTGCATCGTATGAATTGAATTAAGTATGAACATATAGAAATCTATTAATTGTGTAATTAATTAGTACCATGAGATTGCGTTAGCCATAGTATTTACTATGTAATATATGCACTAGATGTCTTGAATGTGACCACGGATACCCCGTAGGCACATCGACCTGTGACCCTAGCGTAGCCTGTTGAGATCATTATGTTGATTGTGTGCTAGAGTAATGACTGATGAAGTATTTTACTATATGATATGTTTATAGGATTGTGGGATCACTCAGACGATACCTTGGAACCCGGACAGAGGTATTACCAGCTAAGGACCCCAGGCGAGTACATTCTCTGACAGTTTCCATTATGTTGATTATCTCTATAATTCTTGTTGTATAGCGTACATGACTCTGACACTGTTGCTTACACGAGTTAGCATCATTGAGACCTGTCACGAGGAGTCGTGATTGGAATCCATCGTGCTAGCTGGGGGAAACGGGAAAGTATTAGTAGTTTATGTGATCATACCCAACTTACATGCAGCATTAGCTCACCCATATTTCACGTCGGTGCAGTCTTACCCTTACATGCCTCATCGCTGTTACATCTGGTTAGCCTGACCTGTTGGGGATGACCGCTAACTAATGTAATGAGTCATATAGCCCAAGCCGATCACATGATATACTGATGTTTCACACACTTAGATAGATGATTCTTGACATGTATCTTGATAGACTGATCTTGTATTTCCATATGTTCTAGTTGTTGTTCTTATACATACTTACATACCAGTTCTTTGTACTTGCGTACACTTATAGTTCTATTCCTTGTCAGATGCATATTGATGATGATGTTCCAGTACTTTATTCCAGTATTTCTCATTGCTAGTATTTTATTCTGTCTTGTATTTCTTTACACTGTATTATAGTTTTTGTCAATATATGTGGAACTGCTGTTAGAGGTGTATTTTTGTTCCAATCCTGACTGGATATTTTTTCCAGAGAATCTTGAGGATTTTTGTACCACGCACTACAGACCAGGTATAGAGACAGACTATTTACCAGAGATCCTAGAGGAGACCATGCTTCTAGATGAGGCTTTGCCTACAGCTATCTAGATAGTATTTATTTATGTTTGAGACTTATGGAGGTTATTTCAGTTTATGTTTAGACTTATGTTAAGTTTGATTGGAGATTTGTGTTGGACAGCTAGACTGTGAGTTATCTTTATGTTTGAGACATGGTGTTTAACTAAGTCATTTCCTTTTATCTTTTATCGTGCCTTATAGTTGTTGTGATTGAGTTATATTGTGAGATTATGGAGATGTATATTATTGACAGGTGTTTAGTTATTTAGTGTTACTATGACCTAGACATCGTTCTACCGCCGATGCTGCGGCGTAGGCTGGACGTACCCATGCTCTCGTGCCCCTGTACTGTGTGCGGGTCGTGACACGTTTTTAGTGGTAGCCCATGCAGGTCTAGTTTTGCAAGTTATGCGATATCGTAGTAGTGCGACAACTCAGTTGTACTGCTGTGAGCCTGTGCTAGGATATAGGAAATAGGATCTAGGATGAGAATATGCTCAATCACACTAGGAAATTTTGAACTTCTTATTGCTATTCTAATGGATTGCTCCTTTAGCACTTTAGTGTCCTTCCTTGATAATATCACATCTATCACCTTAATTGATTCTTTGATCTGTATTCAGGATGTCGCCGAATACTAGATCCATGAGAATGGGAGCAGCCAATTCAGAGAGAACTGCCACCTCTCAACCTGACGAACAGATACCTGGAGATTCTCCTACATCTCCTGTTCGTGTGGGAGTACCTGCAACTAACATGATTCCTCTTCCACCTATACAGAGGATTGCCCCAGCTATGACAGACAACCTTCCACCACCACCGACACCGATTCCCGGAGGAGTGCCCGCTGACGGGGCACAGATGTTCGCATTGATGCAGGGCATGCTAGAGGCCCAGAAAGTAACAGCAGAAGCTCAGCGTGTTCAAGCTGAAGCTCAGAGAATGCAAGCAGAAGCACACCAGGCGCAGACCGAACTGATGAGAGAGAGCATGGAGAATGCTCATCAAATGACTCTCCAGGCTGTGGAGAGAGTAGCACGACAACCACAACATCAAGGTCAGCAACAACAGAGGCCCGGTACCATAGTGGAATTTAAGAGGATAATGCCTCGAGAGTTCAAAGTCACAGAAGGAATACTATATGCTGACGAATGGTTAGAAGACATAGAAAGCAATTTGCGCTTATCACAGATTCTGGAGATTCTTCAGATAGAGGTCGCTGGCAGTCAGATGTTTGATATCGCACTGACATGGTATCGTACAGAGCCGAGACTCGCCGCTGAAGGACTTACTTGGGAGAACTTTAAAGAACTCTTCAAAGATAAATTCTTTCCTGACGTAGCCTTGGGAGCATTAGAAAGTCAGTTCCATGACTTAGTCCAAGGAGGCATGTCAGTCGACGAATATGCTGCAGAGTTTTGCCGATTGAGTCGATTTGCGCCATCGATGGTTCGAGACCCAGGAGACAGAGCTCGGAAGTTCAGGAAGGGATTAAACAGGGAGATCAAGTCTCATACTTCAGGAGGACGTACTGCTACATTTGAGGGTATTCTGATGGATGTCCAGATTGCCGAAGACGACTTGGACCTCAGGCCCAAGAGAGGACGCGATACATCTGGAGCAACAGGAGATAACACAGGACCAGCCAAGCACCCACACTTCCAACAACAACAACATAGGCCGCACTAGCAACAACACCAGCATCAACACCAGCAACAGGCACCAGTTCGAGGACATGCTCAACAACAGCAACCACAGAGGCATAATCAACTCGCTACCCCATGTTCGTATTGCGGAAAGATGGGACATACAAGAGACATCTGCAGAAAAAGTTTGGGCACTTTCTTATCATGTGGGTCAGCAGCACATCAGCTGAGGGACTGCCCAGCTATTCAGACTCGCCAAGGAGGAGAAGCAGCTCAGAGAGGACCAGCCAGAGCACCTATTGTACCAGGAGGCCAGCAGAGAGGACCTCCACTTCCATCACAGCAGGAGAGGTTTGCTAAGCAACAGCAGCAACAGAGAGGAGCACCACAAGGACGAGCTTACGCCATGACCACTGAGGAGGCCGAGCCAGCTGGAGACATGATTTCAGGTTCAGTTTTACTCGATTCTATTCCAGCACTTGCATTGTTTGATTCTGGTGCTTCCCATAGTTTCGTATCTGTATCTTATGCCCTTAAACATCATTTATAAATGGAACCATTAGATAGGACTTGCAAGATCATGACAGGAGGAGGCATTATCCTAGTCCGTGATTGTTGCAAGGATCGAAGAGTGTCATTGGAAGGCCGAGAGTTGAGCGTGAGTTTACTCGTCATGCCACTCCCGGAATACGATATTGTACTCGGAATGGACTGGCTGAGTAAACACCATGATTCCATAGATTGTCACAGAGGAAGAGTAGTATTTTGACCACCAGGAGAGCCATAGTTCGAGATTGCCAGAGGAGCAGAGGAGCGGAGCAGAGGCACTTTTTGCAGAGCCAGGGTGGAAGAAGAAGAGATACCGCATCCACTTATAGCGGAGTTCCTGGATGTATTTCCAGAGGAGTTGCCAGGTTTGCCGCCAGACAGAGACGTTGAGTTTTCTATAGACTTGATACCAGGAGAGGAGCCTATTTCACAACATGTCTATAGAGTTAACAATAATGAGTTGGTAGAACTGAAGAAACAAGTTAAGGAGCTGCAAGACAAAGGTTTTATTAGATCCAGTTTATCGCCATGGGGAGCACCGATATTATTTGTACCAAAGAAGGATGGCACGGTACGTATGTGTATCGATTATAGAGCTTTGAATAACCTCACTATCAAAAATAAATATCCGCTGTCGAGGATAGATGATCTTTTCGATTAATTGAATGGAGCGAAGGTGTTTTCAAAAATTGACTTGAGGTCAGGCTATCACCAGGTGAAAGTGAAGAAAGAAGACATACCGAAGACCACCTTTCGAACCAGATATGGCCAGTTTGAATTTACAGTAATGTCGTTTGGTTTAACCAATGCACCAACAGTATTTATGAACTTGATGAACAAGGTGTTCCACCAGTACCTTGACAAGTTCATAGTGGTGTTTATTGACGACATTCTAGTATATTCAAAAACCCCCGAAGAGCATGAAGAGCACTTGAGAATAGTCTTAGAAACTCTCAGGAGAGAGAAATTATACTAGAAGCTTTCAAAGTGTGAGTTCTTTCTTGAAAAGGTTGAATTCCTTGGACATATGGTAACGGGTGACAGAATTTTAGTTAACCCAAAGAAGATAGAGGCAGTGAAGTCATGGACTACCTCCAGTACGGTAGCTAAAATCAGGAGCTTTCTCGGACTAGCAGGATACTACAGGAGATTTGTACAAGACTTCTCCAAGATTGCAGAGCTAATGACTAGGCTGACCAAGAAAGATGTGGAATTTTCCTGGACAGAAGAATGTCAAGCTGCATTCGATGAGCTGAAGAGGAGATTGACGACAGCGCCAGTTTTGACGTTGCCATCAGGGACAGGTGGATTCACTATCTACAGTGATGCTTCAGGAAAAGGGTTGGGATGCGTTCTTCAACAACACGAGAAAGTAATTGTCTATGCTTCAAGACAATTATGCCCTCATGAAAAGAACTACCCCACTCACGATCTGGAGTTAGCAGCAGTTATCTTTGCCCTAAAGCTGTGGAAGCACTATCTGTACGGAGAGCGTGTAGAGATCTTCACAGACCACAAAAGCTTAAAGTACGTGTTTACATAGAAGGAGCTGAATATGAGATAGAGAAGGTGGTTAGAATTGATAAAAGACTTTGATATCTCATTACAGTATCATCCAGAGAAAGCCAATGTAGTCGCGGATGCCTTGAGCAGGTACCCAATGGCTATGTGCTTGACTTCGGATAGACACTTATTAGCTGATCTTGAGAGCTTGGAAATTGAGGTATTAGTTCCAGGAGCTGAGATTCAGATGTGAGGATTGCAGATTCAATCAGATCTGATAGACAGAATTAGAGCTGCGCAGTATGATAATGAGACTCTAAGGAATATTAGGGCACAAGTTCAGACAGGATTGATAGACGATTTTACAATTGCGGATGATGGATCCTTACGACATGGCACGAGGATGTGTGTGCCAAGCGAAGAGCTGCACGAAGAAGTTTTACAGGAGGCACACCGCTCTCAGTACTCGATGCATCCCGGAGCCAATAAGATGTATCGAGATTTGAGAAAGCATGTATGGTGGTATGGTATGAAGCGCGAAGTAGCACGCTTCATATCTCGATGTTTAGTGTGCCAACAGGTGAAAGCAGATCGACAGAGGCCAGGGGGATTGCTTCAACCCTTACCCATTCCAGAATGAAAGTGGGAGCACGTGACTATGGACTTCGTTTCGGGACTTCCTCGTTCCCCAGGGAGGAAAGGACACAATTTGGGTCATCGTGGATAGGTTGACCAAATTAGCCCACTTCTTATCTTTCAAAGTAGGTACTTCGACGGAGAAGCTAGCTGAGACGATATGTGGCAGATCCTAGTCACGTATTAGATCACTCGGAAATCGAAGTTGGACCGACACTCAGCTATCCTGAACAACCTGTAGAGATCTTGGATTGTAGAGAGAAGGTATTGCGGATCCAGACTATTCCTTTGGTTCGTGTTGCATGGAGAAATTACTCTCCAGGAGAATCAACTTGGGAGAGAGAGGACGAAATGCGCGAGCGGTATCCATATCTCTTCGAGACTTGAGGTATAATTCATAAATTGATTGCTTGCTCTTGTGCTAGTTTATTTTAATTTCGGGGACGAAATTCTTTTAAGGAGGGTAGACTTGTCACCCCCACTTTTTGGATTAGGGGTATTTTCGTCTTTCCGTAATTAATGTGTAGATAATTTGCATGATATTTAATTATATTTAAATAATTGAGGATGATTATTTGATTGTTGTAATTTATCGTTGCTTCGATAATTAGGATGCTATGCGAGCCCTTGTTTTCCAACTGATGTCGCAACCCATTGTAGTTAATCCTCAATAAATTCAATTTTGTGCAATTTTCCCTATTGTTGGACACTTTTTATGCAAAAGCGTATTAAGGTGACCATCCCATTGGACACGACACGCGAATAAATCCATTTTCCCTTCATGTATATTTTTCCATAATTTTGGGACTGTGAAATTGCAACATCAATCTCCATTAAACCATGGTCTCAAAAACCTTGGAACTAATGCATCCTAGCCTACCATTTTAATTCAATTAAATCTTGGCCCTTGAAATATCTCCATAAGAGGCCAACTCCAAGAGGGTTGACCAGTCAACCCAACCCTAGGTCAACCCCTTACATAATACTATATATAAACCTCTTTTCCTCTCTTCCTTTTCTTCCAACCACAGCTGATTAAACTGTTACCATCCCTATTCTCAAACCCGACTGCCCCGACCTTTCCCGCTGATCCCTCGAGCACTTTGTCGGACGCCTGTTCCCCCGCCCTTGTCGACCGGAGCCAACCGCTGAACGCCTCGACACCGACTGCACCAGAGGCCACTGTCCGCCGGACCGACTACACCAGAGGTCGCTGTCCGCCGGACCGACTGCACTAGAGGCTGCTGTCCGCTGAACCGTCTGCACCGAGAGCGCCGGAGACCATCGACCGAGACTCGCCTATACCCAGCGGCGGAGTTCGACGACCGCTGCTGAACGCCTGGACACCCCGCGCTGACTGCTCGACGACGCTGCCGACCGAGAGTCCCCGCCTGTGCGCTGTCGATCGACTGATCGACGACGCTGCCGACCGGAGAAGCTTGGTGTTCGATGACAGACCGTGCACCCGACCGGCCTCCTCCTGTTCGTGACCATCGCCTCGTCGTTATCATCATCATCGTCTCGTTTCCGCACGCAGGTTCGACGTAAACCTACACTCGAATACGTACACATCCGGATATCATGCGTTTGTAAGTGTAGGTATCAGTACATGCACGTATATGCATATATACACGTAGAGGTATATAGATATTATGCTCATTAAGATATATATACGTACTCATATATGTGTATTCTAGATACCCCTAGTATATATACATGTTATTATGTATACACACGGTATAAGGTTTTGTTAGTACATCTAAATGATGTATATGCACATATTATAATGGTAACTAATGCATACTTATGTACATACATACGAACCGATAATTCTCAATCAGCATAATCCATACGTATATATATATGTGTGTGCATCGTATGAATTAAATTAAGTATGAACATATGGAAATCTATTAATTGTGTAATTAATTAGTACCATGAGATTGCGTTAGCCATAGTATTTACTATGTAATATATGCACTAGATGTCTTGAATGTGACCACGGATACCCCGTAGGCACATCGACCTGTGACCCTAGCGTAGCCTGTTGAGATCATTATGTTGATTGTGTGCTAGAGTAATGACTGATGAAGTATTGTACTATATGATATGTTTATAGGATTGTGGGATCACTCAGACGATACCTTGGAACCCGGACAGAGGTATTACCAGCTAAGGACCCCAGGCGAGTACATTCTCTGACAGTTTCTATTATGTTGATTATCTCTATAATTCTTGTTGTATAGCGTACATGACTCTGACACTGTTGCTTACACGAGTTAGCATCATTGAGACCTGTCACGAGGAGTCGTGATTGGAATCCATCGTGCTAGCTGGGGAAACGGGGAAGTATTAGTAGTTTATGTGATCATACCCAACTTACATGCAGCATTAGCTCACCCACATTTCACGTCGGTGCAGCCTTACCCTTACATGCCTCATCGCTGTTACATCTGGTTAGCTTGACCTGTTGGGGATGACCGCTAACTAATGTAATAAGTCATATAGCCCAAGCCGATCACATGATATACTGATGTTTCACACACTTAGATAGATAATTCTTGACATGTATCTTGATAGACTGATCTTGTATTTCCACATATTCTAGTTGTTGTTCTTATACACACTTACATACCAGTTCTTTGTACTTGCGTACACTTATAGTTCTATTCCTTGTCAGATGCATATTGATGATGATGTTCCAGTACTTTATTCCAGTATTTCTCATTGCCAGTATTTTATTTTGTCTTGTATTTCTTTACACTGTATTATAGTTTTTGTCAATATATGTGGAACTGCTGTTAGAGGTGTATTTTCGTTCCAATCCTGACTGGATATTTTTTCCAGAGAATCTTGAGAATTTCTGTACCACGCACTATGGACCAGGTATAGAGACAGACTATGTACCAGAGATCCTAGAGGAGACCATGCTTCTAGATGAGGCTTTGCCTACAACTATCTAGATAGTATTTATTTATGTTTGAGACTTATGGAGGTTATTTCAGTTTATGTTTAGACTTATGTTAAGTTTGATTGGAGATTTATGTTGGACAGCTAGACTGTGAGTTATCTTTATGTTTGAGACATGGTGTTTAACTAAGTCATTTCCTTTTATCTTTTATCGTGCCTTATAGTTGTTGTGATTGAGTTATATTGTGAGATTATGGAGATGTATATTATTGACAAGTGTTTAGTTATTTAGTGTTACTGTGACCTAGACAGCGTTCTACCACCGATGCTGTGGCTTAGGCTGGACGTACCCACGCTCTCGTGCCCCTGTACTGGGTGCGGGTCGTGACAATACTAGTTAGTACTAGTCAATACCTTAGCTCTAATACTAGTACCTAACCCATTTGATCAATACCTTAGCTATATACTTACTTGCATTTGCATTCTAATTAAATACCACTAACTTGGTATCAAGTAGCACTAATAACTGACCTAGGATGCTAAGATACTATGATACCCCATCTACTACCTAGTTTAACATACTAAAATAACTAAGATACTTAGTACACTTAGTTTATATAACTGTGACTATACTTACTAACTAACTTCATCACCAGTTACTTACTGATACTCTCCATCCTGATTAAGCCAATCTTTTTAACTTATGTCTACCACACACCCACTTCACTCTGGTATCTGATACCTCATGTATCAGTCTCAAAACTAGTGTCTATCCTACATAATGATACTGGAATGCAGGTATACTACTGCATTTAATTTTAGTTATTACTACAACACTTGTTTCCCCCCGAAGACTGGCCTACACTCGAGTATGATCGAATTTTCTTGCTGTAATTACTTACCTATCAGTGCACAAGACCCCTCAGGCTAATTGAAAATAAGATCATAGCTGCTACTGATACTTCTAAGTATCACACACAAACACATACAACTATGCACTACTGAGATACACTTATCTATCCACTTGTGCACCAGCCCAAAGTTATAGTTGCTCATGACTGATTTGCACATTGTGCCAAACCAGATACACACTTCTCATTGTTACCCCATATCTATTGTTCTAGTGTTGCTGTTTGCAACCAATGCTGTTGCATCAAGATACCTACTGCTCGAGCTCCAAATACCCCTTTACATTAGCTCCAACTGAGTATCACTCTCAATTGGTGCACAAAAGCCATATACTCTCAGTATAACCCGATCACCACACATCCATACTCATAAACCACCTACATACATAGGTGTAACTGTCAATTGAACATCACTTAACAGCTAAATGGCTGTTACCAGATCCCCTTCACTCCTATGCACTATTGTGCCAACCAAAACCCGACTGCATGCTAATCCATCCACTGCATGAGTCTCCTATTGACACTCCAAGTATTTGAGTATAGCCCCAAACCTGATACTACTCCCCATTTGATGGACAAGGTAACCTCCCCCAACATCAGTACACACACACACATACACACACACACACACATACACACACACACACACACACACACACTAGTCACACACACAGGTACTCCACTGGCCCTCACACACTCAGCACAGTCCACAAGCCCCACCTTCACATACCAATATATATATACACTTGTAGAAGCATGAAAAATACGCTGGGAAGAGCTACACAGCCTCTTGATACAGAGCAGCGTAAGCAGAGGTCTTCAAAGCCATCAGGCGTACAACAGAGTTTTCTCCGCTAAAATACAGCGTGAAGAATAAAGCTCAAAGGACCATCCGTATAAGTGCAGTACGTCCAGGCCGCTCCAGCGTGAAACAGAGTTCTTCATCGCCTCCATGGCGTAAAACTCAACCGCTCTCAAAGCATCGTGATAGCGTACAAGGAACGCTTCATCTTCTCCGAAATGAACCTGTCAAGTCACACAGTGAATCTGACCTCTGACTCCTGATAAAAGGTGATGCACGGCTACCCAGACGACGGTTGGAAATGATGGCAGACCTCTCGGGATGCGTCCCACAGTATGATGGCGGATCTCACCATTTAATGCAGAGGATTTGGTAAAACATCACCAAACCGTCGTTTACTGGAGTCCCCTCAGCATAAACTGCTCTTTTGCATACAAGGGAATACGCCGCCCTATTTTACACAGGCAAACATGAGCTGTTTTACGCTCCGCAGCAGACAAACCGCCTGCCACGTCAAAAGCTGCACTTCGTACGGGATTCGAGGCACGTCTCCACGTCTAATTGCACAGAGCGGTGACAGTTTCTCTCAAGACACGTCTCTGCGATGGGTGCACAGAAGGCCTGCAGACCTTCGAAATACGCCACCGCATTTAATGCATAAGGTGATGGCAAATCTCTGCAAGAGATTTGGTTATATCTTCAAAAGCCGTAATTCCGGCTAAGGCGTCCATATCAGCACGGTATGCAGCGGCTTCTACGCCCATTCAGGATCTGTGCTCAAGCGGCTTCTACGTCCATTCTGGCACGATATGCAGCGGCCTCTACGCCCATTCAGGTTCTGTGCTCAAGCGGCTTCTACGCCCATTCTGGCACGATATGCAGCGACTTCTACGTCCATTCAGGATCTGTGCTCATGCGGCTTCCACGCCCACTCAGTCTCCATGACTACTCGGCCTCCACGCCTACTCGGCTTCTATGCCTGTTCGGCTTCTGTGCCTGTTCGGCTTCCACGCCTACTCGGCTCCTATGCCTGTTCGGCTTCTATGCCTGCTCGGCTTCCACGCCTACTCGGCTTCTATGCCTGTTCGGCTTCTATGCCTACTTGGCTTCTATGCCATGGTGACGGACATTTGGCTTCTACGCCAACCTCTTCTACACAATGGATACCTACCCGCGTGGCTTTTACGCCGTGATCTTAGTAGCAACCGTACGTATTGTGTCCCTTTAGTTGGACCCACGTCACCCGCTCAGTCAAAAGATCATCTATACGTAGGCATTGGTTACTTTAACCGTTGTGTAAAATAGTGCTGTACTTTCTACTCCTCGGTTGCTACACCAACGGAGTGGTCACTGTCACCAAAGACTCTATAAATAGAGGCCCCTGTCAATGGGGAACCAGGTCGAAAAATTGGTCAAGAAATCGATATCAGATCCCAGGTCAAATTTGGTCAAGAAACCGATATCAGATCCCAGGTCGGAAAATTCGGTCAGGAGTACCAATATCAGATCCATGGTCGACAATTAGAGAAGATCGAACAAGGAGGAGGGAGAAAGAGAGAGAGAGAGAGAGAGAGCCCAGAGCTCAGGCAAAGAGCGGGGATCGACGACTTCGGCATCGTGCATCCACCCTCTCCTACAACCTTCGAAGCTGCTACCTGTCTTCCACGGCACTTCTTCAACATCGCGTGGTCCAAGGGCTAAAGTGATCGACCGCAGATCAGACACCTATAGCAATTTATACCCAGATTAAATAAATTGTACTCCCACATCCTCGTATAGGATTACATTGTACAAGTTTGTTTGTAAACCAAAGGGCGCGGGTTTCGCACAAACCCCGTCATTGAAATACACTTTCATTCGTTCGTTTAATACCACAAACAAGATGGCGACTCTGCTGGGGACGTCTTTCTCTTCTGACGAGGAAGTAATTGCTCAACGCGATGTGGTATCTATAGGAACCGTGAAGAAGATGCTGGTCGTTCATTTTGACCAGTCTGCTTATGAAGACATGCTTCGAACCGGGGCTAGCTCTCACTCTCTCTCCGTCCAAGACAACAGGAAGCTGCGCAAAGTGTGGATGCCCAAGACATCCTCAACCATTCCTGTGGACTCTCCGATCTCTCCGATCTCTCCGACCAATGAGGTGGTAGCATCGCTCCCTCCGTGCCCTGCACGTAAAATTTAGTCTCCCGCTACGCGCGGTACAGACAAAACTTCGGGCAAGGCCTCTGCGCTAACCCAGAAGTATCCACTACGCTTTACGCATAGGAACCAGTCTCCCGCTACGCGCGGTACAGACAAAACTTCGGGCAAGGCCTCTGCGCTAACCCAGAAGTATCCACTGCGCTCTACGCGTAGGAATCAGTCTCCCGCTACGCGTGATACAGACAAAACTTCCGATGGTGCCTCAATGCCAAATCGGAAGAACATATCATGCTCCACGCGCGAAACAATATCTGACTTCTACGGTAAAACGGATGAGCGCGGTGATCTCCGCGAGGGGAAGCAAGCAGGTGAATATTCAACCTCTCGGCCTTTACGCCAGCAAGAGAACAATCTGCCTACTCTCCGGATTACGCGAGAAGCCGATGGCCGACTGAGGACCTCTTCAGCTTTACGCCAGTCTGAGCGAATCTCCAAATTACGCCAGGCGAAGTCCCGCGGCATAAAGCAAGCTCCGGTTGCTACTCCTGACCTACGCGAATGCCTAGTCCAGAAGCGTAAGGAGAGGGGATCTTCCAACATGTCTATTATGCCCCCTAGAGAGCAATGTTGTAATAGTCATAAGATTGTGATTGACTGCTGCTGTTCTAAAGCAAAATGGTCGGTCTTCGACCGATTGAGCTACTCTCAGTCTTTTCCAGAAGAAGAGCACGCATATGCGTCCGTGAACATGGCTTCACGCATACCCAGAAGAAGGTCGAGCTTAAGACGTCATCCCTCTGGGCCTCCGAGCCGAAGAAGATTCGAAGACCTCCTCTGGAGCACTGAAGCTGGGGTGTTCCAAAACACCCGGGCAAGGTCACAGCAACCAGCTCCGTACTCGTCTGATTTCGACGCTGGGGGTCGCCAATCTTCCAGAACAGATGCTGAGAGTGTAGAGTCGACTTCTGCGGTGACCTATACTAATCCTTCGATGACGCCCAGGGAAGTGGGAGCTTACGCCATTGAAGACGAACGCAAGGAGGCTTCAGGAAACGCGAAACAACGCATCACTGTGCTAGAGACATCTCTGAAGCAAATACAATCCGTAATGGAGAAAATGCACCAGATGATGCTAACTCAGCACGCGACTGCCATGGCTCAAGCGTCGGTCCCGCCAACTCAGATACGTGTGGGGGTGGACTTACCACCATCCGACCCAAGCCAAGAACCTGCTCTAGATCAAGAGTCAGCAGTCCCTCCGCTTCCAACTGAGAATTCGATGCAGGCAGTACGGGAATTGAAAGCCCAGTTTGACGCCTTGAAACACAAAGATCAGCTCAAGAAACTGGGAATCAACCAGCCTTACCCGGCTATCTGGGAAGAAGTCCCTTTTCCTCCGAAGTACAAACCTCAGACTATGGCTCTGTTCGAAGGAAAAATATCACCAAGTCAATACATAAACTATTTCAGTATGATGACGGTGTTGCTACAAGGGAACGACGCCCTCCTCACTCGGGTGTTCAAGGGCTGCCTCTCAGGAGTAGCCTATCAGTGGTACCGTAGCTTGGCGGACAACTGCATTACTTCTTTCGAGGACTTCAAAGAGCTATTCTTCACACGATTCTACGAGGGTGGAATGGACATGTCTATGTCCTCCCTCATTGAAGTCAACCAAAGGGAAAAGGAAGACGTTCGCACCTTCGTCGAATGTTTTCGTCAGGCCACCTTACAAATGCCTCCAGGAGTTCCAGACTCGGCGTTAGTGGACATTTGCAGGAAGAACCTCCTTCCTATAGTCTCGGTGTTCACAGGACTATATCAGTTCCATGAGTGGCCCTCGTTCATCGTCTCGGCAGTGGCCGCCGAAGACAACAGTCGCAAGGCGCACGACAATGGCATCATGATCTCCGCCTCCGATAGAGGCAAAAGGCCATCTCCCAGCGGCGACCATCCTCGCAGCTCCAAGGGAAAAGAAGCTCTGACGGTCAATACGTCCAGACAAAAGACGGCGGCGACCACGCAGACAAAGCCCGGACTTCCAGGCCCGTCGAGGTCTACTCTTTCGACGACGATGATATCCCTAGTATATTTGAGTGTCTCGTCAAAAGTGGCAAGATCACCCTGCCGGAGCTAAGGCGGCCCCAAGAGGTCGGCAGTACCGACGACCCCAAATACTGCATCTTCCACAGATACGTACACCATCCAACAAAGGTGTGTTACGTACTGAAGAGGAAGATCCAGGGGTTGATCGATGCTAAGGCCATCACCCTGTACAACACCGAGAAAACGGTCACAGCCAACATGATCTCTCTGCGGTTCGGCGATCTGCCTCCCCAAGAAGTCATGGACGGTATCACGCCCATTTCCTGGGCCACAATGGACATCGTCAATCTCCCTCCAGCTAGGGATTAAAATCATAACCTGGTACCCCTGACCACCCGTCAGGGCGAGATTATGTGGGTTCATCCAGATTTGGTGTCAGAGCTCGAGGAAGAGACTAAAGCTACGTCCAGGAGGAGCTCAAAGTGCAAACCATGCCATATGGTCATAAATTCTTCGCCATCAGACGAAGACGAGGTACTTGCTGCAACCCGGTCAGGGAGAGCCTACCTCAACGACTACGGAGCAAGTCAGGAGGATATACCGGCAGACGTTTCAACTGCCAAACCTGCAGGGCCAAGCCCCGTCATACCGGAAGCCAACCCTTCAAAACCGACGTCGGCGGACAAAGGAAAACAAAGAGAAGTGCGCTTCGATAAACCTGTGAAAAACATTCCGAACAAAGGTTTTGAGAAGCCGTATAACTTCTACATCCTAGCCCAACTGGCTAATACACCGGCCAGGCTCTCCATCTTCGAGCTACTCAGGCTCTCCCAAGACACTCGTCTAGCCTTGATTGAAGCACTGATGCAGGTGGAGGCATGCTTGACCCAGCTCAAATCTCCCGACAAAGAACCAGTGGCATGCCCTCAATGCCACAGTGTGATGGAGGTGGTCCCAAATATCACCTTCACCTAAGACGACATGCTGTTAAAACATAACAGGCATGACAGGCCCCTCTATTACACCGGGTACATCGGTTCCATGGAGGTTGATCGGATTCACATAGATCCGGGATCATCAATCAGCATCATCCCGCACAGTCTGCTCAGACCTTTGAGGATTCCTACCAGCGAACTGGCTTACACCTCCACTACAATCATGGGATTCAACGCCGAAAGAAGTAAGCCGTTGGGAAAGATTCGCCTGAGGATCCAGATTGGCAACCTCAGATCGGTGGCCACATGTTACGTGATCGATTCAGAGGTATCCTACAACATCTTGCTGGGAAGACCGTGGATCCACGATCACAACATCGTTCCTTCAACTCTACATGAATGTCTTAAATATGTAGACCCCCAAGGAATGGTAGAAACGGAGGTGGCCGACCTAAATCCATTTAAAGGAGTAGAGTCCTACTATTCCGACGCCGTATTGTACTCGCAGGACCACACGGAAGAAGTGGCGGGCAAGACAGAGAAGGAATCCCACCGGGAGCCAGGAGAACCCTCTGTCGCACTACCGCTGTCGATCAGAGTGAAAGGATGAACCACTCGTCCAAAAGCCATAGAGCCCTATGGCTATTCACCTGAACAGATCCAGCTCGGGGAAAAGAAGCAATTCTCCAGTGGTTACTCTGAACCAAAAGCCTCCACCTTTGGTCATCAACCTTCGGCGCGACGAGCAGCCGACCGATGTAAACACGACCAGGAACGGAGTTCCAGATGGCAATAAATATCCTCTTTTCCAGTACATTAATACTCAGATTCCAAATCAGGAACCCACTCCCCGTGACGAGGTAGAACCCATAGCACGAAAGTTTTTGGAAGCTATGGACTCCTACCATCCGCATATCTGGGAAGCAGCATCATCATCCAACGTCATCACAACGTATGGACCGCATGCAGATTCTATCTTCATAATCCTGCCTACCTGCAGCGGTCAGCGTCCAATAGTATTCGGTCACATGCGCAATCAACCAGCCATCCAGGAAGATCCTTTCGATGATGATACTAGGAAGATGCAGGTTCACCGATACAGCCCTCAAGCACTGAAGATCATACAAAACATGGGCTACGACTTGAAGCGAAAGCCGGGCCTTAACTACGGAAGAGGCAGAAGAACGCCGCCACGCGGCGACCCCCGCTACCAACAAACTCGTTTCGGCTTAGGGTATGCCACCTCCCTTACGGCTTCCACGTCAGATAAGGACATTTTTTCCTCCTCCTGGGACGGCTCGTCATCCCCCGACTCACCTAGTGCTCCCGAACAAGCACTATCAGCAAATATGGTGATGACAGATCCCTCAGAAGCAGAGGAACGAGATTCTGAGCCATTTAAGAATGACTCTTGGGCTCAACAAATGGATACACAGTGTGAATTCTGCTTCGAACAGAGGGAACCTCCAACCAAAGACGAAGTTATCCAAACCGATGTTGGGAGTGAGCTTTCGCCAAAGCCGATATTTATCAGTGACAATCTCCCACCAGCCGAAAGGGAAGAAATCATACAGCTGATAAAGGAATACGTCGATGTCTTTGCATGGGATTATGGAGACATGTCGGGCCTAGACCCGAAGGTGGTTACTCACAAACTCAACATATTGACTAACTCAAAGCCTGTAAAGCAGCACCAACGCCGGTTCTGACCACAGCCACCTCTAACGAGGATTCTCCGGCATCGACGACCGGAACTGTAGGAGGCCCCTCTCTAGAAGGCGAGGAACCTCCAGCCAAGGAATCATCCCCGATGTAGGGAGAGGCAGGCTCACTCCCAGGAGCCGCAATGCCAGGAATGCGGAGAGGACGAGCAACCGTCTCCTTCCTCCTCTTGCGAAGAGAAACTTCCTTCAGAGCAGAAGCCCGTCGCTTCCCAGAAGGGACTACCAAAGCCCCCGTAGGCAGAGGTACTTCGCACCTCGGCACCGATACCAGAGGCTTGTCCGGAATACCAGACTCCTCACCTTCGTCCGAAGAAACCGAAGGGACGTCAACTCTTCCCCCAGGCTTGGGAGAAGGCACCCGGAAGCTTCCACGCACGTCAAAATCACGATGGAAGGTGTTAATCGCCACGTAAAACTGGGCGTAAGAATGGAGAATACGAAGCTCCGTGGAGGTTGTAACGATCGGCACAATGAAGGTTGCCCTCGTACAACCCATGAGGAAATATCTCCACACTCTAGCTCTATCAATGAGTCTGTCCCTGGACCTAAAGCTAGTAACGGCATTGCCCACATGCAGCTGATCGTACCCAAACTGCCTGGCAAACCGACTAGGCAAGTAGGGCTCGAAGAAGCAGTGATCTTCGCTCATGTACAGCAGATGGGAGGGTCTAATACAGACCAACCAGTTAAAAGCTTTCGGGGAAAGGTCGGTCTTCTCTCCACCTGAATCCTTAAGCCGCACCCCTGATTGATTGCGATGCACGGGAGAAGCAGTACAGAGGAGCTTCCAACCGTGGCTAAGGTTCAACACCAGCCGGCAGTCTAAAATTGTGCTCATATTCCAGGAGGAATCCTTGTAATTCAGCAAGAATATACCCCCCGAGCTGCTACCGGACCCAGAAGACATCACCCGGGGATTGTGGAGAATCAACCATCCCATCAAGTATAGGTATGGTAATTCTATCCTGGGAAAACTCTCACGTCGAGCTTCGTCGACGAGCAACCCGTCAGTTATGGCTCTCAAGCCAGCCTGTATACGGCACACCATGGCAGGAAGCAAGCTCAGTCTTGCCCCAAACACCAGGCGCACTGCCGGCCACAGGATATTTCGGTGAATGCGGTCCACGGACGCGGTACCTGGCACCACTACTCGGCGCAACCATATGGAGAGGAAACCAGCCAGCTGGGCTTCCTTAGACAAAGGCCTGCGACAACGCCTCAAGTAACTACAGGCCTTGGTGCCTTCCGGGTACTTTCCTACCCCCTCGACAAGAATCTGATCCGGAGCTTCAGCCTCCTCCATAAGAGTCTCCACAACCTGGGCACTAAGCACGCCCAAACAGTTCACGGGCTCATTCTTGCCACCCGAGGCTTTCTCCGACCTGGCGGCCCTGGCTCGGTGGAAGAAGAGGTAGGACATCCACTTGGTGGTGTGAGCCAAATCAGAAGGCTCGTTATAAAAGGCGGTGCACACGAAGTATTGACACATCAGCTCCTGATATACTTTTGCCACCCGAGGGTCCAAATCTCCCAACTCCCGGTTGGTGGGAACATACTCTTCATATGGAGTATCCCCCATCGGCAGTCTCGAGACAACTGCCATCTCGTGGAGCGCCAACCCCAACTCCCCCAGTGGAGTGGCAAAGGTCCCGGTGAGCGGAATGTACCGCTCCATCAGCGCCAGGAACAAATTAGGGTTCGGAGGCAACCCGACGGTCGTCGCACTCACAGCGGCATATAGTCCAATGCCCTCCAACTCTCTCTAGAAGTGCTTCAAGGCCCAGTCAACTAGGCATCTCCATCGGGAGTTCGTTGGGGCGATCCACCCATTGCACCGAGGATTCTTCTTGGGATATACCCCACCTCGACCCACGAAGTTGTTGCAGAAGGTCGGCAATTAGACCGGCTGGATCACCAAGCTATCTTCACTTGGAACACTGCCCGGGCACAGTCCTCTGAACAACGTCACAACGCCGGAGGGGCGACTGACGAATGACCCCTGGTCAGCTCCTTTCAGATGAAAAATCTTCCCCGGCTTATCGTGAAGATCAGGAGTCAGCGTCCACGACATCTTCCTAGGATGCGTCGCGTGGAAGAAGGCCGAGATGGGATAATCCCTCGGTATCGTTGGCAGGTACAAAACCAAATTCCCGGCTGAGAAGACCCAGGGCTCCCTCTTAGGCTTCGTCTGGGACTGTTTGTCGATCATGTCCCCAAAAAGGAAAGCCGGCTTTACGTACAGCTCCCCATCTACATAAGTCAGAGGCTCCCCGTTGATCATGCTTAGCAGCATTCGCTCGCCCTGAGCCGATATTAAGACCCTCCTTCCTTCAGGGTACTGGGGTCCGGAGATAGGGAATGACACGTGGGACAGATCCTCCAGGTAGTTCGAGTGCAGCATCCCAGCAGCGGAGCCCATCACCTCGGCTAGTGGAGACTCACCCAAGTCAACTACAAAAGTGCAAGAAAAATACGTCATCATAAGTCTTGCACGAACATACGGACCGAAAGAAACAACAGTCTGTGCTCTACGCAGGATTGTGCAAATCTGGCAATTTTATGCCGGAGGTCCCCCCACAAGCGTAAAATTCAAATTTTACGATATACCCCAATTTTCGGTAGCCAGAGCTTCTACGCTCAGAAATATGAAAATATGGAGTCTTTACGCTGACACATTAGAAATATGGGCGTAAAAGATGAAAACGCCTCCGTGCATCATCTTCCTCAAGAAGAGGCTATCAGCACAGAAGACGACCTAGCGCGGTCACGTTCAACGTGTGCGAAGGATTTTTCGTCGTTTTTGTCACCCCGAAGGCTTTACCTCTAAGACCGGGTGCACTGCTCGTCGGCAGGATACTTCGCTCAGAAGGAAGTTCGCCTTGACCGACCAAAGACTCCCTCGCTGGGGCGGAAGAACGAGAAGAGAAACCTACACCCTTTCCCTTGGCGGAGGAGGTCTGTTTCGACGCCATTTTTCTGAAGACTCGAGATGCTCGGAGAGAGAACGAAGAAAAACTCGAACAGTCGAAAGCTCTCTTTCACAGAAGACGGATAAAAAGTTTCTCTCTCAGAGAACTTGGGATATATATAGAGTTCGGGCCGACTCCTTGAATCCTCAGACGGACTCCTCGAGACCCTAACCAAATCTCGCAAAATTGAATAAAGGGTTATGATTGGATGCCACGTCAGCCCACTAACCTTGAAAGACGGACAGTCAGCAAATTTGAAAAGTTTTTTTTGTGCAAAGACGGTTCAGCAGGTCCTACGCTGAAGGAGCTTTCTACGCTCGACAGCAACAGATCTACGGTTTTACGCTCGCAAGCTATAAGTCTATGGTTTTACGTCCGGATGACTTTGTGCTCAGTAGCTTTTAAGCTCGAGAGGCCACAAATCTATGACTTTACGCTCAGCAGATACCAAATCGATGATCTCACGCTCGATGGCGCTCAGTTTACGCTCAGAAGCAACAGATCCGCAAGACTTCACGCTCGGAGAAATTTTCTTTTCAGGAGCTACAGATATACATTTCTACGCTAAAGGAGCTTTCTACGCTCGACGGCTACGAATCTACAACTTTACGTTCGACAGCTACAAGTCAGGTTTTTGGCCCGGATGCCTTTGTGCTCAATAGCTTTTATGCTCGAGAGGCCACAAACCCATAACTTCACGCACAGGAACTACAAGTCTACGATTTCACGCTCGATGGTGTTCTACGCTCACAGGCTACAGATATACAGTTCTACGCTAAAGGAGCTTCCTACGCTCGACGGCTACGAATCTACAACTTTACGTTCGACAGCTACAAGTCAGGTTTTTGGCCCGGATGCCTTTGTGCTCTGTAGCTTTTATGCTCGAGAGGCCACAAAACCCATGACTTCACGCACAGGAACTACAAGTCTACGATTTCACGCTCGACGGTGTTTTACGCCCGGAGGCTACAGACTGATGATTTCTCGCTCCACGACTTTCCGTATATTCGAACGGTCCCCAAGACGGTCAATTACAGGAGTTCACACAGAAGATACTCCTCCTTGGCCTCAACATATCCCAAGTACCCGAAACATACAAGAGTTCAAACATTGAGAAATTACTCTTCTCGGGTCAAATGGAGGTTCATGCAAACTCCAGTCTGAATATCTCGTCTATCAAAAGATGGCAACTCAGTTTTTGACAGCCATTCCTCGACCCTGTTCCAAGGGATTTTTGAGAAGTCACTCTTGAAGGCAAAGACTTAACAAAAATTCTGTTTATCAGAAGTTCAGAGCTCTACGCGGTTCCTCAGTCCCAGCAACAGGACAGTTCTAAGATGTTCAAAATGCTCTACAGCGTTCTATGGACTACTCGCTATGCGTAAAGGACAGGACCTAGCACTCTTTCTACAGAGTCGGCGTACAGATTCAGACGTGTTAAAGCTGCACATATTCAGACTTCACAACAACATATGCAAGATGATCATATGAAGAAGAAAGACGATTTTTATTAAAGATCAAAATCATGATTACATATGAGGGAAATCCAATCTACAAGGGTTTTCTTTTCATTTTCATGATTACATCTGAGGGAAACTCCGTCTACAAAGAAGATACCCCCTCGTCGTCTGAAGATCGCCCAGAAGCTGTTCTGACAGGTTCTCGCTGGGCTTCAATTCTTCATCCATCTCCTCCGGCAGTCGGTCAGCTCCAGCAAACTGACCGACATGGCAATGATCATCGGCGGGCACGACAGAGTTGGGGCTCGCATAGATCTTGCAGATCCCATGCTCCGTGCACCGATCCATCCGGGACAGAACGAGTCTGTCTGACTCTCGTCACCGGAGGGCATCGAAAGAAGGCGCGGCATGCCAGCCGCCGTGGTCAAATACGACCCTTCCTCTCTCCTGGGGCAACGCCATACAAAGTTGCTGATTATCCCGAGCAAGGAAGGCTAAGATATCCTTCCATGATCCATCGTTGCAGTGGACACTTGCTGGAAGATGCCGTCTTTTTCGGCTCCTTATACGCTGGAAGAACATGATCTCCTTCTTCCTCAAATTGACCCGGCGAACTCCGGTGATCATCTCTGCATGGTGATAAAGATGTGGGGAGAATAGGCTAACTCCCCCAGCCTTTTATAGGCAAAAGAGATCACAGCGGTCCCCCATAAATCCGCCATAAAGTCTGTACCGACCGTTTCAACGCTCCACTCAGAAACGTTTCGAGTTACGAGGAGCCATTCATGCTTCGTTCAAAGCGTTTCAAATTCCAAGGAATTTAAAAGCTCTGAAGGGGGTCTTGTAGAAGCATGAAAAATATGCTGGGAAGAGCTACACAGCCTCTTGATACAGAGCAGCGTAAGCAGAGGCCTTCAGAGCCATCAGGCGTACAACAGAGTTTTCTCCGCTAAAATACAGCATGAAGAATAAAGCTCAAAGGACCATCCGCATAAGTGCAGTACGTCCCGGCCGCTCCAGCGTAAAACAGAGTTCTTCATCGCCTCCATGGCGTAAACTCAACCGCTCTTAAAGCAGCGTGATAGCGTATGAGGAACACTTCATCTTCCCCGAAATAAACCTGTCAAGTCACGCAGTGAATCTGACCTCTGACTCCTGACAAAAGGTGATGCACGGCTACCCAGACGACGGCTGAAAACGATGGCAGACCTTTCGGGATGCGTCCCACAGTATAATGGTGGATCTCACCATTTAATGCAGAGGATTTGGTAAAACATCACCAAACTGTCGTTTACTGGAGTCCCCTCAGCATAAACCGCTCTTTTGCGTACAAGGGAATACGCCGTCCTATTTTACACAGGCAAATATGAGCTGTTTTACGCTCCGCAGCAGACAAACCGCCTGCCACGTCAAAAGCTGCACTTCGTACGGGATTCGAGGCACGTCTCCACGTCTAATTGCACAGAGCGGTGACAGTTTCTCTCAAGACACGTCTCTGTGACGGGTGCACATAAGGCCTGCAGACCTTCGAAACACGCCTCCGTATTTAATGCATAAGGTGATGGCAAATCTCTGCAAGAGATTTGGTTATATCTTCAAAAGCCGTAATTCCGGCTAAGGCGTCCACATCAGCACGGTATGCAGCGGCTTCTACGCCCATTCAGGATCTGTGCTCAAGCGGCTTCTACGCCCATTCTGGCACGATATGCAGCGGCCTCTACGCCCATTCAGGATCTGTGCTCAAGCGGCTTCTACGCCCATTCTGGCACGATATACAGCGGCTTCTACGCCCATTCAGGATCTGTGCTCATGCGGCTTCCATGCCCACTCAGTCTCTACGACTACTCGGCCTCCACGCCTACTCGGCTTCTATGCCTGTTCGGCTTCTGTGCCTGTTCGGCTTCCACGCCTACTCGGCTCCTATGCCTGTTCGGCTTCTATGCCTGCTCGGCTTCCACGCCTACTCGGCTTCTATGCCTGTTCGGCTTCTATGCCTACTTGGCTTCTATGCCATGGTGACGGACATTTGGCTTCTACGCCAACCTCTTCTACACAATGGATACCTACCCGCGTGGCTTTTACGCCGTGATCTTAGTAGCAACCGTACGTGTTGTGTCCCCTTAGTTGGACCCACGTCACCCGCTCAGTCAAAAGATCATCTATACGTAGGTATTGGTTATTTTAACCGTTGTGTAAAAGGGTGCTGTACTTTCCACTCCTCGGTTGCTACACCAACGGAGTGGTCACTGTCACCAAAGACTCTATAAATAGAGGCCCCTGTCAATGGGGAACCAGGTCGAAAAATTGGTCAAGAAACCGATATCAGATCCCAGGTCAAAAAATTGGTCAAGAAACCGATATCAGATCCCAGGTCAGAAAATTCGGTCAGGAGTACCAATATCAGATCCAAGGTCGACAATTGGAGAAGATCGAACAAGGAGGAGGGAGAGAGAGAGAGAGAGAGAGAGCCCGGAGCTCAGGCAAAGAGCGGGGATCTACGACTTCGGCATCGTGCATCCACCCTCTCCTACAACCTTCGAAGCTGCTACCTGTCTTCCACGACACTTCTTCAACATCGCGTGGTCCAAGGGCTAAAGTGATCGACCGCAGATCAGACACCTATAGCAATTTATACCCAGATTAAATAAATTGTACTCCCACATCCTCGTATAGGATTACATTGTACAAGTTTGTTTGTAAACCAAAGGGCGCGGGTTTCGCACAAACCCCGTCATTGAAATACACTTTCATTCTTTCGTTTAATACCACAAACAACACTTACACACACTATATAGAAATAATAATGGATTATACATATATCTATATAATACACTAAAAGCATTTAAGCAAACACTTAGAGTGTACAATAGAGTATTTATGATACTCATCCAATTGAAGTACCAAAGCCCTAATTCTCTATATTACCAATACGTACATATCATAAATATTATAATACAACTAAAGGAACTTGCTACAAAAGAAATTGAAAGGTATTAACACAAATCAACCATAAATGAGCCTCGTATCACACCGTATTATAAAATACCATGATACGGCCTACTCGTATCCATTTATGGACACGTACCTAATCCCACAACCCGATCTAAGTCTAATTAGATCTAATTGGTTTCATGACACACAATTAATATGTCAATCTCGTAATTTCCTCTATATGGACATAAATTACTATGTAACTTTCATAATACAAGTCATATGGACCTAATTCTTGTTCCTATGGGTAGCCCTAAGACAATGGATGATTCCTAATGGTTAAATGAATGAATTAGAGTCTAAATTAAGGGGTAGATTCAGAATTTACTTATTACAAGATGGATTTCCAATAAAATGCTCAATGGACATAATTAGGACACGATATTCTTGTCAATTCCACTTCCTTCAGGTGCTCCTTGCAATCAAAGATCCAATGCTTCTTTGATAATAAAATTGAGAGGGAATGGTTGTGAATTAGGTTGAATTTGTGGAGGAATGAGTCAATTTGGGGAAGAATATAATGGGAGATCTATTTGGAATGAACTAATAAAGAGGAGAGAGAGAATGAAGAGCCTTAAATGGACGGCCCCCTTTTCCTTCCCCTTCAAGCAACAACAAATATCTAAAGTACCCCCATAAGTTAGTTATGAGGGATAATTAGGAAGGACTATATTGGAAAGGCTCTAAACTAATTCAATTAAACTAATCTCCTTAATTAACTAAGAAAAGGGTCTAATGGGTTTGGTCTCATGTTGGGCTTAATATAATATTGTCATGACTAACTAATGGGTCTACTAATGACAAGTCCGATAAACATAGGCTTGCCCACTAACAAATAATTAAATAGCACAAGCACAATTTAATTAAATAGTATAATATAAATAGATATTAATTACTAAATAATAATTATGCTAAATGATCAAAATATTCTCATTTAGAAATGTGGTTGTGACAAGTCTACCCTCCTTAGAAAAATTTAAGGAAGAACTTAGCACTACGACAAAGAATTACAGCAAGTAAGAAAGAATGATACCTTACGACTCAAAGAGATAAGGGTATCGCTCGCGCATCTCAACTTCCCTCTCCCAGGTAGACTCTCCCAGAGAGTGATGCCTCCACGCGACGTGCACTAAGGGAATCGTCTGGTTCCGCATCACTTTCATTCTGCGATCCAGAATCTACACTGGCTGCCCTGGGTAGCTGAGAGTCAGACCCACCTTGATCTCCGAGTGATCCAATATATGACTAGGATCTGCCACGTACCATCTCAGCTGTGACATATGGAACACATCATATACTCCCTCTAATCCAGGTGGCAAGTCTAGTTTGTAGGCCACTACACCGACCCTCGTAAGAACACTGACGGGTCCGATGTACCATGGACTAAGCTTTTTGCCTCCACCAAAGCGAATCGTGTCTCGTGTCGAAGAAATTCGAAAGAACACCATATCGCCAACCTAGAATAAAACACAGTCTTAACACTCAATCTAAAATAAAATAATCACAAGAAAGCAAACAAAATCTATTACTCAAACTCCAAAGGTCTTCGGTGGCTATCGGTCCAATGCCGCTGTCTGTCCTGTGCCACCCGAAGTCTATCTCTAATGAGCTTCACCTTCTCGGCTGCATCCACAATCATCTCTGGTCCCAATAAGATCTTCTCACCAATATTATCCCAAGATAGAGTAGTACGATATATCCGTCCATATAAAGCCTCGAATGATGATATCTCAATACTAGACTGGTAACTGTTGTTGTAAACAAACTCTACCAGGTGAAAATGATCCTCCCAAGAGCCTTTGAAATCCAAAATGCAAGTAAAAATGATCCTTCTCGAGAGTCCGAATAGTCCTCTCCTACTGCCCATCTGTTTGGGGGTGATATAAGGTACTAAACTTGAGCTGGGTGCCCAAGCTAGCTTACAAACTCCTCCAAAAGTGGAATATGAAATGACTATCCCGATCTGAGACTATGCTCACAGGAATTACGTATAATATGATAATCTATCGCACATGCGTCTGAGCTAATTTCTCCATAGACGTACCTACTTTAAATGGCAAGAAGTGGACTGATTTGGTCAACCTGTCTATGATGACCCAAATCGTATCTTTTTCTCCTAGAGAACGTGAAAGTTCTGAAACAAAATCCATATTAACATGCTCATATTTCCACTCTGAAATTGGTAAAGGCTGAAGTAAACCACATGGCCTCTGCCGCTCTGCCTTTACTTGATAGCACACTAAACATCTGGATACAAAGTACGCTACCCCCCTCTTCATGCCATACCTCCATACATGCTCTCTCAAATATCTGTACATCTTTTTGGCACATAGATGTATAGAGTACTACGATCGATGCGCCTTCTGAAGAATCTCCTCGCATAATGTTTCACTTGGCACATACAACCTGGTACCGTGCCGTAGTGATCCATCCTCAGCAATAATGAAGTCCTCGGATAATCCCATCCGAACCTGTGCTCTAATGCTCCTTAGAGACTCATCATCATACTACATAGCTTGAATCATGTCCATCATCTCTGACTGTATCTGTAGTCCCCACATCTATATCTCAATACCTGGTACCAGCACCTCAATACCCAAGCTATCAAGATCGACCAATAAATATCTGTCTGTAGTCAAGCATATAGCCACTGAATACCTGGTAAGGGCATCAATTGGCCTTCCCTGGATGGTATTGTAAAGATATGTTGAAGTCCTTCATTAACTCCAACTACCATCGCTGTCTCATGTTTAGCTCTTTCTGGGTAAACACGTACTTTAAGCTCTTGTGGTCTATGAAAATCTCCACACGCTCTCCATACAGATAATATTTTCACATCTTTAGAGCAAAAATGACCGTTGCAAACTCCAAATCGTGGGTAAGATAATTCTTCTCATGATAACGTAATTGCCTGGAAGCATAGGCAATCACCTTTCCATTCTACTGCAAGACACAACCCAAACCCTTCCCTGAAGTATTACTATAGATAGTGAATCCACATACTCCTGATGGCAACATAAAAAATAGAGCTGTCATCAACCTCTTCTTCAGCTCCTCAAAAGCGGCCTAACTCTCCTCAGTCCAAACAAACTTCACATCCTTCCTAGCCATCCTAGTCATAGGCTCCACAATCTTAGAGAAGTCCTGTACAAACCTCCGATAATAACCTGTTAGCCCCAGAAAACTCCTAATATCTTCCACTGAACTCGAATTAGCCCACGACTCCACTGCTAAAATCTTTTTTGGGTCCACTGATATTCCATCACCTATGATCACATGCCCAAAAAATTTAATCTTGTCAAGGAAGAACTCATACTTCAAAAGCTTGCCATAGAGCTTCTCCTTCTTGAGAGTCTCCATAACTATCCTCAGATGCTCCTCATGCTCCTCCAGGGTCTTCGAATATATCAAAATATCATCAATAAATACCACCATGAGCTTATCCAGATACTAATGGAACACCTTGTTCATCAGATTTATGAATACCGCTGAGGCATTGGTCAACCCAAACGATATCACCATGAACTCAAACTGGCCATACCGAGTCTGAAAAGCTGCCTTTGGAATATCTTCCTTCTTCATGTTTACCTGATAGTAATCTGACCTCAAGTCTATTTTTGAAAATACCTTCACTCTGCTCAATTAATTAAAGAGATCATCAATCCTCAGCAGCGGGTATTTGTTCTTGATAGTGAGGTTGTTCAGAGCCCTGTAGTCGATACACATGCGTATCGATCCATCATTCTTTGGTACAAATAATATCGGAGCACCTCATGGTGATGAACAAGATCGAATGAAGCCTTTGTCCTGCAACTCATCCACCTACTTTTTTAACTCTATTAGTTCGCTATTTTTTAACTCTATAGACGAGATGAGATATCAGATCTATATATGGCACCAAATCTATAGAGAACTCAATATTTCGGTCTTGCGACAAACCTGATAACTCCTTTGGAAAAATATCTATGAACTCTGCTATCAATGGATGTGCCAAATCCTTTTCTTCCATCATGGATCCACATATGGCATCCCCGCTCTTCTTTGCTGCTTCTCTGGCAATCTCAAACTATGGCTCTCCTGGCGGTCGAAATAAAATACTGCCTCCACGACAATCAATACTAGCATGGTGCCTACTCAACCAATCCATCCCGAGTATAATATCGTAACTCAAAAGTGGCATTATGAGTAAGCATGTGCTCAACTCCCGACCTTCCAGTATAACTCTCCGATCCTTGCAAACATCACTAACTAGGATAATGCCTCCCCCAGTCATGATCTTGCAAGTCCTAGCCAAAGGTTCAAACTCTAATCGATGCTTAAGAGTAAAAGATACAGATACAAAAGAATAAAAATCACCAAAATCAAACAAAACATAAGCTGGAATGGAATCAAGAAGAACTGAAACTAATATCAAATCTCCGACTGGCTCCTCCTCCTCAACTGCCATGGAGAAAGCTCACCCTCGAAGTGCACCTCTCTGCTACTGGTGCTGGACAAAATGCTGCTGTTGGGTCTGTAAAGGAGGTCCCCTCTGCTGTCCCGCAGGTGGTCTCGCTGGTGCTATTTGTATTGGTGCTACTCCCTGGCCTGCTCGAACCGGAGCCACTAGGCAATCCTTCAACAGGTGGCCTAACTCTCCGTAATAGAGGCACACTCCAAGTATCTTCCTGCAGACCTCCCATGTATGTCTAATCTTCCCACAATGAGTACACTACGGGGCCTATTGTGCTGGTCTCGGGGCCTTGTATGTCTGTTGTGTCGGTGCTCGGAATGGTGCATGAAACTACTGTATCTGCTGTTGGAAGGTCCTCTGATGTTGGAAGAGGGGTCATTTGGCTGGATCCGCACTACTATCATCTCCTCCTGACGTGTTTTGTATCCTCTTGAATTTGAGCTCCAAATCATTCTATGCCCTCTGTGTGTCCATCAGGATATGCTTAAATGTCAAAGTGCGGTGTCCTTTAGTAAGAGATTTGATCTCCCGGATCAAACCATTCTAAAACTTTTAGGCATTTCCTAGAGGTTTCTGTCCCTCAACAAATCTTCCTATCCTGTAGAACTCCGCTGTATACACGTCCACCATCATATTCCTCTTGACGAGATCTAGGAACTGGCTCTCTAAAGTACTCAAAGCCACATCTGGAAAAAATTTCTCCTTGAAAAGCTCTTTGAAAGCTTCCCAAGTCAGTTTTGGCGCTGTGATCCTCGGGTTTGTGCGAAATCATGTCAGCGCAATATCTAACAACTGGCTTCCCGCTTCCTCTACCTGTAAGTCCTCCGGAATCTGTGCTAGCCTCAGAGATCTCTCAATGTCCTCGATCCAATCATCCGCATACAATATCCCCTCGACACCCTTGAAGTCCTTGGGCCCCATCCTCTTGAAGTCAATAATGGTACCCGACCTCGGCTGGTACTGTACGGGATAAAGCGGTACAGTCTGTGGCTGAACAAGTACTACCCTCTCTACAGTAGCTAATGCTAGCTAGTGAGCACTCTCAATGCCCTGATGTAGAGTATCCGTCTGTCTCTACTGCACCGCCATCATCTCCTAGAACATAGCGAACATTTATGTCCCATCTGTTGGCATAGGTGATGGTGGTGGTGGTTAGATCCTCCGTGACTGATGGAACAGTCCTCGGAACTAGTGGTGGAGCACCCCAAAAAGCTTGTGCTGAAATGCCCACCTGGACTGGTGAAGCAATCCTCTGAGCAGAAGAAGACGAAACAGTCGATGTTGGCTCTCTTTGAGGTGACAAAGTAACAGACCTCACCGAAAATACTCTAGAGCGCTGCGATCGAGTCTTTGGAGGCATCCTGAAGAAAGATTCAACAAAAAAATCAATATTGCGCAAGATACGATAGCATCAAGGAAGGACAGTAATATTCTAAAGAAGCAATTATTCTGAATAACAAAGATAGCAATATCAATAGATAAAAATATTTTCTAGTAGTGATTGAGTATCCTCTCATCCTATATAAGGATTGTAGTAATACTCTAAGTCTGAGTACTACTACTAGACATTGCACTATTTGTGAAGCTTGGACCTGCATGGGCTACCACAAAAATGTATCACGGCCTGCACCCGGTGTAAGGATACGAGTACGTGGGTACGTCCAGCCTATGTCACAGCGTCGGTGGTAGAATGATGTCTTGATCAAAAATACTATCTATATATCTCACATAATATATAAGGTACCTGTCATGCTATCTCGACTCTAAATGGAGGACAATATGATAATATGGTAATAATAAACAATACTCAATCACGATATCAAACTAGAGGATGATAAGGCACGATATGTAATAGAAGGAAATAAAAATAAGTCACAAATATATCACAAGTCCAAGTCTAATCTCAACACAAGACATCAAACAATAATACAATGCCAAGGTCTAACTGACATACACAATCTCATGAGTAAACTAACTATGCCTTATCAACTACTGGTGCTAACTGAATATAATCTACGGGTGATAACTCAACTGGCTCGCCATCCTGTGGCCCATAGTGTGTAGGACACCAGTCCTCTAATGAATCATCTAAAAAATATATCCAGTCAGGATTGGAGTGAAGTACAACCCAAATAGCAGTTCCAATAATTGACATAAACTATAAAATAATTAATAGCAATAAACATAAATAATTGGAGTAACTGAACTAGCATGTATCACAATAAAGAGCATCACGATAAATAATAGCAAGAATTGAGAACAATATGGTGAGGAACAATAATATAATGAATTGGAATAGAGGAAATAATAGATAAATGTGCCTTAAAATATTAGTAAGATAATGTGATCGGCTTAGGCCTAACACGGGCTACATATAAAAGGTGAGCTAGCGTAATCACGTGTGAGTGGCATAATCTTCTAACTATCATGGGCTATACTAAATTACGGGCTATAAGGTATGATCACATATCCACTAATACTTCCTCAACCCCCGACTAGTACACGGATCCAAATCATGACATGTTATAACACGTATATCACACTGCACGGTCTATAATATCATGCACTATGATCACAGTCTATATAATCACTAAGATATCACGATAATCACTGAGTAATCAGGAAATATGACACAATGATCACTGAGTAACCACGACAATAATATCTTATGATCAAGATCCACATATACCAATCCGTGAAACCATCGTGTCAAGGATCAAATATATCAATACTAAATAAATGAACATAAAGGCTATCAAATAAGGAAACTATCAGAGAATGTACTCGCCGGTGGCCCTGAGCAAATACTATAACTCGGTATCTGAGCTGGTGTCACACACCTATATATGAAATACCATGTCAATTAGGTGTATAAAAGTAATAATAAGCTAAAATGAGTCAAAACATAATTTTCTAGGTCACTTCTATGTCACACTAGGCCAGTTAGATCAAACTAGTCAATATAAGTTAAACTAGGTCACTAACTAGCTAACACTAGCTTATATTTGCTATATTAGATTATTACCTAAGTTTTTAAGTCAATACTAGTTAGTACTAGTCAATACCTTAGCTTTAATACTAGTACCTAACCCCTTTGACCAATACCTTAGCTATATACTTACTTACATTTGCATTCCAATTAAATACCACTAACTTGGTAACTAGTAGCACTAATACCTGACCTAGGATGCTAAGATACTATGATACCCCATCTACTACCTAGTTTAATATACTAAAATAACTAATATACTTAGTACACTTAGTATATATAACTGTGATTATACTTACTAACTAACTTCATCACCAGTTACTTACTGATACTCTCCATCTTGATTAAGCCTATTATGTTAACTCATGTATACCACACACCCACTTCACTCTGGTATTTGATACCTTATGTATCAGTCTCAAGACTAGTGTCTATCCTACATACTGATACTGGACTGCATTTAATTTCAGTTATTACTGCAACCCTTGTTTTCCCCCGAAGACTAACCTACACTCGAGTATGATCCAATTTCTTTACTATAATTACTTACCTATCTGTGCACAAGACCCCTCAGGCCAATTGAAACTGAGCTCATAGCTCATAGCTGCTACTGATACTTCTAAGCATCACACACAAATACATACAACTATGCACTACTGAGACACACCTATCTATCAACTTGTGCACAAGCCCAGAGTTATAGTTGCTCATGACTGATTTGCACACTGTGCCAAATCAGATACATACTACTCATTGTCACCCTACAACTGATGTTCTAGTGTTGTTATTTGCAACTGAGTATCACTCTCAATTGGTACACAAAAGCCACACACTCTCAGTGTAACCCGATCACCACACATCCATACTCACTAACCACCTGCATACATAGGTGCAACTGTCAATGAACATCACTTAACAACTAAATGGCTGTTACCAGATCCCCTTCACTCCCATGCACTGCTGTGCCAACCAAAAACTGACTGCATGCTAATCCATCCACTGCATCAGTCTCCTATTGACACTCCAAGTATTTGAGTATAGCCCCAAATCTGATACTACTCCCCATTTGATGGACAAGGTAACCTCCCCCAACAATAGTACACCACACACACAGATACTAGTCACACACACAGTACTCCACTGGCCCTTACACACTCAGCACAGTCCACATGCCCTAACCTCACATACCAATATATTTATACACTAACAAACACTATATAGCAAATAATAATGGATAATACATATATCTATATAATAAACTAAAAGTATTTAAGCAAACACTTAGAGTATGCAAATATAGTATTTGTGATACTCATCCAATTGAAGTGCTAAACCCCCAATTCTCCATATTACCCATACGTACATTTCATAAACATCATAATACAACTAAAGAAACTTGCTACAAAGGAAATTGAAAGGTATTAACACAAATCACCCATAAATGACCCCCGTATCATATTGTATCATAAAATACCATGATATATCCTACTCGTATCTATTTGTGGACACGTACCTAATCCCACAACCCTGATCTAAGTCTAATTAGATCTAATTGGTCTCATGACACACAATTGATGTGTCAATCTCGTAATTCCCCCTATATGGACACAAATCACCATGTAGTTTTTATAATACAAGTCACATCGACCTAATTCTTGATCCTATGGGTAGCCCTACGTCAAGAGATGATTCTTAATGGTTAAATACATGAATTAGAGTCTAAATTAAGGGATAGAATCAGAATTTACCTATTAAGAGATGGATTTCTAATAAAATTCTTAATGGACACAATTATGATACGATCTCTTTATTAATTCCTCTTTCTTCAAGTGCTCATTGCAATCCAAGCTCCAATGCTTCTTTGATGATGAAATTGAGAGGGAATGGTTATAAATTTGGTTGGAGGAAGGAGTCAATTTGGGGAAGAACACAATTGGGGATCTAATTGAAATAAACTAATGAAGAGGAGAGAATTAATGAAGATCCTTAAATGGCCGGCCCCCTCTTCCTTTCCCTTCCAGCAACAACAAATATCTAAAGTACCCCCACAACTTAGTTATGAGGGATAATTAGGAAGGGCTATATGGAAATGCTCTAACTAATACAAATTAAATTAATCTCTTTAATTAACTAAGAAAAAGGGTCTAATAGGCTTGGTCTCATGTTGGGCTCAATATAATGTTTTTATGACTAACTAATGGGTATACTAATGACAAGTCCAATAAACATAGGCCAACCCACTAACAAATAATTAAATAGCACATGCACAATTAAATAAATAGCACAAAATAAATAGATATTAATAATTATGCTAAATGATCAAAATACCCTCATCTAGAAATATGGTAGTGACATAACTATATCTCAATCCACATAAGAATAAATATCAAGAATGAACAATATGGTTCATGGTTTACAGTCCACTAGCATATATGTTCGAATAGACTCAAAAGAATAATACGAGCCTATCAAAGCTAGTCTATAGCAGGATAATAGGTCAAATGAGAAATAAATATAATAATATTAAATAACTAATAATATAAATACAAATAGATTAACTTCATCAAGAATCTAAAGACGTCCGGTGGAGACAAATCCACTACTAGTATATAAAAAGATAAGGACAAGAAAATAAAACTAAGAAAATAAAACTAAACATTTGCAGGACCATTAAATGTTGTCGTACCCTCAGGTCTAGGTCCATACGTCTACGGGTAATCCTCGTCTGCTAAATCTGAAAAGGAACCAGGTCCTCAGTGGGACGTAACAAGATACATAAAAAATATGCCAAATATATATAATATAAATCATTCAAAAAGGAAAAACAAGAAAGGAAACAAATATGACTAAGAATCAAATGAAACATGCATATAAGAACAACTACATATAAGTAAACTGCTGAAAAAGAAACGGACTAATCAAATACCAAGTTCCTCCGTGAACACATGGCAAAAAAAATCAAAATGCATAAGAAAAACTCTCGTCCTAGTGTAGACTCGCAAGTTTGCTTAAACAGCCAACCCTCATCCCTAGTGTGGACTCATATGTTTGGTCAAACAGTCAACCCTTGCCCCTAGTGTCGACTCGCAGGCTGGAAAAATAGAAAGTGGAAGTAGCTGTCCAAATATAACATATTCGTTCTGTCATGCCCCAATTTCGTAGAATTGATAGTCGTCCCCAGGACGTGATATCGTGCATGCCTAGGTTATACAATGCACAAGGCCAAGGTATTTTATATAACGAGCACATATTAAGAGTACTTAGATAATTGAACACAATATTGAAACATAGAAAAGTTCTTTTTATTGATAATGAACATCTTTTATAAACTCTTGAACGAGTCAGGTGGTTGCCGCACGAGCTTATAAAATTGGACGCAAAATGATATAGTCATCCGGTACATTATGTTATTTTTTTAAAACTTTAAAGCTATAGACACCTTCGGGCGAAGCTATCACCTTTCCATGGAGCTACATAAGGTATGTGCACGAGCTCCTGTAACTTCAAAATGTCTCTTCAAAGGCACGATCAGGACGTGCCGGTAGGTGGACTGGATTGGGAAGTCGTTCTAGCTTCTTTCAGAATATGTTTGGCACGAGAAACATGTTACAACGAGGGTCAGTACATCAAAATATACTAGTAAAGGCGAGCTAACCCAACTATACCAATCAACACATTGTTTATGTAGAGTATGCAGGTTATTATGTGGTCTTTCTATCTTGCCTTAGTTTAATTTACAAGCATGCAATAGATATAGAATTTTACTAAAATAAATATGTCACCATTCAGTGACTTTTACCTGCCCATCTGAACTACCTGCATAATACTTACCATGACCTTTCCTGCCATGAAGACATAGCTAGCATGAATAGTTTAAATATACGCGAAGATCACTAGCATGATGCCATAATGGACGAGTTATAGTCTTAGGCGAGAATAGTGTGCAACACTAGGATCTCGAGGCGTGACATGCCATCCCGCCTACTCGAGAGACCAACATGATATTTTGTCCGGATCAGATCATTGCCAGTGCCCCAGCGACCATCCGCAGGAACTAAAACCTTGTACCAAAGTTGTCCGTGACCAAATGAAGTATACTATGTTATCAATCGAGATAGTTTAAGGCAACACAAGCACGAGACAAGTAACATGGCACGATCTGTTTTGTATAGTCTTCCTGATCAGTTTATTGCATAGCAAGGTGTACGTTCTATACATAGCTTAATAATAAAAGAAGTATATATATTTTAACTAGAATTGAAACATGATGAAATAATATTCTAAATGAACTATCATGCGACAAGGTAACCGTTCACAAGTTGATTGACAAGCAAAAGTAATCCAAGTCAATTTTCTTTTATCTTGACATCTTTTAGTTATTATGATATCGTTTGATCAAAATAATTAAGAGGGTAAGATTTAGATGTGAAGACTTAGAAGAAGAGTCAACTAATCGAATTATAGCCACTCACAAGTTGATAGGAAGAGGAAAGGAAAGAGGTGCTTCAATGCTCCGCTCGCTACATAATTACCTGCATTGCCATAAATAGATGTTCAATACCTCTTTTACTCTTACCAAGCTTGGAATAAAAATACAGTTCAACGAACGAAAGTAATAAAATCCATCAAAATAATTCAAGAAAATACAAATCCGAAAACTAACTCAAAAGCACGAAAGCAACAAGGTGACAACAAAAACTAGGCAAAAAACTTGCAGCGGAGAGGTCCCTTTTGACTCTACCGCTAAGTCCATCCTTGGGGCACTGTCCACTGAATATGAAAATCGATTCCGAAGAAGCAAATCCATAACGAGAAAAAGATCTTGATTTAATCTATCCCGATCGAACGATACCGAAAGTATTTCTTAGTTGCGCTCCCCGAAAAGGGGAAACGAGGCAACACATCCTAACCAACTAATGGTTAGTTTCATCCACGAAACTTAGGAATAGAACCTAACACTATGAAACAATGAAGGAAACTTTTCTTCCATCTCAGACTCAAGCTTCCACGTCGACTCTTCGACCGAATGATTTCTCCAAAGCACGCGTATGAGAGGAACCGAACGACTTCGAAGCAGCTTCTCATTTTGATCCAAAATCTGCACATGGTATTCAACATACGTTAAGTCCGCCTTTAAGTCCAGTTGATCAAGATCCACCACATGACTCAGATCATACATACACTTCCTAAGCTGTGAAACATGGAAGATATCGTGCACTTCCGATAATGATGGTGGCAGGTAAATCTGATGTGCGACTGGGGTAACTCGCTTAAGTATTTTGAACGGGCCGACGAATCTTGGGCTTAGCTTCCCTTTTTCTCCAAATCTGGTGACTCCTCACAAGGGCGAGACCTTGAGAAATATATGATCACCTTCTAAGAACTCAAGAGGTTGACAATGTGCATCTGAGTAACTCTACTGATGACTTTGTGCTACCTTTAGCCGTTCGCGAATCAAACGGATCTTTTAGACAGTTTGCTCTACAAGCTTCGGGCCAAGAATTTACCGTTCACCAACTTTATCCCAACAGATAGAGGATCTACACTTTCTCCCATACAACGCCTTATATGACGTCATTTGAATGTTGGATTGATAGCTTTTATTGTATGCAAATTCGGCTAACGTTAGATGCATGTTCCAACTTGAATTCAAGTCCAAGGCATAGAGCCGTAGCATATCTTCGAGGATTTGGTTTACCTGATCTATTTGACCGTCTGTCTGAGGATGGTAGGCAGAGCTAAACTTCAACTTCATCCCCATTGATGACTGGAGGTTCTCCCAGAAGCATGATAAGAATCGTCCATCTCGATCGGAGATAATGGATACGGGCATACAGTGGAGTCGAATGATCTCAATGAGGTAGATCTACGCTAGAAAGTCGACACTCTAAGTAACTTTGATAGGCAAAAAGTGAGCTGACTTGGTGAGTCGATCGACGAAGATCCACACGACATCATTTCCCCGTTGCGTCTTTGGCAAACCAACAATAAAATCCATCATTATGTATTCCCATTTCCACTCCGGTATAGCAAGGTTATGCATCTCTCCGCCCGACTTCTGGTGCTCGGCCTTTACTAGATGACAAGCCATGCATTGCAACAAAAACAGTGCCATATCCCTCTTCATGCCGTACCACAAAAATATCGTACGGAGGTCTCGATACATCTTCGTGATTCCTGGATGTGAAGTGTAACTCGCATAGTAGGCTTCAGTGAGTATCTCTTTTCTGAGGTTTGCATCGCTAGGAACATACAATCTTTCCTTCACTCACATTATTCCATCCGTGCTCACCACAAAGTCTGTCACCTTTTTTGCTAAGATAAGATTATGCATCTTTTATTGGAACAAGTTATTCTTCTGAGTGAACTTAACTTTCTCCAATAGGTCCGGTTCGATTCGAGGCACAATTGAGCCACCTGCGCCATCTTTTTGTATCTGATTCAGAGTGTAATGTCCAAACTTTTGAGATCCTTTCGCAGCCTATCATTGATAGTTAAGCTCCCAAGAAACACTCGACTTAGTGCATCAGCTACAACGTTGCCCTTATCCGGTGTATATCTGATCATCAAGTCAAAGTAGTTAAGGAGTTCAAGCCAATGTCGTTGTCGTAAATTCATATCCTTTTGAGTATAGAGGTACTTGAGGCTTTTGTGATCCGTGAAAATTTCACACGATACGCCATAGAGGTAATGCCACTGTAACTTCAACGTGAACACTACCGCTGCCAGTTCCAGATCATGCGTTGGATAGTTCCTTTCGTGAGGCTTTAACTGCCTCAATGCAAAGGCTATCACCTTGTCCTTTTGCATAAGGACACATCCCAAACCCTTTCCTGAAGTATCGCTATAAATCTTAAAATCATCGGGCCCGTCCGAAAGAATAAGAATCGGTGCTGAGATGAGTCGTTGCTTTAATTCCTCAAATGAAGCTTCACAATTGTCTGACCATGCGAACGTTACTCCTTTTCGAGTGAGATAAGTCAGTGGTGAAGCGATACTTAAAAATCTTTTATGAATCTCCCGTAGTAGCCTGCTAGACCAAAGAAGCTCCAAATATCGCTAGCTAACTCAGGTCTCTTCCACTCCACGATGGCTTCAACTTTCTTTGGGTCGACTGATATGCCCTCCGCATAAATGATACGCCCGAGGAAAGATATGCTTTCTAACCAGAATTCGCACTTACTTAGCTTCATGAACAACTTATTGTCTCGAAGGGCTTAAAGCACCATCCACAGGTGTCCTGTGTGTTCATCCTTATTCTTTGAGTACACTAAGATGTCGTCTACGAATACCATCACAGACTTATCAAGGAATGGTCAGAATACATAGTTTATCAAATCCATGAATGCGACATGAGCATTCATCATTCCGAATGATATGACAAAAAACTTATAGTGGCCATAGCGGGTGGGAAATGCTGACTTCGATATGTCCTCTGGCTTGATCTTTAATTGTTAGTAGCCAGAGCGAAGGTCTATCTTCAAAAATACCGACGTCCTTTGCAGCTGATCAAAGAGGTCGTCAATCCTAGGCAGGGGATACTTGATTCGGATAGTGACCTTATTTAGCTCCCGATAGTCTAGTTAGAGTCTTAACGTCCCATCTTTATTCTTCACAAAAAGTACAGGTGCGTCCCAAGGAGACACGCTCGGACGAATATATCCATGGTCAAGCAGTTCTTGTAGTTGTCACTTTAACTCCTTCAGTTCAGCAGGGGCCATTCGGTATGGGGCTTTGGAATTCGGTTGGGTATTTGGGAAGGTATCGACGGTGAACTTAATTTCTCGGTCGGATGGCATGCTAGGTAGTTCACTCTGAAATACATCAGGGAATTCTGCCACAATAGAAGAAGACTCAACGTTTTCACAATCTCACTGTGTGTCCCAAACCGACGTTAAATATCCCTTGCATCCAGAGTGTAGCATCCGCCGAGCTGACATCCCAGAAATTACCATGCGGTCTTCGACGTTTCTATCGTTGGACCACTTGTGTAGCAGAATTCGACCTCTCTAGGTAGACAGAAGATAACCCATTTCTCTGCATATTCGATAGTTGTCGAGCAAGCGCCGAGCCAATCCATCCCCAAGATGATGTCGTAATTCCGAACATCTAGGACTAACACATCGAGTGACAGTTTTCTTCCTCCAATACATACGTGACCGTCCTGACATACTGAACAAACATATATCTTTGTGCCCGATGGGGTGCTAATACTAAGGTCTAGATATAATGGTGTCATTTTTATCTTATTTTTTACGGCAAAATTTGTGGATATGAAACTATGCGTAGCACCAGAATCAAATAGCACATAAGTAGGTATGTTATTGAAAAGCAATATACCTGACATAATGGTATCCGAAGTGAGGGCCTCTTCCCATGTCAAAGTGTACACCCAGACATGAGCTTGGCGACGCTCTTATTGCGGTGCAACTCGGTTGGCTTGATGCACCGGAGAAGGATTCAGATGTTGAGTGCGACGATGAGAGGAGTACGGATAGTTACCCATCAGATGGGTTGGATCACCATAAACGAGGCATAACCCGAGCTTTTTGCGACAGTTGTCGGCTGTGTGCCCTGGCTTCTTATAGAAGGAGCATGTTTGCCCCGTATTCCCTTTTTGTTGACCGTCGTTATTTGGATGCTTTTGAGCGGTATTTTCTCCCGTGTTGCTATGGCGCTTGTGATTGGAATTATACAAAGTGCCGACAGCAACTGAAGGATACTGCGATTCAAGGGAAATAACATAATTGCAAACTTCCCTCATAGTCAGGTATTGGGGAACGACCATGTGCGCATGGATGGCAGGTCGCAAGCCACCTTCGAATCATCTTGCTCGACTTGCCGCATCAGGTAGGTAGGAGCTTAAAATTTGGTGAGCCGATTAAATTTAGTGGACTACTGCTTCACGGTCATATTGCCTTGCCGAAGCTACATGAACTCGTTCTTCTTTTGCCGATGTACGAGAGGGAGTGTGAACTCCTCCTCAAATACACTACGGAAGGTAGGCCATGCGATCATCTCGTCTTCTTCGTCTATGGAGAGATATCTTCGATGCACGTCCCACCAATCGTGCGCGTTCAAACGAAACTGTAGTTGGGCACACGAAACTCGCTTATCCTCTGGTACCTCTAGATTTTTGAAGTGATCCTCAAGCTCTGCCAGCCAATCTAAAGCCATGACCGGATCTTTAGTCCCTTTGAAAGACGTGTTGCAGGCCTTCTCAAAGTCAGAAAAATTGAAGGTAGTCACATCCTTCTTCTTTGGAGTTTGAGATATTTTGACTTCAGGTGTGGGTCGCTCCATCGGTGCCACTGCTGTCGTTACGGAATGGTTGGAGGCTAAGGTCTGAAAGATCTGCTGTAGGGCATCTACCTGCTTCAGTTGGACTGCAAATCGAGCTTCTAGATTGCCTTCGAACTTGCTCTGTCGCTCTTTCGCCCACTTTTTGGCTCGCTCATGACGAGCCTCATCCCTCTGTTGGCTTGCTTCAAGCATCTGTATCATTCGCTCAATAGGGTCGACAGGGAGCATGGCTCGCTGGCTTCCGAAACTTTTCGATGTGCCGGAACTACTTTTCTGGGCTTGTACCTCTCCATGTGCTAGCGTTGATACTTGCGCTTAAGTCATTCCTTCAAAAGAAAGTAACTTGCATCAGGCTCATAATGTATTATGGACTCACTGTATGTAACGCATCTCATTTTGGCAAAATGAGTTCAAGAGTTCGTATAGGGAATATATCGTTAAAGGAACTTTTTTGACACGAGGGTCAAAGGAACTTGAAGTTGTGCTCTGATACCAATATGTCATGTCCCAATTCCGTAGAATCGATAGTCATCCCTCGAGCATGATGTCGTGTGTGTCTAGGTTGCACAACGTATAAGGCAAAGGTATTTTATATAACGAGCACATATTCAGAGTACGCAGATAATTGAACACAATATTGAAACAAGAAAAAGTTTTCTTTATTGATAATGAAGATCTTTTATAAAATCTTGAACGAGTCAGATGGTTGTCGTACCCTCGGGTCTAGGTTCATACGTCTACGGGTAATCTTCGTCTGCTAAATTTGAAAAGGAACCAGGTCCTCAGTGGGACGTAACAAGATACATAAAAATATGCCAATTATACACAGTATAAATCATGCAAAAGGGAAAAACAAGAAAGGAAACAAATATGACTAAGAATCAAATGAAACATGCATATAAGAACAACTACATATAAGTAAATTGCTGAAAAAATGGACTAATCAAATACCAAGTTCCTTCGTGAATACATGGCAAGAAAAATCAAAATGCAAAAGCAAAAATCTCACCCTAGTGTGGACTTGCAAGTTTGCTTAAACATCCAACCCTCGCCTCTAGTGTGGACTTGGAGGAGTTTGGTCAAATAGTTAATCCTCGCCCCAAGTGTCGACTCGCAGGCCGAAAAAATAGAAAGTGGAAGTAGCTGTCCAAATATAACGTATTTGTTCTGTCACGTCCCAATTTCGTAGAATCGATAGTCGTCCTCCGGACGTGATGTCGTGCGCGCCTAGGTTGCGCAACGCACAAGGCCAAGGTATTTTATATAACGAGCACATATTCAGAGTACGCAGATAATTGAATACAATATTAAAACATGGAAAAGTTTTCTTTATTGATAATGAACATCTTTTACAAACTCTTGAACGAGTCATGTGGTTACCGCACGGACTTACAAAAGTAGACACAAAATGAGATGGTCGTCTGGTACATTACGTCTTTTTTCTAAAACTTCAAAGCTATAGACACATTCGGGCGAAGCTATCGCCTTTCCACGGAGCTGCATAAGGTATGTGCACGAGCTCCTGGAACATCAAAATGCACTATTGAAGGCGAGCTAACCCAACTATACCAATCAATACGTTGTTTACGTGGAGCATAAAAGTTATTATGTGATCTTTCTATCTTGCCTTAGTCCAATTTACAAGCATGCAATAGATATAGAATTTTACTGAAATAAATATGTCACCGTTCGGTGACTGTTATCTGCCCGTCTGAACCATCTGCACAATACTTACCATGACCTTCCCTGCCACAAAGACATAGTTAGCTTGCACAGTTTAAATATATGAGGAGATCACTAGAATGATGCCATAATGGATGAGTTATAGTCTTGGGTGAGAATAGTGTGCAACGCTGGGATCTCAAGGCATCGCATGCCATCCCGCCCGCTTGAGAGACCAACATGATGTTCCGTCCGGATCGGATCGGTGTCAGGCCCCAACGACCGTCCGCAGGAACTAAGACCTTCTGCACAAGTTGTTAGTGACCAAGCGAAGTCTACTAAGTTATCAATCGAGACAGTTTAAGGCATCACAAGCACGAGACAAGTAACAGGACATGATCTATTTTGTATAGTCTTTCTGATCAGTTTATTGCATAGCAATATGTGTTCTATACATAGATCAATAATAGAAGAAGTTTATATATTCTAACTAGAATTGAAACATGATGAATGAATATTCTAAATGAACTAGCATGCAAGAAGGTAACCGTTCACAAGTTGATTGACAAGCAAAAGTAATCCAAGTCTATTTTATTTTATCTTGACATCTTTTAGTTATTATGGTATCGTTTGATCGGAACAATCAAGAGGGCAAGATTTTAGATGTGAAGACTTGGAAAAAGGGTCAACTAATCGAATTATATCTACTCACAAGTTGGTGGGGAGAGGAAAGAAAAGAGGTGCTTCAAGACTCCGCTCGCACGACGTCTACTGCACGATCACCTACATTGCCACAAACAGATGATCAATATCTCTTTTACTCTCTCCAAGCTCGGAATAAAAATGAAGTTCAACAAACGAAAGCAATAAAATCCGTCGAAACCGTTCAAGAAAACGCAAATCCGAAAACCAACTCAAAAGTACGAAAGCAACGTGGCGACAACGAAAACTAGGCAAGAAAACTTGCAGCGGAGAGGTCTCTCTTGACTTTGTTGCTAAGTCCATCTTGGGGCACGGTCTACTGAATATGGGAATCGATTCCGAAGAAGCAAATCCATAACGAGAAAAAGATCTTGATTCAATCTATCTCGATCGAACGATACTAAAAGTATTTCTTAGCCGTGCTCCTCGAAAATGGGGAACGGAGCACCACACGTTCTTTCCACTCCCCATGATACGATACGACTCGGGTAAGATACGGGTTAAAATGAACCGACTATGAACTACAACACAAGAAAAAGAACTATAACGATCTATAAATACGACAACTAATCTACCAAGCATATTATGAGAAAATACACTCAACTGATGATAAAGAGAACACTAGATAATGAACATATTATACAGAAGAAAGAAATTAAGCTTGAAAATATACTGTAAAGAATGCAAGGTATCTTGCCTGGAATCTCGTCCAAATCTGCTGAGGTCACAACTACCAAGTCTCAGTCTTAATCCAAGTTGCCTATCGAAGAGTACAAATATTTATAAACACAATATTAATACTCAATTACCTGATTCATATTTTAGCTTACCAAAAATTAAGTTAGTTTTATTTACTATAATTATTTATCTAGGGACTTGTACCAAAGTTCACCAAACCTTAGGTTTCTTTATTTTAATGGCCATGCAGGAAGCATATAAGCTTCCCCTTCTTCTTCTTACCATTATTATACAAGTAATAGCCATTATTATACTAAGTAATGACCATTCATTGTTTTTTTTTCTTATGCACCATGCATTCTCCCACGTGAATAGTGGTTTGGTTGCTATTTACTGTTCTTATTACATACATAAAGAAGTTTCTAACTCCATTACTATGTGAATAGTAGCAAATAAATTACACATTACCTATTTTGTTTCCTCTTAAGTTCACGTGAATGGTGTAAGTGCACCATACGGAAACAGCAAATGGTACATAGAGCACTGCTACTTATTTTAATTTGCTTCTTCCTAAACTTTGACCTATTGTGCATGGTTACTGTTTCTATCCCACTCTGATTCTTTACTTTGTTAGTATATTATAGATTTTTTTATTATTATTTTTTTCTTTTCTATTAATAATAAAGCTTTCGAATTTTGATATATATATATATATATATATATATATATATATATATATATATATAAAAGCATTCTATTTTAAATTAGTATGACCATGAACAAATAAGTTAGTTTAAAATCTAATTTTAATACATATTAGTAGTCTAATAACAAGTTCCAGATTCTTAATAGAAAGTAAATATTTATATTTGTCCTAATAACCTAAAATCTTAATATTTAATTATTTAAGTACAACTTTATTTATTTATCCTATCTATATATGTTAAATCTTTAGAAAATTGACTTCTAATATTTGATTCTCTATTATCTGTTTGAAGTTACTTAATTTAACACTAGAAATTTTTATTAACTACTGATTAAATAGAGCTAAAAAAAAAATCAACTATTTGAGAATAGTTTACAGTTAGGATATAAGAACATGTGTGTGATTTCTGTGAGCAGGGTTAGATGGAGGAGTGTCCAGTGGATATAGAAGAATCGAGTTGAGGTCTGTGTAGGCAATGATAGTGTAAGGGTGATTGTGGGTAGGAGTCCTTCAGAGGGGAGTATATATATACTGTCATAATATATTACCTTGAGTGTATAATGCCCAACCAAGTGTTGTGTATTAGACAGTGTTTGTGCAATTAAAGAGGGCATGTGTATCAGAGTTAGGGGTGAGTGTATATGAGTTAGTTAGATTCTAGTGTGGTGTAGTACATATAGAGATAATTATAGAGAATAATTATATAGATATATGTATAGGTGCTAATATGAGTGTATGGGTAAGTAATGGATATGTGCAAGTTGTTAGTATGAGGGTGATAACATGGATTATGTACAATTGGGGGAGAGTTTAGTAAGAACTGCAGTAGCTGTAGTTGGCAACCCACAACTAGTGTTTGAGTAAATCATCCCAATAATGTACCAAGGGGTACATGTAACTACAGGGTGCAATAAAACAGATGAGTGATAGGAATTGTGTTCAACCAGTGAGTGCAAGTTAGTATCAACTAGTGTATGTGTGGAATGATGGCCAATGCAAGTATTAGTTAATGTAGTGTGTCAGAGTGTGTACTAGTGTATCAGGAGTGTCTGTGGGTGTATGGGTATAAATATAAGAAGCCAGATTGTGTGTGTGTGTGTGTGTGTGTGTGTGATTAAGTGAGTTAAATATAGTGTATATGAGATTGATTATATACTAGGTATATGTATAGATACATTAAATAAGCGTTGTAGTGTAACATATAGTATTAGCTAGTCTTGGTTAGTATAACCTAGATGTAACTAGCATCGATCTAGAAACCTAGGTTTGACCTAGTATTGACTAGAATTGACAAGTTTGATCTAAAAGTCAACTCAATAGGTAGTTTGAACCTAGAAGCAATGTGTAGACCTAGTTGACCTAGTTTGACTAGACTTGACCTAGAAATATGGTTTTAACCTATTTTAGACTTATTTATGATGCAAAAATATATTTTAACATGATAAATCATATATATAGGTTACTTGGACTCCAGTTCAGACTGCTTTGGTATTCATTGCTCTGGACTACAGGCGAGTACATTCTCTGATAGTTTTCTTACTTGATAGTTATTATAATGCATGTATTTAGTGATATCTACTTGGTTCCTGACACGATGGTTACACGAATTGGTATATAATGGATCTCCGTCCTGAGATGTTACTCTATCGTGATTACCTTGTATATCTCAGTGATTATATAGACCGTGATCATCGTGCTCGTATTATAGACCGTGCATTGTGATTATTGTGTTGTGACATATCGTGACTTAGATCCATTGTACTAGTCGGGGCGAGGGAGTTCTAAGTAGATATGTGATCAACCATTTTAAACATCGTAGTCATTGTTTGATATCTAATCATGTATGTGAATGAGTCGTACCATCGTAGACATTGTTTGATAGCTGATCATACTTTGTCGTTATGATTGAGCCATACTATCGTTGATATTGTATAGTATCATTTATGATTAATCATAAATTGAAAGCAATACTTCAAAACACAGTCAGTTTAGTACAGTCTTTCCTGTATTTGTTCCATATTATTGTCTATTGCCACATAATATCTGTCTACTATTTTTTACAGTATTACTTATTGTCGTATGGTATCTGTTTATTTATTTTCTACTGCTTATTCTACTCTGATGTTGTATTTGTTTATCTCATCATGTAGTTTATTGCTATTTACAATATTATAGTTTCTGTCATGCCCCGATCTCCCGCAAGTCCAATCACTGTCGCTGAACATGAATCACCATGTTGCAACGCTCCCATAGAATAATTGTTTCCATCAGGACCTGATGTCGTACGAGCCTGGAGTTACGTCCGCACAAGGCAAATACTAAAATGGATGATTGATAACTAGTTCACAGAGTTGACAAAGTGGAAACATTGAATAAACACAAGTATTAAATCAAAATAAGCTCTTTATTGATATGAAGTAAAGATCACAAGCGGTGCTAGGCCGAGAATTATAATCGCTCAATCTCTCTCTCTCTCTCTCTTTCTCTCTCTCTCATTACAATGAATATGCCCTTAGGCTTACAACTTTAATCAAACACTCTGTATGATGATGTTTTCATACATTATGTCTCATATATGTGAGCTTCAGGTCCGTGAGCCACGCTCTAGGATGCCAAATGCGATCCGGCGCCTCAATGAGTCAAGCGATCTTCGAAACCGTACGAGTTCTTTCAGTACCCTACATACAACCTGGTTGGCTGTCAGTATATTAAATGCACTAGTGGGAAGGCCTCTCACCCACGCGACAAAACAAGCACATTTATTAGTTATGTGCACCGACTGATTATGTTGCCTTTCTAGTCTTTGCCTTCAGATAAGTTTCATGGCATAGTAAAAGTAAAGCATGTATATGTGTCTAAAACAAGTGTCATTCGGTAAAATAACTGAGTTCGTATTACCCTTTTCTTACCATTCGGCCTTTTCTGTCATGCGCAATAATATAATCAAGCATACACTATGTATTGATGAATATATATGTAACTCAAAGTGTCGCACGAATGGTGTCCTAGCAATAGACATGATTTACTTAAACTACAAGGTGCACCGTTCATCTATTTTTCTAACGTGTGATGTGCCGTGTATCAAACTTTGTTGTGTTACCTTCTCCTTGTACGTGGATAGCCTCTATGCATGCATGCCTTATCTATATGAAGGTCACTAGCTCTGCTAGCCATATTGGACATATCTTCTCGGATGGAACGACTATCTTCCCAGCTCGGTCGCGAGCCTTACTGGGCATCCCGAACCATCCGACGGGTCGTCTGTCTTTCCAGGTCAGTAGTAAGCCTTACTGGATGTCCCACACTCGTCTGCTAGTACTTCAGCTATATATCACACTAGAACTTCAGCTAGCAGAGTCCTCCCGGGCTAACACAATTCTGATGCCTCGAAGATCGTTCGAGGACTTTCTTCTTGGTGCGCAACTAGTTGTCCGTGACCATTCAACTACTTTACCACTTCCAATCCTAGCCGAGAAATTCAAGCTCGGTTTCTTTTATCCGAGGACTTCAGCTTGGTTCATTCTTCTATGCACAGCTCCCTGATCAGAGACTTCCTTGGTGATCTGAATATCCCAAGTACTTTTTTTTCTTCTGACTCAGAATGACTACTTGATAGTCTTCCTCGTCTATGTATGCAATATGTTTATACTCTAACTCTGTGTTATATTCCGTGCGATATAGTACATCAATATTTAAAATGAGATATACTTTGTGGCATAACATATGAAACTACTCCATTTGGATCAATACTCTAAGTTACGCACTAGCAGGGCAGAGTTTTAATATTCTATACACATGATAATGCGGGATTATTTCCTTAGCTATGTGCATTCATCTCTTTTATTAATATGCAAAGGTTATTGCTTAGAAACTAGCATGTATCATTTCTTTTCTTAAGTGTGCAGCTAAGCAGAGACAGGTTCATCGGAGCCACCAATCTTAGCGATGAATCGCATGGACCGAGCAAGACTCCGAGCGCACCTCTGAAACGTCTAAATCTGAACTTCTGTGAAGGCCAAGTTTGAATGCCTTAGCATCAAGCGAGTCAACTCGCCAAACTAAGCGGAACGATTCATTACACTTATGTCGTTTGAATCAGCACTCCGGGTTGGGCGAAGCTGGTTGTCACGACCCGCACCCAAAAAATCGAGCATGAGTCGTGGGTACGTCCAGCCTACGCCGCAGCATCGGCTGTAGAACGCTGTTTAGGTCAACTATCTAGATAACAATCTCACGCAATCATTATATAAATCTGTCAAGATCTCAACTCCAAACGGAGGAGCAATATCATAATGATAATCACAATGTACTTAATCACGAATCTAAGCATGATAAGATAACAAAGAAGTAACAACTATAAAGTCTAACCAACAACAACTACTACAACAACCACAACATCAATAATAATAATATAACATCCAAAATAATATACAATACAAGGTCTCAATCCAAAATCGGAGACAAATCTGGTGCTAAAAGTTAATAAAAACAATAACAAGGTCCTAGTGATCCCGGCTACCAACCCGGAAATTACCCCTAAACTAGAGGGTCCCTGTCTGCACCATCGACGGACTCAGGTCCATAAAATATCGGACACCAATCCTCAGGATACTCTGAAAAATATGTCCAGTCAGGACTGGAGCAAGTACATCTCTAACAACAGTTCCATTTAAATGATAAAAACTATAAAACAGTTATAGCAAGTAGCAAGAAGAATGAAGCAAGTATGAAACAAGAAATATATAAATCATTGGTGCATAAAGGTAAAGATGCATGGATATCAGAGCAAGATAGTAATAACTGCAAGATACAGGAAATCTAAGCTAAGATCAAGTCCGTGCACATGAACGTGTAGTGAGTCCAGCATGAAACACATGTAGAGAGTCAAGTCCAGAAATATGTAAGTAAGACCAACAAGAATGCAAGTGAGTCCAGACTATAAAGAATGAACTCGGTGTCTTTGAAATACTTATTTCGACATGTAAACGGCTAGGGGTAAGTACAGCTCGTCGCGCACTGGGTGCGCGGCT